>JAMLFY010000001.1:3800495-4334188 GCA_030441495.1 Dalbergia oliveri
AAGGATAGAGAAATCAAATATTAAATTATATGTTAAAATATCAAAACCTTGAAAATTTAAATAACATGATGTTTGAATTAATAAAGTTATATTGTAAAAAGTTGAAAAAAATTAAATGAAATATAAAATTAAATTAAATTTAGATGAGTATAAAACATAAAGTCAATTTATTAAATTACCTCAATTTGATTTTATTTATTCAGCATAATTATTTTAATCATTGTGTCATCATCAATTAATTAATTAAAATTGATAATTAATTTACTTTAAATTAATTTTTTTACAAATTAAATATAATAGTCATATTAATTGAATAAAATAAAATTTGATTTGATTTACAAATCACTTATATATTTAAAATATATTAAGTAGATTTTTATTTATTTCATAATGTTGTTAAGTGATGTTTAAATGAATAAGAATAGACATCAATTTAATTTGAGTTTAAATTTGAAAATAAAATTAAACCATATCAATCAAATTTATTTTTTTACGCATAATCATCAATCAAATTTAATATAATCTTAAAACTAAAAATCAAATTTGATGAGATTTGTTAAATCACATGATGTATTATTTTTAAAATAAATTTAAGATATGAATGATAAAAATATTTAATTTGGCTTTTATTAATATTCAATTAGAACAATCATATAAAAAATTATATTCAATTAAAGTACAAAATTCGTCTATAAAATCCTATTCAAAGTCAAGACAATAAAATTGTGTAACTAAATTCAAATTAATTAAATCCAAGATAAAAAAATTTAATACAATAATAATATATAAAGGCAAAAAATGGAATTGAGCTTTACAACCTTGATTCAATTTTAAATTAGCAACCCATAATTAAAAACATAATCATAAATATTTTGTAGATTAGATTTTTTAATTGAAATATATCAATAAGTTTACACCAAAATCATTACATTCCAATAAAATCATTAGTATTGATAGCCAACATATATACATATATAATCTCCAATAGTTTAGTAAATCTATACCATTAAAACTACCTATACTAACCATCAACGTATCTACAATGCTATGTCATTCATATTGTTTTAGCATGAATCCAAAAGATTATAATCATACGCTTCCAAACTTCATTATCATATGGAATTAGTTATATCACTTATAACCAAATTGATGTCCTCTTAACTATAATATTTTTTCTTTGAACAACTTGTACAATCAATGTGTTTATTGAAGGATATTTATTAATCACATAACTTGTCCTCTAATCTTATGATTTTTAAACTTCGAAAATAGGTGAAACAATTCAAATGTGATAATGAATTGTAAAAACATAAACACATAAAATAAAGAAAAGTATTAAATATATAACAAAAGATGAAAATATAAACATAATAATAAGGAGAAAAATATGTAAAACTGATAGTAGTAAAATTGATGTAAATTAAAATAATGTGCACTCGTTCATATCAATTTTGTTGACATTGAAAATTATCTTTTCTCATTTCTTTCGATAAAATAAGGTTTGAATTTTCATAACTTTAGGATGTTCTATAATTGAAGAATTCTAACATGAAATTAGTATGATTCATTATTAGAATTGATATGGGAAACTATATTGATAGATTAATTAATATTATATTACTGATATGGATTAATAATAATTATATTATTGTATATAATAAATAGAGGAACATTCTATTAGTTACAAATACAAAAAAAAGAATTATTATTTGAGTTTGTATTATTGATGAGCCACAAAAAGATAGATATTGATAGGGTGACTAAGTAATTGAAGAAAATATAAATTATTATGATATTATTATTATTACAATTATATAGATATTAAAATAATATGCATTAATTTAAATAAGATTTAAATTTTATATTAATATGCGTCGTTAAGTGTATTTCTACTTTTGATGAGAATGTTTTCTCAAAAATTTAAAATTACCAAAAATAATACCTAACATTACAATTATTATTTAATATTCCTAAATATTATATTTATATAGCTAGTTTAACATTTTTTAAAAAATATTTTAGATTGCAATTTGCTTATAAAATTATACATGCATCATTTGGACAAATATTAAAATTTTAATTATAATCAATTAAAATTTTGAATTAGTGACACATTTTCAAATACAATTTCAATAACACACCCTAAAGAACATTATAACAACAAATCCAAACAAAACAATCAAAACACATCCATATCCAATCCAATGCAAATTGATAAAAATCTATATTATATATAAAAAAAGGTGATAGAAAAATAATATTTTGCTACATTACACATCATAAGACACATATGCTAAAACTCTAACATTGATGGAGTTGTTTGAAAATATATATGACAGAAAATATATTGAATGGACAAAACCTTGTAAATTATAGAAGAGCGAATCAATTAAAAGTGAAATATAGAAGAGTGAAGTAAATAAAAAAGAATATAATAGTTTAACTGGTCCTGTGTTCCTATGCATAGAAGAGGTTGAAAAATACAAAATATTTTAAAAAAGATATCATTCTTAAAAATTCAAACAATATTATTTGTTTGCCACGAATTGATATAACAATATATAATAAAATAAAAGAATAAAAATTTACAATGAAAATTATAGGAGAATGAATAGATTAAACTAGTGAAAAAAAAGTAGAAAGAAAAGCAAATTTAGAAAAATAAAGAAAACTCATCTAATCTGAAAAAAACATAAGAAATGAATAAACTCGTCTTTGAACATGAGGTAATATTTGATGACATTGAAGCTAGCATCAATAACTGCAAAAATTCCACAATGGCCGTTAGTGAGAGAAGAGAAGTGATAAATATAGAATGAAAGAGATCTTATAAGAAGAAATGTAAGAGTTATAGAATAATGATAAGTAAATCACAAAACAAAATCAACAATACTACTCATCAACAGTAAAATGAGAAAAAATATTAAGACAATAATTGAGGGTGATGAAAAGTAAATGATCATAGAGTTGTTCACATAGAAAATTTTAGAAACTAATTATATCAAGAAAAAAATAGAATAACCTAACAAAATAAAATAATATTGAGAACTGTTCCAATAGTGAAAAATGACCTTGATAAAAATTTATATTGGAAATTTTGAAACTTAATATTTATTATTGTAGATATGAAAATGCTATACATTGATTTAAAGTTGATATTGAATTTAAAATTTAAATTTTATATTTTTAATTGATTAATTATATAAATTTTGAAATATACTTTCTATTTTTGAAGTAAATAAATTTTAAAAAAATTATGAAAAAATGATACGTGGTATGTAAATGTGAAAGAATAAATTTTATAGAATATAGATTTGAATTTTTCAAAAATTCAACAGGGATGTAAAATAATTCACAGCATAATAGTTCTCTCATATTCAATAGGTTCGATATTTATTTTAGATTTGATTCTTTTAGAAGTTTTAGAAATGTTTCCTTATTTAAATATGATTTTGAATTTTATAATTGATATTTATTGTATATGTGAAAATATATGTATTAATTGAATATGATTTTCAATTCAAAATTTAAATTTTTGTAATTAATTGTATTTATATTATATGAAATGTTAAATGTACCTTTTATTTTGATAAAAGAGTACCTTTATTTAAGAAGTAAAACTAATTTTCTAAATAATATAAATTATGAGAAAATGACACATGGTGAAACAATTTCAAAAAATTTATTATAATAACTTTTTTTATAATAGTTATTTCATTTAACTAATTATTTTTTATTATTAATTATTATATTATAATTATAGTATTTAATACTATAATAATATATTTGACTGCTATTTCCTTTATTCATTTTTTATCATTTTAAAGTTTAATTTTTTCAATTATAATACTTTATTTAGCTTTATTTCAATTACCGTTTGCAATAAATGTCATAATATCTCATATAGGGTATTTAGGTTACATTGATGATAGAGAGATATGAAGGTGCTTTTTTTAAAAATAATTAATAATTAAAATTATTTTTCAGCTCTTAGTTTTTCTTTCTTCTATATTTGTGTCTTGATATTTTGTTTATTTTGGGTATTCATGCTGGCATGTGCTATTGTCTCATTTATTTATTTATTTATTTTTTTAATAATCTTATATGCATAATAAATCAATTCAAGATATAGTACATTAAGTTGATAAAATACATTTAAGAATATGCAAATAAAATATGATAATATTTGTTCAAATATCTATCTTTAATAATAAAAAATGATTATAAAAAAATAAAAAAGGAAGGGTTTGGTGACATTCAAAATAGATATATCATCCTATATATTATTTAAATGATAAAAGAGATACTTCATTAAATGTTGATCATCTTCAATGATATTTTAATGATATACAATAATTATGATTGTGATTTTTTTAAAAAATAATTATAGATTAAAGTTATGAAATTTGTGGGCCCCAAATTATCTAGGAATAACACTTCTAAAACTTTCTTCGATACGAACTGAAATATTAGTATTATAAATAGATTTTACTCTTTTATAATACTAAAAATTTTGTCACATATTATCCAATATGTGAAATAGTATCACGTATTGTGTGCAAGAATTTTATATTAAATACGTGATATTGTATCACATATTATTTTTATTACAAATCTATGTATATTCATCAATAATATAAACAGTAACACATATTCGTAAATAATTATTTTTTTTTTTCTTTGATAAAAATGCCCCTAAACTCCTTGTTAAATTATTCAATCCTTCTACTGGTGAGAACTATGGCAAATAAAACAAAAAACTACATAAAGGACATATATTCAATTATAATATTTAATTTGTACAACAGTGAAACTTTCCGTACAATTTAACACATTCAACAAGAAATCATCATTGGCTTAGTCACATTCATATTAACACATTTGGATATCTCACTTTAATTTATAAAATAAAATGAGGAGTTTTATCTTTGAATTAATGGAATAAAATGGACCCACTTTTAAATTTATTGATCCAAAAATAAAATCCTCTGACTTTACCAATTAGAAAATATATTAACATATGAAGAAATATTAATTATACTCATAATATGAACGTGAGCTTTTATATAATATTCCTAGGATAAAAACACAACGACATATTCAAGTTTTTACATTCAAACGGAGGATGAGCGGATGTAGCAAACATCCTTTCTTCATGTTCGAAGTTCACACTGATTATTCTGATAAGCACTTAATAGCCTCAAGCCAAAGCCATTAATTAATTAATTATTATTTTTCTTGGCCTAGACAAGATGAGCTTCAATCTCTTTAAGACACTTTTCACCGAACTGCAAGTAGCCATATGGAGGTTCAACATCTTCATTGATCTTCTCGTATTCAGCAGTGTATTTAGCAGTAGCACAACCATCATTCTTATCCACCGCTTGAATGATGACTTTGAGGACCTTATAGTGCTGGCTGATATCTTCATCGAAAAGTTTGAATGTGATTGACTTGTTCTGCTCGTTCAATGGCTTCAATAGCCTCCTTGCACGTTGTTACCTTACCATCTAATTCAACGGTAGGTTGTGTAAAAAAATTATACGAATAAAAGAGTTATTCAATAGTTTAACATTTATTTAAAACTATATAGGTGCAACTTAATCCTAACTCCTATTTTTATTTATTAAATACTTATATCTTTAAATTTGAGCTCTTGATATATTTTCAATAGTAATACAGAAGGGCAAGATTTTTTAAACAGGACACTATTACGTTGTCCTGTTGGCCCTCAACATGAGAGGATCTCGATCCTTTATGGATATTTAAAAGCTTAATTAATTATTACCTATGACATAAGTCCAGTGTTTTACTGAACCAGTGGAATGCCAGTCTTCACCTTCATCCAGCTTGGTTCCATGCACTCTGTCACAAAGGTTTTGAACGTGGTGGAGTTTTGTTACGAAGACCTCATGGAACTCAGCAGCAGGTGTTTGTATCGGAAATTCAGTACTAATCTCACCAGTGAGTGCCATGTCTCGAGAAGAAAAGAAACAAGAAATATTAATATGAAGCAAGAAAGGTATAGCAAACTAAGATGAGAGATGGGCAAGCATATTCGGCCTCATAGGACCTTATATAGAAAAACAACTGCCAACCATACATCACACAGGAAAGTTAGTTGCCTTCTCAAATTTCTGCATTAAAATATAATTTTGAAACTCATGAGGCCTCACACTTACACTCCTTAATCATATAGTTAGATGTTCAATTCTCATAATATAAAAGGCAACTAACTTGAGATATATATAATTTAAAAAACCCCATGAAATATATAAGATGCTTGCAATATTCAAGATGACGCTTTTTAAAGTGACCTTACATAGAGAAGGAAAAAAAAGGATATATCTACCGTTAAATTAATTCGTAATTTAAAACAATGCACTTTAAATGAAATTAAGGATTGATGACCCACGTATTTACATGACAGGAAAGTTTAATTTAGAGTACTTTTTTCTAAACTTAAATATGTGATCCAGGAAATATTGGTTTAATTAATTTGTTAGTTTCTATAATTTTAATTTTCAGTTACATTTTTATAGTTTAAATATTTATATAGTTGGACTTTTATATTGAATAAAATTTTGTAATCAATTCTCTGAACTTTACTTTCATTACAAAAATGTGAGACTTATAATTTTATCAAATTTTTTATGATGTTCTTATAGTTTAAAAATTTAGAATAAAATTTTGTAATCATTTTAAGGTTAGTTTAAGACTCTTCAGGTATTCAAAATCCAATAGGTCTAGAATTTTTACCTGATAAATAGTTGCCAGACAGATGTGGCATAAGTGAGGTGGTCATGGTGCTCATTGTTTAAATTTTAATTACATATCATTTATTTAATTTTATAATTTTGAACAATTTAATAAGGTAATCAACTGAAAAACACGGTGCGTAATCCTTTTCGGCCCCCTGTTTTTAGCAACTTTTTCTTTAATTTTTCCGACCCTAGCCAAATCCTTTAGAATAAACTCTGTTTTTTCTTTCATCATTTACGTAGAGATCGTTGAATACAATAAATAATTATTTGTCATAACCTAAACCTGCATAGAATTGAAGCAAATCATGAAATCCCCAATACTACCAAGAAAGCATTTTAAAATTGGTCCCACCAAAAGTTGATGAAATGAAAAACCTAAGATGGACTGGGACTCATGTTTGAAAACAATAAATATAATTGTTAGCCATTGCCAAACTTGCAAAAACTAATGATTGAGGCAAATCAAGAAAAACCCAACACTGCCACCAATATGGGGATGGCGATGATTATGGGGTTTAAGCATATATAGGAGTGGCTGTATTATATATAAAACGGTGTCATGGGTCGTTGGTTCGACGATGAAAGGAATATGATGACATACTAATGACAACTAGCATGCCACATACATCCGTCGGGAATGAAATTTCAGGAACAAATTCGGGTCCTATAGCATTTTTGTAAAATAAAACTATTACAACAAACAAACAGAAAAAGAAAATTAAAAAAAAAGGCATGACAATGTCTATAAATTAAATTGAAAAATATATAACTGTATATCTCCTCTATAGTAGCAAATGTGATGGGACATAAAGGAGATTTATAGATAAGCATCAAGATCGTATCTCTAAGGAAAATATAATTTGTACTCATTATGTATAAAATATTATGTCAACTCATCCTTTATCTATTTTTTTTTTTTTTTTGGTTTCCAAGTATCCACCTTGCAACGGTGATTCCTCTCCAGTCTTCGTCAGGCACCTTAGAGGGTGAAATAGCTAGAGAAATCTTTCCATTTCCAAAGGCATGGATCGAACCCTTAACCCTTGGTTAAGGGTAAACGAGCCCTACCGCTTGATCATACCCCCCGGGTTTCACATTTAATCTATTATTGAATAGGGTATGGATACTATTTAAATAAGGTATACATCCAATTATTAATGGATAAATTGTGAGTTTGACATGATATCTCATTTGGAATAAATATAAATAACGCAATTTTATGCCCAAAGGCCATGTTAATTATTTGTAGATAACAATCAAACATCTTCTTGGAATATTATACCCAGCAAATTAACTTCAAAAAGTATTTATAAAATTTCTTTATTCAAATCAATCAAATAAATAAAATAAAGGATGGCAACAAAATCATTGTGGCTCTACTTTTATTGTCCACATTTGCAACTTTACAAATAATCTAATTTACTAAATTCAATTGAAAATATAATCACAAATCTTGAAAAATCTCTATGAAACCAAACATTCAAATATAATCATAAAAAACCAAACATTATTCAAATATACCTAATCTCATACATAACATATAGAATAATTTTTTTAATTTATTTCGCAACAAAAAGTATTTCTCAAAAAAAAAAATTTGTACTGTTGTGTTATTCATAAAAGATATTGTCTAACCTTCACATTGCTAGAAAAATTTTCTACATACCCACACATGATATTATCAATAATCGTAATTGATGCCCTTGGTGGAGTCGATAACCAGTGTGTAGATATTGGTGGTGGTCGAAGGTCCAGTTGGATCTAGAGTCTTAATGATGAGGAACTTCATGGATATAAAGATCTAGAAATCCCATGCACATACTTTGATATGGAACAAGAATAAAGACTCTCCCTACTAAACCATTAAGGAACCCGTTTAGAAACGTAGATAACTAGATAAGATTGACATCCCTATAAAAACCACTAAGAAATACATTATCTAGTCCCTAGAAACGTAGATAATGGGGAATAAGATAGCCATCCTACTAAACCCCTAAGGAACGTATTCTTAGAAACGTAGAATGATCACAAGGATAAGGATAAACATTGAGACAAGTAAACATATGACACACATCACTTGAAACAAAAATTCTGCATCAGATAGAACCCACCCAAAAGAGATTTCAATTTTTACGTTCTGAAAAACCTAATTAACAATGTGTTCCTGGAGGTATTTATAGCCTCATCAATTAGGACAAACATTTAACAAAACCTACACTAGTCATAAACCCATTAAGAATTATTGAGCCCTGAAATAACAATTATGGGTTGAATAAACTAAACAAAATATAAATCTAGACTGTAACGCCTCGCCTTAGCGATTACTAGCATAAGGGTTACTATCCCTCATGTGAACCTACTAACATATTCGTACTAACGTGGCATGCAAAAATATTAGTTTCATGTAAATTAAATAATTTACTAAAATAAATATTTATCTTTAAATAAATAAATACTTAAATTCATAAATTTTGATAAATCAAATTATCCCTAATAACTGAAATCCATTAAATATATAATTCATGATTTGTAAAAATAAAATAAAGTAATATAACTGGACTTAAATAAATTAAATTCTACATGTTTATTTAGTTCAGAATTTTGTTTGCACACTTATTGAAGCACTCTTAAAATTAATACAAGACTTATATAAAACTAATTGACCTCCCCATGAAACAAAGCTCACTACTGCAAACTATCAGCAGCTAATGAGATGGAATAGGAGTTGCGTATGTGCCAATAGCCGGATCTAAAAGGGGAAAATGAGAGGGTGGGTCATCAAACTTGGTGAGTAGATAGTCACTCACAACTTATATAGGACAATAATAAAAATTCACACGCAAATGCATCAACATGCACTGAATATATATTTTCATATATCATACACATGCAAACCGTCAATAACAAACATACTAAATCGTCAACAGACTAAAGATATAACTGCAATTACATAAACTGGGAAATTGGTTGGAAACTGAATTCATGATAATTAACCACTAACAACTGGGAACTCCTAATTGATATCTGACAGTCCCTCATAGATTGTGTCCCTCGTGGTCACACATATAGTTTCAGAATATAAGATATTTGTTGGTCCGTCATGGGCACATAGATACTAGCCTCTTAGGCGTATAGTAGCTAATAACTTAATGCATGATAACTGGGTACTCTGAGCAGATCGGAGCACTTGGTATGCCAAGATTGACAGTTGTTCTATCGTGACTCATTACTCTACTTAGACTAATCTCAAACATACATAACTTAACTAACTAGACAATAAATTCAAATGACATTAAATCTTATAGAAACTGACGGTGCTATATTGTCTACTATTATAATAATGTCTACCATATTGTCTACTATATAGTAAAAATGTGTTTATTTTCATTCGCAGGAATGTAATTTTCCTAGAAATATTTTTTCTATCTACAAATCAAACATAAGAATCTTTCATTTTCATCCACGTATTTCCGGGAATATTAAAACATTCTATCATTACTTTTAAGAGTATTGATCGTAAATTTATTCTTGAACGAAACACATCCTAATGTAAACATGTGTTTAAGGTTTTTTTTTTTTTTGGTAATTTTCAGCGCAGATCTTTGACCGTGTCATAATATCTTCTAGAGATACGCATTATAATGTTATTAGGATAATAAAATAAGATCTTCATAATGACTGATCACACTCTTTCCTCGTGATAATAACAACACATCTGATAGGCATTGATATTAATACTGGGAAAATGGCATAAAACTCAAGGAGGCAAAGTCGTAACAAAGATGGCCATTGATTTAAGAAGGTACAGAACCATGATACTAAAATGAGTAAATGACAAGAAGAAAAAAAAAAAATCTAGGAATGAAAATGATTCAGAGGATTTTTTTTTTTTGGTCAAGAAAAAGATTCAGTGGTGACACGCTACCTCTGGGCCAAAGCCCATGGCCAACTAAGGAGGAAAAATAATTAAAAAAAGGACATAAACCCACCTGACAGTTCTGTTACACAGCCCTATCAATTTTTTGGGTCAGGCCCACACTGGCTCTTCACACGCAACAACATTCCTCCAATTTTTTGGTTAACCACTTAGAAACATTCCTATTCCCCTTTGGCCCAACAACACTCCAACCCACCAACATACCTTTTAAAAAGCTATGGAACTAAACTTCAACTGTGGATTGAAAAATCAAAAAATAAAAACTTTTGACGAGGCTTTGCCGTAATGGTAAAAGTTGTCTTATAATACCAGGTCAAGGATTAAGGTTCCCCACGCACCCCTAGACCAAACAAAATAAATAATAATCACTTCTTGTTATCCCTCATAAATATATTAGGTACAAATTAGTCTTGTAGGATTAAAAGTCCCCTATTGGTAATCACAATTAAAAAACGCGGTTGAGGGCGTGGGGGAAATAAATTTTCCATGGAGTTCCATATAATGTACATATGGATTGAGCCCCTATTCACTAGTGAGTTCCATCCCATGCGACTGTATTTGTAATAAATATGTATAAATACAAGCAAAATCTTATCCCTCAACTCAGGAATCAAGATGACCTAAACCTATACTCCCACCCGACTATCTATGATAAGACAATAATCAACTCGCTTTTCCTTTAAGACAAAGAATCCAAAAACTATCAAGCCACTTTAAAACCTATCTATCAAAACAAATCCACATTCATATAACCCCATAAAATTCTTTCCAATGAATCCTTTGATATTGTCATCAAGGTCTGATAGAATGACAGACCCAAATGACTATTTTGATGTAGTCTTTTAGTAGAATACATGCCACTAAATTACACACACAAAGCAAAATACAAAATCTTATAGTTTCAAGTCCATATATATATATATATATATATAATTGAGTTTATTGAGTAAAAGAAGTAAAGAAAAGATAAAGCTGCCAAATTTTTCGTTGAAGAAAACAACTAATCTATTGCTAAAATCTTCAACGCAGCAATAAATTCATGTGCAGATCGATTCTTTGGCATCAGCCTGGGATTTTCCTGTTATTTGGCCATGGCATTACTCTTGAATCACTCATTTGCTAACTATCAATCACGAATATGTCTTTTTTCAAAAAAGAAAAACGTGGGTGACCCAAAAAACCAGAGCGGCAAGGCAGTAATAAACTATGAAGAGGAATAATTAACAGCCACAGGTGTGCTAATTTTTAACTCAACCTTAAGACATTAGGTTTATACGTTCACCTATTAATAAATTCTTCACTTTTTTTTTTTGGTACACAAATTCTTCACTTTATTCGTCCCTTTTTATGTAACACAACCATTCTTTTGCTCCATGATAGCTCTATTTATCAAGCATGTTGTTAATCACACTTCATCTTTTCCTGTTACTTTTCTCTTTGACAGGTATATGGAATTTTGTATAATTTCTATACAATTATTATGCACAATAGGGTGTTCAACTAAGCATTATTTTTTGCCCTTGCATATCAGCGAATCAGAACTCATTTAAATTTCACGGCAAGTGAAAGATCAGTTGAACAAAGTTTATGGAAAAACTCATGCAACCAAAAGTGTTTGGGAGCAAATAAAAGATAGAGCATAATCATCATTGTTTGAGTGTATTGTGGAATCAATTTATCTGGACATAGATCATCTCATATCAAATTTTCATATTACCTTATTATATGTGGAATTTTTTACAATTAATTCTCTTATATCATATGTCATATCTAAATCCCATCTTTTAAATTAATCATAAGATATATCACACATGATAACATTTTATAAAATTTAAATATGAAAGATCCATTTTCAACTTATCTCAATATGAGATTTTTTTTTAACTTATTTGTTAGGCATTCTGTTATGACACAAAACTAGTATAAATAGGGCAAATCCCAATTATAAAAGGAATTGAAGTTAGTGAATTGATTATTTTAAAGTTTATCCAAATTCTCTTCTACCTCATTCTCTAGAACTTAATTCCAATTACATGTAATTAAGGAGTATTCAAGCTCTCTCATTAGTTTAGGCTTATTCCTGGCTTTTTACCAAAAAAAAAAGAAAAAATACTTATTTACGGATTACAATGATATTATTTACCATATACATTAGTTTTTAATTATATAAAACGGACAGTAAACGTTTTGCTACATATAAATCGTTCAGCTGTCAAACGACTTCCTGATGACACATTTTACCTACAATTGCTAAATGGTTAGCTGACAATTTCCTGATGACACGTTTACTATGAAATGATTTATCCTTACACGTGGACCAAGGCAACAGTGTAAATCGGCTAGACTTGACCAATTTAAGTCTTGTGAAATATTAACCACTTAAATGTTTTATGTTCAGAAGAGAAAAAGTAAATTATACCAAACTAAATTTACAAACTAAATTAAATATACATAAGTGATTTTCTTTTTAGTGAAATAAGGACTTAAAACAGTTTAATGAATTTTAGTTTGTGTAGTTGTCAAAACTAAGCATTTGAAACAATTTAATGAATTCTTTTTGTTTATGCAGTTTAGTGTATTTAATTTATAGTCTATAAAATTAATTTAGTTTATATTATGCATGTTGAAATTTTCTTAGTTTATATTGTGTAGTGTGCAAGTATTGTTTATATTCTCTATTTTTTAAGTTAAATTTGCTTAGTTTATGGATGACATTTATTTAAATGTTTGACATTGATACAAGATTAGTAATATTTGGTTAATTTATTGATATGTGTTAAATATGTATTAATGTTTATTTTAAGTTGTAAGTTTAGTTTAATTTAGGTTTGTTGATACTTGACTAATTTTGTTTTTTTTTTGTGATTTTATTTATATTTTGTTTATGGATAAATAAAGTTTATAAGAATTCAGTAATATAATAGAGCAATACTATTAATAATTTATAAATTCAATTTTTATATAAAACCATGTTTACATCTTAAATAATTGATTAATTTATATTATTATGTTATTTATTAAATTAATTTATAAAAAATAAAACCTAAATTAAAATAAAATAAATATTATTATACAAGGATATATGCATCATTTTACACACTTTTACTTTTCTTTTCTCTTATTTTATATTTTTTTTCTTCATCCAAACAATAGGAGAGAAAATTTACTATTCTCTTCATGTTCTTTTTCTTTATTTTGTTCTTTTATTTTTCTTTCATATCCAAACAAACCATAAGTGTATAGTTTTTTTTTTCTTGAGAAAAAGTATTGTTTTAGGAGATATCAGTAAAATTAATAACATTCAATTTCAAAGGGAAAATTATCTTTTATTTACTTAAAGATTTTAAGTATTTAAAAATCGATGAAATAATAAAATTTATTATGAAATTACATAAAATAATAATTAATTCTTTTAGAATTGTTTGGTGATGAAAAAAATTAATATAAGGTGCATTTGTCTAGACTTTTTTCTACTAGGAATCACTTTTTTTCACTAAAAAGAAAATCACTTATGTATATTTAGTTTAGTTTGTAAGTTCATTTTGGGGTAGTTTACTTTTCTGCCATGCAACATAAAATATTTAGACATAAATCCGTGCTAGTTGATTTATGGTGCGTCTGTCCACGTGAGGATAAATCATTGCATAGAAAACGTGTCATTAGGTAAATCGTTTGATAGTTAAACAACTATACAGGAAAAACGTGTCATTAGTAAATTGTTTCCAGCGAACAATTTATATGTAGCAAAACATCCACCTGTTACTCATATTATATTAATTTAAAACTAGTATATATTGGTAAATAATATCAGAACATCCACAAATCCATAAATAAGCATTTTTTTTTTTTTTGTAAAAACGCCGTTTATTCCCTCTCGAATTTTCTCTTTATTCTCATCTCACAAGATCTCCTCCATAACAGATACATACTAGACCACCATAATTTGTGAGTTGTAACATAAATATCGATAAGTATATATTAATGTGCGATCAAAATTTTCTCTTACCTTTCTTTTCACTTCATTTAAGCGTCCCATTTGTTTTGATGTTTAAATAATGGGACCGCTTCATCATAGCCCCAAGCTGCTTGATCCTGAGAGTAGGGGCAGCTTGCCATTGATAGCACATTAATGGAGAAACTGTATCCACCACTTGCCACAAGAGTAATGATATATATCAACAACATAATTGTACAACAGTCATACAACATAAATATAAAAATAAAGAAAATAATGAGTCTATTTTAATTTTTTATTTTTTAGACTCATCACCTTCTTTATTTTTATACCTATATTATATAAATATTATATAATATTATTTTGCACCTATCATTATTCTTACCAGAACCAGGGGAAAGGGACTCATCTGTCACGGTATCATATCAGTATTACTGTTCTTCCTGCAAGCTATTATGGTCATCCCACATGATTCACGTGGTAAGCTACTTAGAAGAATTTGCAAGCACCATAAATTGTGACGCTGTCATCATCTCCCTTTTTTTTTTTTTCCTCTTATAAATATGTTATAATAATTTATTTATTTATATAATTGGACGGTTCCATAGTTGTAACACACAGCTGGACTATGATACAAGGAGAAAATACTAGAAACCTTTGTTTCTATTGGTTGACCGGTGCTGCATCAAATGTTTAGCTATATTTGGAAGGGGATGCAAATCTCCACGTATCCTCAAAATACCATTGAGCCCAATTATGTAATGTACTAAAGTAAGCTAAACCATTAAATTGGCAAGTCCATCTATAAACTCCGTGTTAGTTTCGACAGAGCTTAAAGGAAAAGTTGTAGGCTGTTTGGATAGTCACAATTTACCCGCGGAGTTGGAAAACAGTGGATTGAAAAGAATTGAAATGGTTTGTATTGGCTTTTTACTTTTGAGAGGAGTGTATCACTTTGATAAAAATTGATTCTAGGAAAATATGAAAATATTTAGCTTCATTAAGAGTATATTTGGTTGGGGAGTAAAAATATGTGTAAATTTTTCATGAATGAGATTCATGTGTAATTTTACACATGAAACTCATTTATGAAAATTTACACTATATTTTTATCCTCTAACCAAATACACTCTTAGTATCTCACATTAACTTTTCTAAACTCACTTTTATAACGTTATTCTCAAGCATAAATCAATTAGTTTGAAATCAATTCTTTCAACCTGAATTATTTCAAAAACAATTCAATCTAAATCTAAATAGACGAACTTGGTAAACTTAATTAGTGCGATACTTATTCTTCTTAAGTTTTGGTTTTAATTTTAATAAGGGCAAATTATATAGACCTCTAATGAGGTTTGATGAAATTCTTCATGCCCACCCTCTATTTTTAAAATTTGTCCTAAAAGTTAATGAGTTTGTGAAATTATTACATCGATTCCTTTGAGTTTATAAAATCATTATATCGCTCTTTTCTCCATTGCATACTAAACAATACGTTCAATGATTCAGGGGAGGTAATCAGGATCACTTACAATAGAGATGAGCTGAGACAAATTTCACCAAACTTCAAAACAACAACAACAATTGTGGGATCTATTTCCAGATAGTGTGTCATATATCGTTCAACCAATAATCTATCTTCTTGATCTTTTGGACAGTGAAGCAAACAAGTCAGTGCATGTTTGGTTTGCATTTTGAGACCATGAAAATTAATTTTGACCAGCTGAAAAAGAACTTCTACATTTAAAACTTGTTTGGGCGTATTTTGTCATGTCACTGAGCTTCCTTTTTAACCATGCAAAATTACTTTGGAGAGAAGTAAGTAAGTTTTACTTCTCATTTTGAGATGAGCAAAATGAGATCAGATTTTACCAATATTACCCCTACGTTACTCTTTTCTTAACACCTACCAAATTATAATGTCTTTTTTTATTTCTATCTCTAAAAGTAATTTTACCTCAGTATGTCATAACAAAAATAATTTCATTGAACTTACTTTTAAAATATCCAAATCAAACACAAATAATTTTTTCAACTTCAATTCTTCTAAAAGTAATTCTTTCCATTTAATTCTTTCAAAAGTAATTTTATTAAAAGTAAAACCCATGGGTCTTTTTTTTTCATATTGGTTTTGAGGTTGTTATATACATTAATATCGGTTTAAGAATGAATTTATATATATATGGTGTTAGTAAAATCTTGCCATTTCCATTTTTTCCAAAACCAGAATAAAAGATTGTATTTAGAAGTCTCACAACCTATAAATAATCCTGTAGTGGCAAGATTTTAATGCATGGGTCACGCTCAGGAAGAATCTTGCCACATCCTATATATAAGTGGTAGTGGCAAGATTTTAGAAAGAATCTTGATTTCAGAAGAAATCTTGCCTGTACGAGATTTTAGTAGAAAAATATTAAAATATTCAGCTTCTCTTATAAGCTTGCTTTGTCTCTTCCCATCTTATTCCGTCTCCCGTCTCTCCCGCTCCTCCTCTTTTTTCCTCTAATTGTTTCAGTTTATTTTTCCTCTAACTATTCCTGTGACTCCTTTATTTGATTTTGTTTTCTAGAAGGGAGTTAATGGATTCCTCAAGTGTTTGTGATACTGTAATTGGAAGGCTAAGACATCGTGCAAGAAGTTGCAAGTGCTGGAAAATCCTGGAGGCTTTGTTATACTTGTAGAGATGGAAAATGCAATTTTTTTGATTGGTACTACCCTATCAATAATAATGACAGTGAAGCAAATGTCCAAGATGTCAACAATATTGAAGATGGATGGAAGAATGCAATGGAGAAGGAATTGAATTACTGCAAGACCAAAATCAGTGTTATGGAAGTTACACTATCTTTCTTTAAGTTGTTGGTTGTAATGTTAGGAATTGGTATGGTTGCCCTTGTTATTATAGCTATGAAGTGATTCATCCTGAAGCTGCTTGTTTGTATGTGCTGAAATGTTAAGTTCATCATTATAAGAAAAGTATAAGTGCTGGAAATTATCATTTTGGCAGGACTGTTATCACTTTTAGTTCAATGCTATATTTTTTTTATTGTATTTTCTTTTTATGATTTCTTATGATTCTTGTTTGTAATGGATTGTCATCCTCTCGTTATATCAAAATGAATGGATTTATCAAACATAATCCTCAACCATTATATTTGTATTAATATTTTTTTATTTGAAAGATTAACTTTTAACAATATTAGCAACTTGTAAAACTTTTAAAAGATTCTTTAAAAATTGAAATTAATTGGCAAGTATCAAATTATGTCACCTAGGAAAAAGTCAAATAAGTACTAAGAATATTCAAAATTGTTCATGAATCATGAATCAACATTAACCGGGCATGCCAACTAGATAAATCATGTTAAAAAGATAAAATAAGTACATGTCGTACCAAAAAATATCAGAACCAATCATAATTACATTAATGAGTATTTTCCCTTGAGCGCCTTCTTCTGAATATATCTAATGGGTGCACAAAAAGCTTTTCGTAAACCAAACCCAAACCCTCTCTACGTCTTTCTCTCTCTTATCCATTCTCCCTTTCTCCGTGCCTGCCTCCATCTTCTCGTGCAACCTCAGGCTCTGCCATATGGCTAAATGTAGATATTCCCACTAACCCCATCCCTTGCTCTGTTTAACCCACTGTGTCATTGGTATCCATTCATCAACCGGGGAAAGTATTGGCCCAGGAGAAATCTCAGCAATATAATTGGAATGTATACATCTTTGGACATTTGCCTCTTCATTTAAGTCAAAGAAACATTGGGCTGGAGACTGGGCTTCATCAATATTGATTTCATAATTTCCCCTAAACAACCCCAATGAGATGGCCTACTGGCACTGCTATCAACAAACCTTCTACCTCGACTTAAAATGCTTCTTGAACCATGGTGGCTATCCCTTGCATCTAAGGACATTCGAGTTGGTTCCAAATTCTGTCGACTCTGCCAACTCTGACTCTATGCATGCGAGGACTGTTGATCAAGCCACTGATCAACATCATCATTCAAAACTTGTAAGGACATAATGTCCTCTTGCTGATGGGGGTGACAAGGGCACTGGAATGGTGGGTACTATAGGAATGGCTGGTATAATGGGAATGGTGGGTCCTGTAGGAATTAATGGTACAATGGGAATGGCAGATCATGGTATGAGAATGGCGTCATGTGGGAATGGTTGTGTTCATGGTGTGGTGGCTCATGTTGCTAGGGGATTTCCTGGTGCTTAGGGATTAGCGTTGCTATATTTGAGGGGACAATCATAACCAATTTATCGCGTACTACATATACCAAGTCTGATATTCATTGAAGGAACATATTGATTAGCGGGTTGTCCCCTAATAAACGTCTAGAACGACTCTCCCACAATGTGATCCACTCATGATGTTTCTCTTTCCAATCAATTGGTTTTCTTCCTTGTAAATCTTTATTATGTGATTGTCCTAAATTACGAGGTGGGAGAGGACAAATTGATCAAGCCCAAACTAGCGCATCACACGGTTAGAAGCATGCCACTCTATGACCTCAAAACATATCAATGGGCTAACAGTCGACCATATCATACGCTTATCCTGCATATCATCTGGAATCTGAGCATCAATTATCAGATCCATATATGGTTGCCACACAAATTGTATTAACAAAAACATCACATGAGTTAAAAAATAATATTTAATTTAATATTAAACGAAATTCTTTGATATATTATGTTTACCTGATAAAATTCCATTTGATCCAATCCAAGTATAATGGTAGGGACATTCTTGTAACTGAGATATTTATTTAAAGTATTTTTACCTGAGAGCAAGGGGAAAAGCAACTGGCATGTTTGCCAAATGAGCCAACCATGAGAGTTGTTGTCATATCCACACTTGTAATAGTGCCATTCTACCAGCAATATCTCGTGCACTCTTATGGGTAGCACGATCTAACCCTTGATAAAGCATAGTGAGGCAAGCGAAGCCCAACTATACCATCTTATTTCTTTCAAATTTTCAAGAAGTTGCAAGAACTTCCCGTGGACCATGCTTGTGCTCTTATTCGGCGTTAAGAAATACCCCAATAGAGCTAGTATATAACTACGAACATTAAATCCTATCAACTCCTCAGGATTTGTGTCAAGCTTATTTATATGATATGAAAGCCATTCAAATTTTATTTCTCCAGCCACAACACCGTCATATTTGGCCGACCACCAAGCTTGTTCACACTTTTTCTGAACTTGATTCGTGCCATTAGTAAATCCAGGATCTGGTAAACCATCTATTCGAAGTCCAAGCAAAATGACAACATCCTCCAGTGTCACCAAGCATTCCCCAACTGGAAGGTGAAATATGTGAGTTTCTGGTTTCCACCTTTCTACTAAAGCACTTATTAGAGATCTATCTATCTCTATTTCAGAAATTTGGGAAGCGCAAGAGAGACCAGCTTGTCGTAAATGCTCGTATATCTCCACTTTTAGTAACTTTATATATAGATGACGCGGTCGCAACAACTCTCTTTCCTATTACAAATAATATTATTTAATATTTATTACAAATAATAAATTCTGCACTAATTATAAATAAAGTAATATTTTTTTTTCGGGCATGTTGCCCATTGCTTAGAAAGAAAGATGAACTTAAAGTGATAAAGAAAAAACAGATATTAAACATAAAATAAATATCACTTAAAATTTAACAGGTACTAAACAAACAAATAAATATTGCTTAAATAAATACTAGTTAAAATTTAATAGGTAATAAATACTACTTTTGTTAATACTTAGAACAAATATTAAACAATATTATATGCTAAGAAAGTAGTATTAACAAAAGGATTAACAAATATGTTGTGACAAAAATTACAAATTAAAAAAAATAAAATTAAACAATATTTTTATTAAAATTTAAACATAAAATATTTACAATATTTTGACTAATTTACTCAGACACATGTTCATTAAAAATAACTATTCTATCATATGCCATTTTCTTAACACTACAAATAAACAAAATTTTCTACACACACGAGAAGTCTCACAACAAAAAGCTCTCAAATAGTTGAACAAAAACCCTCAAACACTCAAAGATGCAACACTAAGAGCTTTACTTGCTTACTCGGCTCCCTGCCCAACTTCTCATCTTATACATGGAATGCTTCCGACATGAGATGACGATGTTGCAGGGGTTCCCATTCCTGAAATCTCGCTTCACAAGATTTCCCTATTGTTGATGGATGCGATATCTTGGTGCTCCCAACGGGCCACATGTCCGTGTTCCTTCCAACCCAGCGCACCACCTATCCACGTGCTCCTCATGGTCTACTTCAATCAGTCCACGTTGGTTTGCTTCACTTCACCGTTGGCGGATTCTTCACTTCACTGCTAGTCTGCTTCACCTCATTATTGGTGGATGCTTCACGTCATTGTTGGTCTGCATGCTTCACTGTTAGTCACATGCTTCTTGTGGCGGGCTTCACTTCACTAATCTCGTTTTAGATATGATTCACAGCCACATATATGTAATATTTACCTCAAATCCACATTAATGATAATTATTTGCTCATTCTCCATATAAAAAATAATTTCCAAAACCCACCAAGCCCTTAAATGTGATAAAAAAAAATCATTTCTCTTAAACAAAAAAGTAAAAGAGCACCTCAATTTCCGCTCTCTTTCCAATGGTAGCCTGCTTTCTATTGTCATTCATGTCGGTGCAACAGTTCTATTCCACAAACAACTACTTACCCACCACCTACTACTACATATCCCTTTAAAAAAAAAAAAATTATACTTATTATTTATAGGATAATATTGATATATTTTTATTATAATTAAATGAGATATAAATTTTAAATTAAATAAGATTCACACCTCATCTAATAATCCATAAAATATATCAGGTAGGATATCTCAAATAGTTAATACAAATAATATTTTCCGGGTTAGAGGAGGATCGAACACCCCTTTTTTTCCTTAATCTTTCCCTGCATGTCGGCGCATATTTTCAGAGTGGAAGTTGGTAGGGTCAACACTTCACTATTTACATCACTATTTTGAATGTTACTTGAACAGGAAACTGGCTTTACCTGTGAGGAAAATTAAACGCGGGGGTGGTAATAGACTAATAGTGCGAGTCAATCAAAAACAAGATAAAGAATCAGTGGATATAGACACTCCAAAAAGGACTAACCACCAACGAAAAAAGGTTGAAGAGGCCAAGAATCATGCAGGGGATGCATTTTTCACATGGCTTAAAATGAACCATCAACTTGTTTTTCAGGTTCTAGGCAGGGACCAATAATAATAATAATCAAATTCCACACTGTTTCCCCCAACACGTTTCCTTTGCCCATTGTCTCGGATAGATTCCATTGCATCACACAAAACAAAAAAAAAAACAAGCTATTCCCCATGATAGATCAGACAGCCAAATCAAACTATTTTATCAAAAGATTTATTCAGATTCTTTTTATGAAAATTCCATTCTGTAGCTTGAGACATTAATCCTACAAAGCAGCAGCATACTCAAGCAAACATAGTAACACGAAAAAACAACATGATCTCACATTATAGCATCTGAACTGCAATGTTGATGGTACCAAAGAACTGAAAATAAAAGAGTAATAATAAAACCCAGAAATTTCATCTAGTTTGGTTCAAATTTATGACAATTTTGATAAACATATATACAACCTAAACAGATAGATATTAACACAATAACGAAGTCCATTTTGACTTCATTGGATCAGATCTGCAACTAGACTATACTTCCAGCTTCCCAAATCAAATTACCTCGATATTTAGACTAAAGCTACAAAAAGTACTAGACTAGCTAAAAACCATACAAAAAAAAAAACATTATTTTTACAGAGACAGTAATGGGAAGCCATAAAATCTCCCATAGCTCTACACCATTAGTAAAGAACACAACACCATAATCTGCTCTTCCGCGCCGAGCTATGTATCCCGGGAGAGGATCCTCTCATGTAAAATTTACATGACTTTATCACGTGCAATTCCTTGCCATTTGATTTCAATTCAAAATTACACATGACATGGTCAAGTGCAGGTCCTTGCTGTTGATTTCAATCACGCATGACCTAGTCAGGTGCACCAACTTGCCATTGATTTCTTATCTTTATAACACGAACAAATCAATGGCGAGTATGTGCACATGACCAAGTCATTTGCAATTTTCACACGAGAGGATCTTCTTCCATATATCCATATATCCCTCTTGATGCTGCAGAGCTTAGCTAGCTACCGTGCATCGCGCCGCCGCCAACTTTGGCCGAAAGCGCCAACATGAGCTGCTCCTGCGTGTAAAACCGGCTTCCCATGTTCACCGTTGCCTGCTGGATCATCAAATCATTCACCACGGACACACTAGCATGATGCACTTCAAGGTCAAGATCCTTCAGTGCAGCCATCAGCCTGGCCGCAGGGTGGTTCTTCTTGCTGCATTGGATCCTAATCATAGCATCCCAACCAATAATCTTCACCTCAATCTCCAAATCAACCAACTTCCCATTAACATGACCGCCGCGATCCTTATCCGCCGGCGGCGGCGGCTGTGCAGCCCCTGAATTCTTACTCCCTAGCTCCAATTCCTTCTTTGAAGCCTCCAATTGCTTACTCAATTCGCCTTTCTCCGATTCCAGCCCTTGCAGCTTCGATTTAAGCTCATTGATGTATGCTATAGCATCTCCCAAAAGCGATGCCTTGTCCATCTTCGACACATTAGGAACCACTGCTCTAAGAGCATAGAACCTCTGATTGAGCTTCTCCCTCCTCTGCCTCTCAGCCTCCACATGATTCAGCGGCTCCTCTCTTCCGTTCGCCGGCTTTCGCCCTCTCTTCCGCGGCCTCTTCTCCGGCTCCTCGGCCTCCTTCACCACAGAAGCTTCCAAGTCCGAATGATCCGAATCGCCGCCGCCGCCGCCGCCGCCGCCACCAGACTTAATATTCGAAGCCGGCAAGATCACGCCGGAAGTAAACGAGAGAATTCCGTCGTCAATGCTGCTCCGCGAAGCAGGGGATCTCCTCTTCTTATTCTCATCAGACGCAAGCTGCGGCTGGGAGAAGAAATTAGCATTATTGTTGTACGGATTTCCCTTCTTGCTCTCTCCGAAGCTCAGAATCTCACCAGATTCAGGCTTCAGAGAACTCGAGAAGTTCAGTTCCCTCAACATAAACCCCTGATTCTGAGCACTTCGCTGATTATTACCATTACTATTACTCCCAACGTTAACAACACTCGGTGTTTCGGTTAGAGTGCTTGAAGTTGAACCAGGTGTCTCAAACGGCAACGTTGTTGTTGTTGTTGTTTGTTGGTAACCGTCGTAACCGTATTAACAGAATCTCTGATTTCGATCCCGGCAGAGGTGGAAGGGTCGTTGAGCCACAAAGCGGAAGGATCGTTCTCTCCCTGATCAGCAGAATTCAACGGCCACGATCCTCCGGAGTCAGGGTTGTTACTAAAATTGAACAGCACCTTAACTTTATTCATCAGATCCGGGTTCTGGAAAATAAGCTCCGTTGAACCGAGCTCAACGACGCCGTTTGACGAAGGTATGCAAACAATTGTTTGCAGCCCGAACAACTGGCCCTGGCGGGCCCGCTCACAGCCCGAGCCCGCCAGGCGGTCGGGCCCCGCGACCCAGACCGGGCTCGAATTAAAGAATGCCTGGCCAGGGAGGCGTGCCGTTGAAGTTCTGCGTCATGACACAAGGAAGAACCATTCCGTGTGGAGTCTTCGTCAACGGCATCGTCCGCTGAAGCGGAAGGTCCGGAGATCAATGAATTGAGCTCCCGGAGGATCTTTTTCTGTACTCCTGGTCCGCGGACGACGTCATTTTGGTGTTCTTCCCCTTTGCTTTGTCTTCTTCGCCTTTGTAGTAGCCGTCGCCCCAGCCGAGGACGGTGGCGCCGGAGGAGTAGTCGTAGGAGCACTGCCAGAAGATGGCGTAGGTCCAGCCCTCCCTTGCGCCTTCGATTAGGGACTGGAGGCGGTGCTGGAGTGTCTCTTGGTTGAACGGCGGTGGTTGTGGTTGTGGTTGTGGCGGAGGGGGTTTGGAGTGGTCTGGTGGTGGTGCGGTGGTGGAGGCGGCGGAGGAGGGGGAGGAGGGAGCCAGAGGGAGGAGAGGTCGGAGGAGCTCATGAAGGCTTCTATGACGGAGGAGTTGTCGTCGGTCCAGAGGTTCATCGCCGGAGGCGACCGGTACTCCGTCATGAAATGGTGTGTTTGGTGAAGCGTGTGTTAGAGAGAAAGTGAGGGAGATAAGAGAGAGAATGGTTGCCGAGTTGGGTGCGTTTGATTGTTTTGAGTTTGGGATTTTATTTGGGTTGCATTTGGGGCGCATTGTTTTTAGGTTTTATTTTGTGAAGGGTGAGAGTGAAAGAGAGAGAGTGTGCGTGTGTGTGGAGAGAGTGTGGCTTCTGTGTGCTTTCGAGGAAAAGGGGGTTGCCGATTAAATCACGAGGAGAGGAGTAAAAAGACGGCGTTCTGTTAGTAATCTTACACGGTGGACTTAAGTGAGTGTAGGAAGTGAAGATGTCAGAACGGACTAACCTTTCTTGTTTTAGCCCGTCCTGCTAAAAACTTAATAAAAATAGGGTGGAATAGATCAGTTTATTAGAATAAAATGGATTAAAATAATCAATCAAGCTTATTTTGGGATGGACCAGTGGATTAATGGATTAGCCAATCAAAAAATAAAAAATTAAAAAATAATTTTTAATGTTTTAATGAATTTTATTAAAAAATTTTTTAAAAAATATTTTTTATTTATGTATACTCAAATTTTTAATGTCCATAATAACTATACACTAACTTTAACTAAAAAATATTAATGTTAATAGTATTATTTATGAGTAATAATATTATTTTATTTTTAAGTTTTAACTTTGAGTAAATAGTATTAACTGTATAATAGTACCATATTGATTAGTGTATATTTTTTTATTTTTTATCACTTTTCTTACATTTTTATCAATGAATTGTGAAATTAAAAAAAGAGAGAGACTTGGCCAGCAAGCTAAGCCTCTTCCAACCAATCAAAATTTATGAGTTATGTGGGATGAATTTAGTGAGTTAAAATTTTTTAATGAACTCAAAACCTCTATCTAATCTGATAAAAAATGATGATTCTCACGGATCAACGCAGCGTGCTTAGCGGTTTGTACTTCTCCTGTGGGAAGGAGGTGCATGGAGAGGCACGTGTCATGTGGTGATTGGATGACAAATAAAAACTGCTTTGACTGATGCGAAAAATTTTGGATGGTACTCCCTCTAAAATAATTAAAAATGGATGGAGGTAAGTATTTCTTTATTTATTTTTATATTGGATCAACTGTTTTGGGTGCTTAACTGCTTATGATACTATTTTGTGTGTATAAATAGTTAAATACGATTGTGTCCGCGTTAATTTTAAACTCCAATAACTTATTTACATGTTTATATAAAAGTTATTTATAAGTAAATTATTTTATATTTAAATACGTAATATTAAGAGTGTTTATTTTGAGTGTTTTAATAACTTATTTTTAGAATCATATTATTCAACTTCTCAAAAATATTTAAATTTTTTTTAAAAAATAATACATTATATATTCAAATAGAATAAAAAATAAAAAAGTGACTTTTAATTTAAAAAAATAAAAAAGCTCATAACAGACATATCCAAACAAGATAATCTATCTACATTTCACATTTCTTTTTCCCTGTTTTTGGATGTAAAATACTATTGTGTGCTGTGGATTGTTCGGTGTGGACTGTGGATAATTATCTGCACTTGCAGTAACCTTGAACCACTGTTTTTTAAGAAAAATAATTATATATTCCGTGACTCGTTCTCTTTCTTCGCTGTCTTTTTTGTTTTTATCCTACAAATAAGGGCCCATGCCATTTATACCCATAAAATCAGCAACAAAGAGATTTTTGTTGGTATTTTATAAAAGAAGGCATATTCATTTCTCATTGAATCTCTATTTCATTGTCAGAAATATTTCGCAATTTAAAAGATTTTTCACGTTAATATAAAGGGTCTATTTTTGGGTGTTTGCAATTTTGCTATATTATCTACACCAGCAAATCTCTTGCAAAATAGTAACACTTTACAATTCATATGAAGAAATTATTGTAGGAAAATCATTATTTCTGTCATTTAGTAGAGGTGCACCGGGGTCCTAGGAAGATTTAGTTCAATATACGAGTATGAAATTTGAAAAATTAGATGTAAATTCTCATCAATATGAAAAAAATTTTCTTTTTTATTCATTAATTTTAGTTTAATTTTAATTTTTCATCTCAAATCTGTCCAAGTCATACCAAGTTTGTCTACGTAATTAATTTGAACCCAAAAAATTAGATAAATATAATGTTATGGTACTTGTGCACTTACGCCACAAAAAATGCCATGTCGAAAAGTTACGATATTTTTAATGATAATAGTAGTCGGAAAAAAGTTAATATATTTTTTTTCAAAAAAATTGCGATAAGTATTTTGAAAAACTTGAAAAAAAAGTAAAATATAATATATTTTTCGTATACAAGACAACAAAAAGAAAATATAATATAATTACAAGACAAAAATAAAACTTAAAATAAAGCATATAATATAAAATAAAAACTTTGCTGTTGTCAATAATCTGCGTATTAAAAACGTTCCTTTTTTGGGCACATACAACGTTAATACTTCAACATTGAATACTTTTATCCTTCAACTTTCTAAGTCTTGCTATTATCTTGTTCAAAGGAAGTGGAATGTCTTTCCATAGGAGGGACAATTTCATGTGCTATGTATATGTAAGGAATTTTCTTTTTCGGCACATACTATGGAAGGACATACTATGGATGGATTTAGATCACGATGTGTTCGGTACCCCAAAACTTAAGAATTATCTATAAACAAATATTTCTTTTAGAAAGTTATCAAATGGATAATGAATGTTAGTGTAAAACTTCAACTTTCTAGACGTGATTATATTTTACTGACTCATTATCTCATTTATTTCACTGATTCATCATCTCATTTACTTAATTTTTTAAGCAATTAGTATAAAACTTCACTATCTTTCTAGATGTGATTATACATGACTAGATAATAGTATAAAAAAAATTTATATTGTCAATATATTAAAATTAAGCTCATAATTTTACCAACAAATAGTATAAAACATGAAAAAGTTCTAATAAATTAACCAAGTATGAGTAAATTAATAATTATCTAAGGTATTTATTTATTAATTAATGCATTTTGTATTTGAACCATGCGTAGAGAGAAATGTTAGGTATATAATTTTTTTTTTATAACAATCCTATGCTCAGAGTATGATACAATCAATATCATGTTCCATTGTAGGACCCAAGAGAAAAAGCGCCACAATATTATTTGTATCCTATTCTAAAGAGTAGAATTATTGGAAAAAAAATTGTACAACAGACATTTTTATACGTAAAACTTAACATGGAATTGGACGGTGGCAAGAAAACAGTTCAATGAAAGAGCAATAGGAGAAGACGGTCATCACAGGCGGCTGAGGAAATCAAAGCTCGGCTATAGTAACACTGTATTAACAGGGATGGCAAAAATATATGCAACAACAGATGCCCTTAATAGGAAGGCTTATGGGGACTAGTTTGATCCCCATAGGGACAGGGATAGATCCCATTTATTAAACATGGCACAGGTTGGGGTTAAGGTTCGCATCCTATAAAGACCGTCAAATTTCCATAAGTATAAGTTTATATAAATGACTTTTCATATATATATATATATATATGTATTCATACCCAAAATATCTCAACTCTTAAGCTCCTAATTGGTTTTAATTAGATTTACATAATGTATTTTATTTTTAATGTTGAATGTGTTGGATAATGTTGTATAATGATCAATAAATAATGGAATTTAAGAGTGTTTTTATTCATATTCAAAAGTATTTTTTGGATTTTTCTTCTTTTTCACATTTTTTGGATTCTTTGAAATAAACCTTATACGTAGATTCAAATCCCAATGGGGAGCATAGGATAAGGGACCCATGGGGATAGGGATGGAGACAGGAGCATGGGCAAAATTCTTGACATGGATGGGGGATGGGGCCATATCCCCATTTCCATGGGTACCTATTACCATTCCTGCTCTGTAAGAGTAAAAGTGGGCTTCCATGAAAGAGTCAGCATACAGTCAACGCTTCTCCAAACTTAAATAATCGCCGTATGAGAGAAATACTTTGAACATTCCTTATGTTCAATTTTACATATTTTTTGGTAAATATTCAAATTGATTCCTCAGAGATATATGCGAGAACAAATTAGTTCTTAAATTTTAAAAATCTCTAATTGATCCATCATATTTAAAAAGAGAGGACAATTTAGTCCCTTTGTATACAGTTCTATACGATTAAAAAAATAATGTATGGAGGACTAACTCTCTCTATACATTTCTAAGAGACCAATTTAGATTTTTTTTTTTTTTTGCTCACATGCATGCTAGTATTGGTGACAACATGTCTTTGTTTGAGTATTTGAATTTTCATGAGGGATATAATTCTCTTAATAATGATTATTTTATAAGTAGTAAGAGGTTTGATTTGTGATAGTATATATGGAAAATGTTTTATATCCAAACAAGGTACATGTCTGTGGCTTTACGTTTCAAAGGGTCAGTCATAGCTTCTAACGGAGATTGATTCATTGAAAAAATTTACTTGAATTGTGGTTGTGTTAATGTGTATAGGATTTTTATGCCTAAAATTATAAATTAATTTAAGAATTTCATTTATATAGTCAAAAGGTTTTATACAAATCAGATACTGGTACGTTAATAAAAATGTGACTCAATCCCTACTATCTCAAAGGTTTTATATTGTCTTAAAAAAAGGGTCTTACAATACTGTCAATGCACGAAAACTAATATCTTAATTTTAAAAAAGTTTTTTTTTTCAAGGTCTCGAATCCTAATTTGTATATTATCATACACATACATTAGTTGTTTTTTTCCCCCGCGATATAAACATAAGCTTGGTAATTCGAATGATACTGGCTCAAAATTAAGAAATTGAATATGACGTTGATGTTAAAAATTTGATCCTCTATATATGAAGCTGCCTTTCATAGTCATACTTAAAGACTAATGGTGTCAATAAAATTTCAATAAAGGCATTATTAGTGAGAAAATCATAAAACGAGCACTTATTAAAAAAGTTTAACATATCTAGGTAGAGATTTTTTTCGATAAGAAATTATTTAAACGAATCTTTACTCAAACATACATGACTTACAAGATGAAATCCAGCAGTAGACATTATAATTTATAAAAGAATGATTAATTGAAAATAATTTATAAAAGAATACACATCAAGTTTTTACAAGATCAATGGATGTGAGAAGTACTAGTAGTTATTAATCTCTTCCGTAATTAATAAATATTTTAGTGGCTTATAAAAGGCTCTGAAGCACGAATACGTAAATGGTGAAAGTACCCATATCGGGTACATGTTAGGGCGTGGTATGCATGGTACGTACCTATCATTCCTTTTTTTGAAGAAAAAAAAATTGAGTACGTTGGTACGCATGGAATACGCACGGGTACGTGTACCCAGGATTAAATATGCCATTTTACCAAAAACACGGCATTTTATTTATTTATTTATTTTCTTCTTTCTTCTTTCTTTTCTCTTAAACATTACCCACCCCAAAGAATACCCAACACCCTCTCTAAACAAGCCTAGATCTCTTCATCAGCGACACCCCACCACAACGGCGACACTATGCGACGAACGGCGAATGGCGCCAAGATGACCTTGGGCGAGGTGGAGCACGCGCGACCTTAGCGATGCGGACCACTCGGCCTGTAGCGCATGACCTTGTAGCAACACGACGACCTTGCAACGACGCAGACGGCGCGCGACCTTGGAGCGACGCGGACCACGCGACCGCAGCCACGCGGCCTTGCAGGGACGAGGAGCAGTGACCTAGGAGGAACGACAAAGCCGCAGCGGCGAAGCACCCCACCACCTTGAGTGAGTCTTTGTCTTCAGTGTCTTTGTGATTTCCATTTATTCCTTTCTATTAAGTTTGGTGGTTAATTATGTTTAAATGATTGATATGTGCTTATGATTAGCATTGTTTTGAGTATTGTGATATTTCATTTTGGAATATAATGCTAATTGTTGAACAATTTAGAGTTGTTTTATGTTTTATGTTGAAATTATTGGTTTTATCATATAAAATTTATGATTTTTTTTAATATATTGACGTACCCGTACCCGCTACTTTTACAAAATTGCGTACCACATACCGTATTGTATTGAGTATGGGTACTATACCCGTATCCAGGCAACATAGATAAAAGGTCTTCGAATTTCATACTTATCACTGGTAGCAAAAAGCCAGCTACTTGCGAGCATCATTATTTTTCATTTTCAAAAGTAGCGTATGTTTGATAGGTAAAAAATGTATACATATAAAATTTATCCTTAAAATTTTTATCTTTATTTTTACTTCTCAACCAAACACATCTTAGAGTAACTTCTTAGCTGCTAATGTAAACTTGCTTGAAAGTGTAATTTTAAGTTATTATATCAATTGTAGCTATTGTTCGATTTACCTTCATAATTCGATTCTTTCACATCATCTCTATTCAAATGTATGCTCTATATTGACTTCAGATAGTACTAAATAAAAAAAAAATCTATACAACAAAAAATTAAAAAACAAAGTTCAGTTTCGATCTCTTTGCTCAATTAAAAAATGATGGACATACAGTCGTACAAATTATACACCATGTGTTGTATAAAGTTAGCTACACCATTCTTTACGTTTTTGTCTTTAGACCCACTATTAATTTATGCGATGTAAAATTATTATCTTACATAGATGTATTCACAATAAAAAAAAATCACACAAACTAACAAGCGTCTATGTTTTTTTAAATGAAAACGAATCTTAGAGTAATCTCATGCTTAACATCATCGTTGGCTCTTTTCTACTTGTCTTTTTTATTTTTATTTTTATTTCATTTGAATTATATAACCACAAGAACCTTGGTAGTACTAAGATTAAAAATTTTGCTAACTAGTACCATAAGAATACAAGACACAAGTTAAGAATACTCAAAATTAAAATTTTCTAAATTTTATGATTGGTTGTATGTATTTAAAAAATAAAAACACATTTTTCTAAAATAAATATTTTCTCTTTTATTATGTTAATAAGTGCCCTCAGGGACAACTTGGATAAATCCAAAGTTTAAAGTATAAACTATAAAAAAAAAATTGCTTAAATTGTAGTAAAGCAAAAAGAAATGACGCGTGGTGGCCTAGGTATATATGATCAAGGTTCGTGATTGGGTCGTCTACCCACTTCGCGTCTATGTTTTACAACTAGATAACCCCACCACTTTATAAAAATGAATATAGTTATTTAGTCTAAGGTTTTAAAATATTGTTTGCCAATTTAATTATTGTGGCACGTTTTGCTCGATGCGTGTTAGGTGGATAAACTTTTTTATTGTATTTTTCAATGGTGTAGCGCGTGCGTGCATATATAACTTTCCCATGTGAAAAACCAACCCCACTTGCTAATATTTTATTTGGAGCCCATTTTTATCTTTTGCCATTTCTTGTTTTCATCACACTAATGTTGCGGGCCAAATTCCACCGATATTTCATTCTCTTATTATACGCGGTATCTAGGACTTATAATATTCTATATTGATATTAATACTTTGATGCTTTAAAATATGTTAATTTTTTTTTTATGATTTTATAAATTGGTTTATCCATAAAAAAATTATTAATATATATATATATATATATATATATATATTTTAAGATAATTATAATAAGTGCCAAGTAAATTTAATAACATGTTAATAATATCACTTTAAATTTAAGAGAGTTTTTTCATACCCCTATAAAATTTAAAGGTTCCAGTACCTCTTAATTATTTGTGGTTAAAAATGAGCCATGTATTTCACTAATCTAAATATTTTAAAATCCATCAAATCATAACTATTAATTACATAAAGGATACCTATACCCTATAGATATCGAAATAAAAACCTAAATTTAATATATAATTAATATATATATACACATATATCCTCACATCTTAAATTTCAAATTTTTACCTTATCTTATATTGATATTGAATCATATCAATATCATATTTTGTTATATGCCATTATGGATTTTGTGCTTTTGATGCGTCATCACTTTATAGATAGAGTTTTCTAAATAGTTACTGTCTGGAAAGTTTGCAAGTCCACAAGTACTTACGGCGAGATGAGAATGAGAATATACAGTACTTAATATATTTGGTAAATTTTTTATTTTAATAAAAATACTTTTTAAATATTTAAAAATACTTTTAGGAGAAGTATTCTTAAAATATTTTTTTATTATAAGAAAAATATTTTTAAGATAAAATTTTATTATTATTTTCACATTAATAATAAAAATAATTCTATTTTACCCTGTCCAGATAAAAATCATTAAAATATTTTTAATATACTCAAACTAAATATAAATTAATTTTTTTAAAAATAATTCTTTTAATTTAATTCTTTTACAAGTAACTCTAGTAAAAGATAAACCCACCGAAGCCTTAGCCATAATGCGTTCGAAGTACCTGAGTTTAAAAATTTACCTTTTCTCGGTATCAGAAAATAATAAAAAATAAAAAATACCTGAACTCTTTGATGTTATGTGTAATTACAGTCAAAATAGTTCTTCTTAATTCTTATCACGAACATTAAACAAAGGGCTGTTTGTTTCGAGTTTTCTCAAATTAGTTTCGAGAACAATATATATATATATATATATATATATATAAAGAGGATTGATTTATTGTAAAAGTGAGAAGAGTGAATTTTGATTGTTGGATCTGACATGAACAATCAAATTTAAAATATTAAACCATATGACTTTTTTTAAATAAAGATATGAGTATTAATTATATTAATTAATTTTTAATCCTAACTATCTATATATGGTTATAGTCAAATTTACTTATCTAACTCTCATAATAAATCACTCCTCTATGTGCATGTCCCTATATATATACGAGTTTTAAAATGGTATTTAATTTTTGAGTATTAGAAATTCTCAAGAAATGACATTTTCATACCTTAGTATATTTTTATTCTATCAGGGGAGTTGAGAAAGAAAGATTTTCATGAAAATTATCATTTATTTCTTAACTTACCTATGTTAGAGATATGTTAAGAATGATTACATGTATTTTAAAAAATATTTATTATAAAATAAATAAAATTTAAGCTACTAGAATTGATCTATTGGTGAAGGGTTTGGATAATGTATGCATGAGGTCATAGATTCTAACCTTATTGTGATCAATGTAACTTTTGAAATACCAAAAAATTAAGCAAAATTTTAACTTATTTATAAGGAATCTCAAAAAAGATGTTTAAAAGTTTTCATTGTTAAACACATAAGTTATTTAAAAATATAATAGCTTTAAAATATGATTCATGTAAATATAAATTTTAGATTGTTTTTAACAAGTGCCTAAGGATTAAAAAATAGTAATTTTTTAAGCTTTTTAACGCACTCACTATCTTTAAAACTTTAAAAATTTATTATTTAATACAAAAGTAACTGTCCTTGATTTTTTAATTAAAGGCACTAGTTACAAAAACTTTCATTTTAAATATCAAAATAAATGTCTAATAATAAGACTAAACATAACAGGGAATCTAGTAACTTTCAAATTAAACAATGATCATATAGTTATAATTTTTTTTTTAAATAAAACGTAGTTGTATTGAATTTCGTGTAAGACACGGAAGATCATGCTTAATTGGATGGATGAGTTGTGATTATCTGATTAACAATTCAGCAATTTCAGTGGAGGGCTTTCATCGACAAAACAAAATTGGCAAATTTTGGCTAATAACAAATTTGCAGTACTTTGTATATTTCAGTCTTTGCCTAACTATCCAGTATCCGTGATTAACACAAATTTAAATGATATCTTTCACGGTCCAGAAAGAAATAAAAGGGAAAGGTAAAAAGCGAAAATATCATAGCAGGGTTAGTGCAAAGTACAAGGATTAGACTTTTGTCAAATGTTTAGTGATGATTAATTAATACTAATGATGTCACCTTTAGAGGTTGGGAGAAAATCCAGAGTATTATTGTACCTCACCCAACTAACCCAATTATTGAAGACGAAATTTAATTTAAACGAAATTTAATTTAAGTCCGGGTGTTACGGGGGAATAAATAAGGATTTTTATATTTAAATGTACTAATAGTATATATTTTTTATATTACCATCTAATAAAATTTTATCATGTATATGATTTTTAGATTAATAGAAAAATATGAAACTATGAAAACAAGTTTCTGGCTATATGTAATTTTGTTTTTAAATTTTTTTTATTTTGCTTTATTTTTTGTGATTGATTGACTGGAAATGAAATGTAAAATATATAATTTTCTACGAATATTTCACTCCTTTGTGTTTACTACCACTCTTATTAAACAAACTCATTTACTAATTTCTGTAAAATGCTCTTTCTTATATTTGGTAATTAAATAAGAAAAAATATTTAACTTCATCCTTTTTAGTAAAAGTAATTATGTTACGTGAAATAGGTTAAATAGATATGAATTAAATAAAATAATTTACTTGTGACATATATTTGTTATAATAATAATAATAATAAAAATATAGCCGGTGAATTAAATATGTAATGTACCCGTTATTTAAAATATAAAATAGTTTACTTTTATATTCTTATATTATTAATAAATATAAGGATATAAATTATGACATATTTTTATTCATATTTAATTTTTTTATTTAAGAGATTAATTTTAACAATCTTAGCACTTGATTTATCATTTTTAAAGGATTTTTAAAAATTGAAATTATGTTAATTTGATATATACTCAATGTTTTCATTTATATTAAACAAGTAAATTCATGAAATACTTAGTTGTCAAAATATTAAAAATTATGAGTGATAATAAAAAATTTCAAATACTTTTAAAAATTCAATAGCTTTCATTTATTTTGATTTGAACCTATCGGACACTCATCATACGTCACTTCGCGTTACGTGGTGCGATTGCATGTACCAATAGATTATTTATGAGCTTCAAACTATTAGTCAACCAATCATATACCCATAGGTATATCCATCAAAAATTATAAGCACCATATGGTGCATAGTGAGCCATCCTTTATTGGGGTGTGCCAACTTGTCATCTATTATTATTATTATTATCAAAAGCTAAATGATGAAAAAAGGTGTCAACCCATAAGAAATTATTGATGGATGTGGATCCTATCAGTAATACCCAATATCCCGTATATTTTTAGTAGTGAATAATGGAACATGAAATAACTATGAAAAAAAGGAAGAGTGTTTTAGTGACATTAATTGATAAGCATAGTAGGTGGGATGGCTTAAATCCTATAAATAAATAGGGTTTTACAAATAAGTGTCCTTAGAGTACTAGTTAAAGATACTAAAATAAGTAAGTTATAAATTTTTTTATGAATCTAATGCTTTGAAAATATAAAATATCATCTTTCCAATACAAATATTTATTTTTTTACTTCTTTAAATAATGCCCCTGAGGCACTAGTAAGATAATCCCAAATAAATAAAATCTTTGAAGTATAAATGAGGAAAGAGAATTAACAACTGCACTTGAACTAGCTAGGACCATTGGATAGCCACGTCCGAACTTTTATGAATGATTAAATTAACTAACCTAAAGTCAAGGAGTGTATTGACTTTAGGTTTTATTTTGGGGAATCAAAATTCCAAATATTTTTAAAACTCTGGTCCAGGTTGAGTTTAATTGGATTAGTTGGGCCGTACAATTTTTCATCAATTAAAGGAAATGAAGAGATGGGGATTAGCCTCTCTTGTTTCAAGGGAACCAAATTCGATTAACCTTGTTAAAAAGCAAAAAAGAAAATTTCACATTTTAGTCTGTTTTTAGCTACGGCATTTCAAATACACTGGAAATTGTATTCCAACGTTGCGGTCGTGGCTAATATGGAAAAGTCTTGCGCATGGCCTGGAATCATGGGGTTTTTTTTTCTTTTTTGGGGTATTTATTCAATATAGTCTCCACTCACTCACAAACTGTGAGGAGCAAAAGAAAGTACACACCCAATCAAGAGATTACCCACTAATATACCCTCCTAACATCTTTCAATACAATGACACATACGCCTTTTGTAATTGCCCAAAGAAGCATTAATGCACCTCATGAGGATTTTGTCTTATTAAAATGATGATGAAACGAACTTGAATAATTAGTGTGATATCTTGAAACTAAATGATAGTGATTTTTTTAGGAGGATTTGTTTTTGTTTTTGTTTTTTGGCTTTTGTCTTGGATTAAGGAATTCTCACAGATGTTTTCTTCTAGGAAGGTTAGAATTTTTCAAGAAATATTCATGTTCATATGACAGGATTTGATAGGGTAAACAAAGGTTGTCACGTTTAATAAGGAAGAGACTCGTACAGTTGATGCACTATTTTTTGGGTAAATGATCTTAAAAATCTCCTTTAAGTGTTCTCTAAATCTTGGAATTTTGTCCCGACCTTAATAGAATGTCTGATACTAAATCCTTCTAAATTTTATAGTTCATGAACAAAAAGAGAAAATTGCACCATATCTTGAACTATAGATCATATCACTTTAATCTTAAATTTTAAAAATGAGCAAATTGACTGCTGAACTTTTATAAATATATATTTTAGTCAAATTAAGTCATATTATACTCTTTAAAATTTTGAAACATATATAAATTGACCTACTAAACTTTTTAAATGCACAACCTGATATTTTATATTTTCAAAAATTTGTGATATTTTTTAATAATTAATGAAAAAATTAATAAAATGATTAATTTATATATTTAAAAAAATTTTAAAAATTACAATACATATTTTTAAAATTTAAAATCTAAAATACATACGGGATAAACCGTAACTTTTCAAAAAAAGATTTGATGGGGCCATAATATATATATTTTAATTTAGTCACGTGAGCTTATTCAGCTAAGGTATGAACATAATGTGGTTGTGGGTACTGTCGGCAATGATTGTATTATTTGACCCTTTTCTTCATGTTAATTTGTGGTTCTCCCTTCCTGTGCTTGCTGCTTTCAACTTTTCCCGTATATAGATATTTTCAAGGACTCAAAAATAGTTAATTTTCAATCAATGCTAGTGTCATAATCCAAAATTATTATTTTTTTAAATAGAAACAAACTTGTGATCACAAAGTGTTACAGCTGGGATGGGTGGGGTCGGCTTTCCCAATGTTGAGTCTTCTCTCGAAGTGTTAGGTCTAGATAACATTCTTCTATGCGTAGAAGAGAAAGGCAGAAGGTCAATCCCACTGCAGTACTAATGCTAATATTAAGGAAGTGGGGAAATATTCGGAAGAAAAGTGAGAAAATAAAGAAGGAAAAAAAATTGGTTCTTCATTTTTGGTAATATCATATTTTTTTTGTCTTTATTATTAGAATTGATATTGTTGAATGTTGATATTTAAAAAATAAAAAATAAAGTATTCATAACAAGCAAAAACCAAAATTTTCATTATTTGCAAAGACTAATATATATTCTAAAATATTTATAACAATACAAATTTAGAATAGTAGAGATTAAAAATATAATATTAAAAAAATAACCAAAAGTTAAAATAATAGTAATAATAATAATAGAGAGACCAAGGCCCATGTGGATAATACTATTTCTAATTTCTTTTGAAACTCAAAGTACAATTTTAACTCTTTGTCTTATTCAGGTATACAACTTACCGGTTCCTAAATAAATAAATAAATTTAGAAGCTTTTAAATATTAAAATGTCTAGCTTCTCACAAAATATTTAAAAAACTTTTTAAAACACTCATAATAAATACTTTTATTACTATATATTTGAATATAAAATAACTTATTTATAATTGATTTTCATCAAAAATTATTTTCAAATAGGAGCTTAAATATGCTACTTAATCAAACAAGCCCTAAAACCAAGATAATAACTTATATTTATCTTGACTAAAAAATTTTTTCACTCAAAAATTTTTATTTTTTTTTGGATAACAAAGAAAGAAAGGCTAACCCCTAACGGGAAGCAAGGGTAGGTGGTGACAATAAAATTTAAAAAAAAAAACACACAAAAGCACCAACACTAAAACAACTAGTGCAAATATAAATTAAGACAACACCCATACTCAATATACTCAAGGCTCACAACTGATATGCATCCACTAGTATCACACCTGGAGATATCTAAATAAATGAACAAATCCACTAATTGGAACCTCCAAAACATCACTGCTTGTAGAAGAACGTAAGTGTAGACCTGGCAGATAGATGAACTCCAATCTCTACTCTTGGATGCGCCAAATTTAACCATATGATATAGAGGATGGCTTCGAAAATACAAAATTCAGCAGTCCACCAACATATTAAAACAGTCCAGCAGTTAAGATTGAAACCTCTGTATTGGGTTACTCAAAACCTCTATCGCAACTAATAGGGAATAGGATGAAATGGACAAATGCAAGATTAAAGTTATGATCCTACCTATAAAGGACAACAAAGAAGGTGCAACTTGACTTATAGTTCATTGACAATTACCTCTAATTAATAGTTGTTTGACAAGGGTTTACAAAAAGCATGTTTGGTTTGGACAAAAATCATCTACCCCTTTTTTATTCTATTATCTGTCCTCCACTTAAATTTTGTCATATGTAAAAATTATGAGTAGTTTAAAAAATGTAATTAGATAATAGATCATGAATAGGATCATCATTAAACATTGTAAATTTTTATTGTTTAACAGAAAGAGGACAGGAAAAGGAGACAACAGATTTGTAATAATTTTGTTTGATGTTGATAAGACCAAACCATAATTTGAATGATGCAATTTAAGTTTCAACTCATTTTAATACACATTTAAGCAATCATGTTGAGTTACATCTCAACATGATTTTTAGTTTCAATTTTCAAAGTATATATGGTTCGAGCATAAATGAAAAAAAAAAAATTTCTATTTGGCCAAATCATAATCACCTACCAAACAATAGTAAACCTACCTGCCAAAAGAAAAATCATAATTTAAAAACTACAAACAAAACACACATTAGATTTTGGCCAAACTCAAATGCACGATAGGGAGGAATATGTGAGTCCAAAAATGAGTTTTTTTTTTTTCTTTTTTTAACATATTATATAGACACCCAAATTGATTTTTTTTTTCAATGGAATTCAAATAAGTGTGAGTTTGAGTTATTTTAGTGGTAAATGTGATGTCACCTAAGAATATATACACGCTGCTGCAAATAATTAATAAAGGCAAAGTGTTGGTACATCAATATTTATATAATTAAAATATATATATATATATATATATATATATATATATATAATTATGAATTGTGATGACCATACGTCAATTTAAATATCTAAATGACTATGTTCAAACGATGAAATTTTCTAAATACAAAAGATTGATAGGAGTGAAGTAAAAATACGGGAGAATGACATTTGGGGATATTGACTCAGTTGATTGGTCTTTTTTATTATTATTATTATTGGAGACGAGAATATTCACCGTTAAACTCAGTACTTAATTAATCAAATTCAGTTAGAAATTAAATTCTTAATTAAATACTTAAGAAATTTAATTAGTTGATTCTAGATTCTTTAATTAATAAATGATCGACCAGTAATCATGTGAGCTTTCGATAAATCCAAATTAAAGGCCTAGTCTAACTTTGAATGGAAGCAAACATTCCCCATTTTAACTTGGACATCATTTCAAAACAGGGGAGTGGGAGTAAAATATCACGCTAGAGACAAAAGAGCACTATCGCACCCACGTGAATGGCACTTTCAGCAGTTTTTTATTCAAATTTTGATGCCTCTTACACAAATTTTGATGCTGGCACTTTCAGCAGTTTGCAACATGCGTATTCCCAAAATGTGGTGTGAATAAAAAGGCCATAAAGTCCCAAAACTCCAACGTGTCAAACTCAAAGTAGACACAACATATAACATAAATGGACTCTACAATGCAATCACATGCAGCGAAGGTATGCCACGCTCGGTACAAGCAAGTCTGTAAAGGGGAGATTCTTTTGGGCAGTAAGTAGGGGACGGAGATTCATGTATACAATTAAAATTATTAATTTTAAGAGGTAATGTGAATAAAGGATTTATGAACCCTTAAAATATAAGAAAATTGAACATTATTATTAGTATTGTTGTTTTTGTTGTTGTTGTTGTTGTAGTAGTAAAGCTCATGTGTTTTTATACTTCTTTTTTGGTCAAAATTCACATATATCTTCCAACTGGATATAATTCTGCTAAGTGGGTTAGGACAACTTGGGCACCAAACACTGAGGGAACTTACTTGAAGCAAAATTTTAAAGGGGCCAAAATTGTTTATTATATAAATTAGATGATGATAATTATATAAGTAAATTTTAAAGCAAATAACTACTACATCAATGTTAATGTAAATTTGAATTAGTTGCGAGATTAAATTATACATATAACTGTTTTTTAAAATTGATTATTTGAAAATAAATGTACTTTGTTTAGATGGTATTAAAAAAAATTACTCTTTGTTTAGATGGTATAAAAAAATTACTTTGATATAATACATTATACATACTAAAGAATAAAGATATGAATAATTTTATATATTTTATAATATTTGATGCCTATGAAAATTTTGACAAAAACATTAAAATTATAAAATAATTTGTTGTTGCTTATATTCAAAAGCTTCGAAAATATGCATTTACTTAAAGTTAGATTTTTTTTTTGTTTATTAACCATTCAAACTTTTACCCAAATATATACAATTATTTCAATATAACTTTTATTGAAAAAGAATTGCATTCCCAACATAGATCAAACAATGATAAAAATTTCACAAGCATCCTGATAAATCAAAATAGGACTTAAAATTAACAAATTCATTGTTTGATTATTGATATTCAACTCTTATATATATATATATATATATATATATATATATATATATATATATATATATATATATAGTTGTTTATCTATTGTAACAAAAAATATTTCCACTATAAAATGATATATATCTAATTGTGATATAATCTTATTGAATTTTATTTTTTTGATTAAAAAGATAAGTTATCTAGCATTCGAATTCATAACTTTTAAATAACCTTGTTTTTATACTCATGTGACTATTTGTAAATTTATGAATAGTAGTGTTGATAATTAGCACAGTATAAATAAGGGGCAGGCTGTCTAAAGACAAATTGGTGTGAATAGTAGATGTTGATAAGTAGGTATAGGTTTAAGGGTTAGGTATTATGAGGCGGAGAAATTGTGAATTTATGATATGTATGAATTTTGTAAACTATTTCTTCATTATTCATGCATTATTAATATTAATAACTTTAAATTTTCAACAGAAGTTAAAAACAAGACTAATTATTTTGATATTATTTTTCAAAGGCATATTAATATATACAACACTTATAAAAAGACAGTTTAAACTATAAAGAAAAACACGCCTTATAATGATAGAAAAACTACGGTTATATTAATAATATCAAAATTTATGATGCCATAACGTGGATTTAGGTTTGATTTAGTATTGTTGAGTTTTGAGTGTTACTAAGGATATGTTTGATTTTAGTTTTTAATTTTTAATTTTTAATTTTAGTTTTTTAATTTTTTAGATTTTATAAAAGAAATAATAAAAACTAGAAATGAAAACTTAAAATTAGATTTTATAATTTTTATAGTTTTAGTATTTCCTTCACAAAATACAGAAAACTGAAAAATTAAAATAAAAAATAAAACCAAACAAGCCCTAAGATTTTTGAATTATCCAAAAACTGCTATTAAAAGTTCATAATAGTATTGTATTATTATTTAGTAAAATAATATAAAAGTTTCTCTAACTACGAAGAAATCACAATAATAATGTTTAATAAATATATTATATGATTGTTATTAGAATACAAAATAATTATAATGAATATATAAATTAAATGGGGTGATTTCTATTTTTATTATTATTGAATAAAATAAAGTTATATTATTCATTTAAATTTTAGAAAACATGAGTCATCTCTAAAAAATACCTCATAATATATTTTTAAAATTACTTCTGACTTTTCAAAACCAATAGCAAGAGAATCTCAACTCTTATATATGTTTATCAAACCAAAAAATTGACTTATACTTTTAGTGAGCAGGAAGTTCCCTTAGAGAGCACTATCAAATCGAGTCTTAGTATGGCTGCATATTTTTTTTTAAAAAAGTATAGCTCAATGTGTACATATATATTTTTAGGTTTAATTATTTTGTAGGTTTCTATAGTTTCACTAATTTTTAATTTAGTCCCTATAATTTAAATTTTTAAGTCCCTAAAATATATGAGTTTTTCAATTGGGTTCCTCCATTATAAAAAATAAAATATTCCATGAATATTCTTTTTTATATATGGAATATTCTATTTTTTATAATAAAAACCAATTGAAAAATCTGATATATTCTAGAGATCTATTTTCAAATTTAAATTATAAGGATTCAATTAAAAATTGAATAATTATAGGATCTACAGAATAATTAAACCTATTTTTTACATATGCAATATCAAATGTTTTTAGCATCGTAATTCTTCCGGCCTATGATCTAGCTTCTTTTCCCCAAATTATAATTATAAGAAAAAATGGTACAATAATATATTTTTTTCTTGTTAATAGTGAACGAGTTGTTGAAAATTACTTCCTCCGTTTCACAATAAAAAATAAACAATGCACATATAATGAAAATAAAAAATATTTTAATAAATATAAAAATTATATGAATTAACAAAATTATCTTTATATAGTTATTATTATTTATTTTTATAAATGTGTTGATTACTTAACTAACACATTAACACTAATAGTATAAGTGGAAAAAAAATTATTCTATCTAAATAGTCTAAATGGAAAATTTCTGAAACATTAAAAAGTTCAAACTGATAGTTATTGTAAAATAAAAGAAGTAAAAGGTTTAAATAGATTTTTATCTCTATAAATATATGTCATTTTGATTTTAATTTCCTTAAATGATATTTTTGGCTTTTGGTCCCTTCTTTTCTAATAATACGCATTTCGGTCCTTACAATCCACATTTAGGTCTCTAACAATAATTTGAAGCCATAAAAATGTTAAAAACTTTATTTTTTTTTCCCTTATTAATATTTTAAAAATATATTTTTTAAATCCTTATCAGTATTGTCACTTAGCAATACAAACTAATGGTGAAGGCCAAAAACATAATAATAAAAAAAATTAGGGATAAAAACCAACAAATAGAAAATTGGCGGGACTAAAACTAAAACAACTTATTCTTATTGGGACAAAAATAAAATTATTAACATATGGGCTACAACACGTAATGTAATCTAATCCAAACCGAGTAAAAAGAATGTCAAATTTTTTATTTTATTTTTATAAAAAGAGATTTGTCTAGAAGGTCAATCCAAAACGAATCTTAGGAGTCAACGATGGGGTGCATCTGGACAATTACAAAGATAGATCACTACACGGCAGCTAAGGGGCGCACGTTGTTCACGCCTTGTTCTGCCGCTCTACATTACTGAATGCTGACACCTGACAGGTTGCAACTTGTTCCCGTTCTAGATCATACTTCCTCATCATGATTATTATTTCTATGAATTTAAAAAATTTGACATCATACTATGGGAAATTATTTTTTATATGGAGAATGGGTAAATGATTATCGTTAATATGGATTTGGGGCAAATATCATATATATGTGGGCTGTGAATCATGTCTAAAACGAGATTTCAGTGAAGTGAAGCAAACCACAAGAAGCACATGGACCAACAATGAAGCATGCGAACCAACAGTGACGTGAGAAGACCAACGTGAAGTGAAGCATCCACCAATGGTGAAGTGAAGCGAACCAATGTGGACTAACTAAAGCAGACCATGAGGAGCACGCAGACAAGTGGTGCGCTAGGAGCACCAAGGTGTGTCCTTGGCAATAAGGAATCTCATGAGAATCGATATTTCAGTGATGGGAATCTCATGAGAGCGAGATTTCATGACCAGGGCCCACCTCATCTAACGTTGGAAGCCGCATTGCATGTATAAAATGGAAGTTGGGCAGCAAGGAACGAGTAAGCAAGTAAAGCTTTTAGTGTTGCATCTTTGAGTGTATGAGTTTTTTGTTCGACTATTTGAGAGCTTTTTGTTGTGAGAAATTTTGTTTATTTATAGTGTTAAGAAAATAGCATATGATAGAATAGTTATTTCTAATGAACATGTATTTGAGCAAATTCGTCAAAATATTGTAAGTATTTTATGTTTAAATTTTAATGAAAACAATGTTTAATTTTATTTTTCATTGTTTAATTTTATTTTTTTGATTTGCAATTTTTGTTACACCATATTTGTTAATCTTTTTGTCAATATTACTTTCTAAGCATATAATATTGTTTAATGTCTGTTCTAGTATTAACAAAAGTAGTATTTATTACCTATTAAATTTTAATTAGTATTTATGTAAGCATTATTTATTTGTTTGTTTAATACCTATTAAATTTTAAGTGATATTTATTTTATGTTTAGTATTCGTTCTTTCCTATTATCACTTTAAGTTCATCTTTCTTTCTAGTAAAGGGCAACATACCTTAAAAAAAATATAAATACTACTTATTTATAATTAGTGCAGAATTTATTATTTGTAATAGGAAAGAGAGTTATTGCTTATTCGGCCACGTCATCTATATATAAAGTTACCAAAAGTGGAGATACATGAGCACTTACGACAAGTTGCTCTCTATCGCGCTTCCCAAATTTCTAAAATAGAGATAAATAGATCTCTAATAAGTGCTTTAGTAGAAAGGTGGAGACCAGGAACTCACACATTTCACCTTCCAGTTGCAGAATGCTCGATGACATTAAGGATGTTGCCATTTTTCTTGGACTTTGCATAGATGGTTTATCAGTCATTGGATTTACTAATAGCACACAGTTTTCAAAATAAGTGTGAGCAACTGCTTGGTGGTCGACAAATGTGACAGATGTTGTGAAGAAATAAAATTTGGATGGTTTTCATATCATATTAATAAGCTTGACACAAATACTGAGGAGTTGATAGAATTTAATGTTCATAGTTATATACTAGCTCTATTGAGGCATTTCCTAATACCGAATAAGAGCACAAGCATGGTTCATATGAAGTTCTTGCAACTTCTTGAAAATTTGGATGAAATAAGATGGTATAGTTGGGCTCGCGTGCCTCGCGTGCTTTATCAAGGATTAGATCGTGCTATCCGTAAGAATGCATGAGATATTGCTGGTAGCATGACACTTTACAAGTGTGGGATGAAGTGGCTTCCATGGTTGGCTCCTTTGGCAAGCATGTCAATTGCTTTTCCCCTTGCTCTCAGAAAAATACTTTAAATAAATATCTCAGTTACAAGAAATATTTTCTAAATTAAAAGAAAAATTCATAGGTGGAAGGAACCATTATATCAACGCAACAATCCATATAAGAATGTCCCTACCATCAGACTTGCATTGGATCAAATGGAATTTCATCAGGTAAACATAATATATCAAAGAATTTTGTTTAATATTAAATTAAATATTATTTTTTAACTCATGTGATGGTTTTGTTAATACAGGTTGTGTGGCAATCATATATGGATGCGGTGATTGATGCTCAATTCCAAATAATATGCAATGAGCATATCGACGTTAGCCTATTGATATGTTTTGAGGTCATAGAGTGGCATGCTTCTAACCGTGTGATGCGCTGAGTTTGGGCTTGACGAGCTTGTCCTCTCCTCCCTCGTAATTAGGGCAATCACATAATAAAGATTTACAAGGAAAAAAACCAACTGATTGGAAGGAGAAACATCATGAGTGGATCACATTGTGGAGACCCGTTATGCGTTTATTGTAGGGACAACCCACTAATCAATATGTTCCTTCGAATGAATATCAAGACTGGTATATGCAGGACGTGATAAATTGATTATGGTTGTCCCTCAGATAGCAACAGTGAATCCCTGAGTACCAAGCAATCCCCCAGCATGAGCCACCACACCATGAACACCAACCATTCCCACATGAGGAGCCATTCTCATATACCATCCATTACACCAGTACCCATCAGTCCAGTGCCCTTGCCACCCCTCTCATCGAGGAAGAGGACATTGCATCCTTACAAGTTTCGAATGATGATGTTGATTAGTGGCTGAATCAAATCCTCGCATGCATAGAGTTCAAGAGTCGTAGAGTCGACATAATTTGGAGCCAGCTTGAATGTCCTTAGATGCAAAGGACAACCGCCATGGTTCAAGAAGCATTTTAAGTAGAGGTAGAAGGTTTGTTGATAGCATGCTTGTAGGCCATCTCGTCCGCGATTGTTTAAGGGAAATTATGAAATCAACATTGATGAAGCCAGCGCACCTTGATGCCTTTTTGACTTAAATGAAGAGGCAAATGTAGGAAGATGTATAGAGACCAATTGTGTTATATACGTAAATTTATTCTTAAACCCATATTAATACATATAACAACCTTAAAACCAATATGATAAAAAAAGACCCTCATACTGGACCCAAAAAAATAGATTTGTATCCTTTAAAATGAGATCTCATTTTAGAGGATCCTTATTTCCCAAAAATAAAATATTGATATAAAATATTTTAGAATATATGTTATCTATATATTATTTTTATATAAATTTTAAAAATAATGATTTTCTTATTGCTTATTAGAATATCCTCTCACCTAATAAGTGCGAGATAAATTTCCCATAATATAACTAAATGCCCAAGTAAGGGCCTTTTTGAACAGTGTTTCTTTTCAAAACCATATATTTAATGGACCAAAGTTTCTTTTATGGAATCAATATTGATATATAACTAACTAACTAGATGCTCATTATATTCAACACAATTACTTTTAAAGTCATATCAACTTCGCCTATATGGATGATCAATATTTAAGAATCTCCTATGACATTCAAAGTTAAATGCCTTAGTATCCTCCATGCAAATTGGGCATGTTAATTTGTCTTGTGTCATCCATCCAGCAACATTCCATTAGCTGAAAAAGTCATCCATGGTCTACGTTAATGCTGCCCTCATCATGAAATTATACTTTATTGAAATGTTGTAAGTAAGAACACCATTTCACCACAACTTATTCAATTCATCAATTAAGGTTGAAGATATATATCAATTTTAGTTTTTGGATTATCAGTAGGGATTATACATGTTAAGAACATGTAAGGATTTTTATGCACATTTCAAGAAGGATATTGTATGGCGTAACAATTTTACAAGCCAACATGAACACGGTTTACTAAATTGGTTATTCGGGTAAATGCACTTGAACAGGTTCCAATATAATATTTTGAGGGTTAGAGGCAAACTCAGGATATGTTCGATTAAAATATTTTCATGCTTCACCATGTGATAGATGAGTTATCACACCATCATCTCTCTAATTTTCAATGTGCCACCTCATATGAGAAACCAAAATCATTGATGCATAGAGTCTCTTGAGCCTAGGAATTATTGACAGATATTACATTCTTTTCTGAGACATCCTTATACCTTCCAATTCCACGTCTCTTGGGTTTAAACCCAGGCTCATGGTAAAACTTACACTTGATCAATGCAACATGATTTTTGTAATAAAGCATGTAGCCTTTCAAATAGAAGTCAATTTTTATTTCCTTCAACCCAAATTTAGAAACTAATTTCTTAGTTTGATAAAAATCTTTTAAAATTATATCGGGATTTAGTCGAGATTTGGACTTAGCTTACTGATTATTGCAAGCCACTAATGAAAAAAACTTTGGCTTTGGTTCCCTTTAACTCAATACTCAACATCTAAACCTAATGAAGCTCCCAGCAAGTGCACATAATCTTCCCATAAAGGTTGATTTGTGTAACATCTTATTTCATATTATGCTAATTGCCTTAGTACCCTTAAGGTGATTAGTTGAGTCCAACGTGATGATTAGTCTTAATCATCATTAATGAATTTGATGATAGTTGTATTTGAATGATTGCACGCTAATTTAATTAAATTATGATGGTAATTAGGCTTGAGAAGGTTTATTAACTATTAATTAGTATTAATTAAGCCTAATTAAGGTTAGTTAATAATAATTAAGTCTGATTGAGAAATAATTACTTTACTTAATTAATGGATGATTAGCCATCCATGATTAATTTTAGCCTCTTGCTAATTTAAATGCATGATTGTGTCATTAGTTGTGTTAGTTGTTTTTACGTGATAAAGTGATAAGTTTTAAAAATTCAAGTTCCCCACAAATGAAAACTTCAGCTTCCCTTCCAAAATTTAAAGTTTCAAGACACATAAATATAATATTATTGTTTGAATTGAAGGTGTATGAAGATATTAATTTATGGGTTGTTTTATAGATATAAATTCTTTACCTCTTGTGGCTTGCTTCTCCATGCTTGGCCATTCATAAGATGTACCTCTTCTTAGAGTAATTACATTACACTACTCTTTCAGCTAATTGTCATGACAACTAACCTAATTATGTTTATAAGTTTTTCATGGCAGCCCCTTATTCTGAAAGTTTTCTGGTCGCTTTAGAAATTAAGCTTGTTGTTGCATAAGTTTCACTAATGCGCTTTCAGTGCAAGTGACTCTCAGGCAAATCTTCACCTTGATGAGATTGAGGTGGTCCTTGATTATTCCATAAGAAGTTTGGGTGACTCCCTAAGCCTGGATTGTATGCATTTGAATAAAGATTATTTTAGGCTCTTGAGGGTTATCCACATAACTCACATGCTCAAAAGATGTAGAAGAATTGAATTCACACTAAACACTGAGATGATTAGCACCACATAACTCAAACTGCAACTACTACAGAAGATCTACTCATTTACCTTCGTCTCAATGAGTTGCTTGGTGAGATTCATTATTTGTTAAGATAAATAGGCATTCTAAGCTAAAATATCATTAAGAGTGTCAAGCTCCAACACCTCTTTCTTGGCAGGATATCTCTTTGAAGGTTCCTAATAGTCATTAGATGCCATCACTTTAATCGATTCATATGCCTTATCAACCATCTTGCTATTTAAAGATCCACCAGTTGATGCATCAACCATAACTTTTGTGGAATAATTCAACCCATTATGAAATATTTGCTTCTATTGCCAATATTCTAGAGAGTGGAGAAGGAGTTTTCTTAGCATTTCTTGAAATCTCTCCCATGTTTCATGAAGGGCGTGATGTCTTAGGTCCATGTTCTCTTGGCTAAGCCTAACACATCCTTTGAGTATCTCGAAAATCTTCAAATTTCAGAAAAAAAACCATCAAATTGCTCAAGTCTACATTTTATGAACAGGCTTGATGCAGGAGAAAAGGGCACTACATCAAGAAGAGGAGTAGCATACTAGCTAGGAAGAAATAGTCATTTTAGCGATTAGGTGGAACAAGAGGTTCGCTGGTGAAGACCCAACACTCAGATGTCCAAAATGATGCAGCTTTACTAAAATGTCCCTAACCCTATATAAACATTCCCATACATGTTACACCACAAAAAATTCAAAACCCTAACATTCTAACACTTTCTTCCATCCTTTTACTCCCATCCTTCCTCAATCCTACCTCCTCTAAGCTTCAAGGTAAGGATTGTTCATGGTTTATGTTTCCTTTCTTTTCTTTCTTCATGTTTATGAGTTAAGGTGTCTATGTTATTAGTTATTATAAAGTTGGGTACTCCCCAATGTCTTTAATTAGAGCTACCTTAGTGTGATCATGGTATGCTTGTTGATTTTTTATGATTCTATGGCAATTGTTGGTGTCATTCCTAGCTCCCAAGGTCAAGTTTGTCAATGATACATCTTACCCCTCTTCAAGGTCAGTGGGTTTGAACTCATAACCTTATTTTCAATCATTATGAGTATATTTATGCATTATGACTTTACACGTTATGTCAACCTAGCAAAACTTATGATTTATGATGATAGGGTGAAAAAAATGTGTTTTAAGAAAATCATGGGACTATGATTTGGATTGTTGTGTACCATAAAGATGTTTTATATATTCTTGAAAAGATTCAATGGAAAACACATGATTTAACAAGTTCCCAAAGTTGTCAACTACATTTTACGGATTGATGATATTTACTATGTTTTCAAGAGTTTGGATTTCATATTATGCTTTCAAAATTATCAAGATAGCATGTATTAGAAGAATGTTGAGCAGAGTATGTTTATTTTGATGAACAAATATGTTATTCTATTTAGAATTATTATGATTATAAACCGCATTGTTTTGAAATATGATAGTAAAATTATGAAGTTTATGACAGGATGTTAGCTTGAGATATAATTTTGGGATTTCCATTTTATCATATTGAAAGTATGTAACTCAGGATGATTCATAACAATTGTCAATACATATTTTGTGGGCTTTATTATTGCGATACCTACAAGTTAGTGATCCTTTGGGCATGATTTCATAGCCATAATTATACTAAGTCAGAATTGTTAGAATTATACAAATCCAGAGTTTTAAGAGTTTTCAAATTTATTTGATTTATGTGTAAATTAGTTTTAAACGATAACTATAGAGAAATAACGTGAGTTAATGGATGTGAGAGACCGTTAGCCTAGGTACCAAGTTATCGTAATGGTACCAAGTTGTCTGCTTAGAGAACAATCTTACCCACCAAGTATTCAGAGAATACAACCTAGTTAGGTGTTCAATACGGCACCTTATGAGATACCCATAGAGATTAGGATAATTCCAGATTATTATTATTATACTATGTGTGCATATCGAGAGATTACTATTTCTTAGTATTTACTGCACCAAGTTTAAAATGATCTCATGATGGACTATGAATTTAGCAAAGCATTCTTATGAATAAATGAATTTAGAGGTTTTTTTCCTATGTAACTAAATATCTAAATATCAAATGGTTTTGTTATGCATGTATATTATATATATATATATATAGCCTATTGGTTTGATTGGTGAGAATCCACCCATCGAGTTTGATGACTCACCCCTCTCCCTTCCTCCTTAAAGTTGCAAGTTCAGTTATTGTTCAGTCACCATTCTAGCAGACATCGGTTGTTCCAATGGTGAGCTTTACGTTGCAGGAAGACTTAGTTTAGGTTTAAGTTAGATTAGAGTGCTCTAGTATATGTGCAGGTAGGATTCGAACCATGCATCTTATTTTACAATTATGTATTTGTTTTTTAGTTATGAACATCTTTATATATGTTTTCATATTTCAAGCACCGATTTGAAATGTAAACTATAATAAGAATTTATGTAATGAGCATATATGTACTCATGATTTAGTTTTCAAGTATTAAGTTGATTGTTAGATTTGACTAAGAGCATGAAATAAGACAAATTCACAAATAAGTATGTTGAAATAGTTTAGTTTTTATGAAATCAAATATCATGTTTCAGAGAGAAATTGATATTGATTTAGAAGAAATCATGTTTTAATTATGAAAATCATGTTAAATTATGCATTTAGTGTGTCACACTACCCAGAAAGCTTACGTGGAGACCTAGACCCCATGTGCAGGTCACGTTTTCAAATCGAGTAATGACAAAGGGACTCAACTTCCTTTTGTGAGAAGCATATGTTATCATTCCTCATCTTCATAATCTTTGATGGTGGGAGGAATTTGAAAAGAAATTTTTGTGAGATTGTTGCCCATATGGAGAAGCCTTAGGTGATTTGAGAATTTAGCCAACTTTTAGCCCTATCATTCAGAGGAAAAAGGAACAAGCATAGTATAATAGCATCATCAGACACCCCATTCATCTTCTTTCTGTTACATAACTGAGAAAGTTGGCCAAGTGCAGATTTAGATCTTTTGAAGGGAATCCTCCAAATTGCTCTTGCTGGACAAGGCATATGTGAGCCGTACTAATCTCAAAATTATTTGCTTCTATAGGAGGTAGAGCAATACTTGAAGCATACTCGTCGACTGTGGGTGTAGCAAAATCACCTAGATTATGCCTCCCTTAACCTCGCTCATTTTCTTCTTTTCTCTTTTAAGTTTAGCCAACCGCTTATTTGCTTTCACAACATGTTCAATCTCCAAGTCAAACATGAGTTGATCTATGGAATAGTGCCTCGCATAAACAAACTCAAATTGCTATGAGTAACTTAAAGAATAACTAAAATTAACAAAATAAAATAAAATAAAGATAAAATTAAAATAAAAAATGGCTAGATTAGTATCCTTCTTTGGTACTAATGATATTGGTCACCAAAACAATCCTTGACAATGGTGCCAAAAACTTATGTGGCTCTGGCAAGTGTACCAGGTCATACAAGTAATAAAGAGTGAGAAAGAATATCATTCCACAAGGATTGTATAATCAGGTACCACTTCACAAATCCAAATACTATATAGGCTAACTAACTTGAGATTTCAATAATTCAAATTTTAAATTAAAATAAAACTACTTTAATCTAATGTTAATGAAAGCAATGAATCAACAAACAAAGAGATAATTCAATGAAGATTAAGGAGCTAGGGATCAGATTTCACCTAGTTATTCATATGAGTGTTAAATTCCTAACCTAACGATGTTTATTCAACTTAATTGATAGGAGATTTCTTAATTTAGTTAATACCCTATTCCTTGGCATACTAATCTCCTTGGAAAACTAAAGTTCACTTAATTCCTTAATATGGACCCTAGATTCAACAACATTATTGCATTTCATGAAATCCTAACATCAAATTGCACACAATTTATTAATCTCTCCTTAGACACTTAATAATTATGGTTTCTATTCTTAGGTCTAAGTTATGCATCAATTTCCCTATTGCCCACACAACACACAACATCAATTTATGGGTGATCAAGCCACAAAGGCATTAAGAACAAATTAAGAAAGAAACTCAATTGAAAGAAGGAACATACATTAGATTAAAAAGAATTCAACAACTCATAATCCCAATATAGGTTACATCATTACCCTAGCTATGAAAGAGTTTAGCCACTTAACATTGTCATAACATCCATGACAAAGAGATATCAAACATTAATGACATCAAATTACAAAAGGAAGAAGAAGAAGAACAATAGGTGTAGCATAATCTTTGTCCTTTTGAGGTTGTCTCTAAACCCTAGAACTTCCTTGAATTTGCAAGTGCCCGAATTGATTCCAAGTGTAAAAGATGATCCATGTTGTATATGTGATGTTCACTTAACCCCTTTTGACTTGTTTTGGGCCTCTAAAAGCCTTTTTTGTCAAATATAACCCACGATATGACTTAAGCAAGTTAAAATTGGCCAAAATCCCAAAAATTCAGTAAATCCAGGAGGCCAATTGCAGGATTGTGTTGAATGCCATAGTAGTCGTGTTGTGCTCTTCATAACATCACAATTTGTTCATTTTTGAGTCTGTGAAGCTTTCTATAGTGGGATTCTACCTTTGGGTCTTCATGAAAGTTGTAGATCTATGTCTTAGCTTTCAACTACTTTGAAATCATCTCAATTGGACTCTTCTATTCCAAGATATAGATGAATTAGTGTAACAAGGTTAGGATTGATAGTATTAAGAACATATTGCAACTTTTGTCTTTCTTCCACATTTTCTCTTTGAAGACTTAGGAATTAGGAAAAACATACAATAGTGAAGTTGTAGATCTTTCTCTCTTATTTCCAAAGAATCTTGAATCACCAAATTTGAAGTTTTGGAATGAAAGTTATGGTAATTTCTTCATAGGGTGTTCTAATTCCATGCAAGCATAGGACCCAAACTTAAATTTTGTCCTCCAATTCTCCATATGTCAAAATGATGGAAATATGATCTTGAATCCTTATTTATCACCTAAAAATCATCACGTAAGTACAAACAAAATGAGTAACCCAATTTCTAACAATTTAACACATAAATGACTAATTTTACCAAGTAAATCACACAAAATCATGTCAAAACAAGGCTAGATATGTGTCTTTTACACACGCATCAATTACTTATACAATGATGTTTTAAATGGGAATAAAATGTGTTTATGAGACTAGTTAAATTGTTAAAGTTGCTGAAATTATTTTTACAACATCCTTTATGTATGTTTAAATGGAAACTTGGGGGTTATTTTGGTATGATTGGTGTTGTTAATTTACTTATGGTATAGGGTGTTCAATTGGGTCAAAGAAAAAAGAGTTTTGGGGTTATGGCCATTGATTTGTAGGTGTTGGAAATTCTGGACATCACTTAGTTTTCTTGGGTAAAGTGTTGGTCTTGGCTTACTAATGTAGTGTTGAAGTTAACTTGTATGTTTCAATAATTGAATAATATTCTTATGTGTGAAAAAAAATTGAAAGAAAAATGAAATTTTGGTTGTACCTAGCCAATTTTAAAAGTTTCATGTTGATTCTTAACATAAATGAGGTTATTGCTGAGTCAAGGAGTTCAAGTTGTCACTAGTAAATTTTAGTTGATTTATCATCCTTAAATATATTTATGAGTATTAAAAGTGGAAAATCTCAATTTGTTTGTGTTGGGTATTCTTAGGAACCTATGTGTGCTCTCAGTTTAATTAGTTCTCTGAAATCTTGAGTTTAACATTCTATGCCTTTGCTTGGATTGATAATACCATTACGATATACTTGAAATCTAGTGGTAACTTGGTTGGGCTCCTCAACTAAAGGATGAGAATAATGTGCCACAAATTGAGGACAACAGGATCAAAAAGCGTCTCAGATGTCTACATTGCCCTCCTATGACACATTACCCACATCATGCTGAGCTATGTGGACCCTACTAGAACTACTTCTAATATGAAACATATCCACTTGATTCCTTGCATTAACTACCTTCCCATGCTGTCCAAATCCAATAGTTAGGCATAAATCCCCACTTATGTAAATGAATCCTTACGGATCATCATATAAATATTTCCTACATTTGCACTTATTATATAGACAATTAACTTTTGTCTCATCAATGAACTATTGTATTTGACATGTACCCTCATAAATTCTTCAACACGTTATAGAATTATGGTTTAATCCCTCTCTTTAGATGCAATCTATCATACATCCATAATCAACTTGAAGGAAACATTATATGTGACAGGAACCCTAAACACTACCATTTTTTAAAGACATCACATTATTCTTTTAAAAAATTCAATTTTTATTTAAATATTTTTAATTTAATTACTTTTAATTTTATTTGCCTAATAAAATTTTTCACAAAATTTCGATAAACATCTATGCTTAAATTAGGAGCTTGCCATCAATTAATTCAGTGCATTCAACAATTATAGACATCATTAAACATAAATAACATAATCGACATATTTAAATACTTACATCTTAACAAATACATACAATTCATATAATCCTAAAAACCATTTTAAAGCACATCCCTTGTAACTCCACAACATACATATCCTGAATTTCCGTAGATACAAATAATCTCCTCAAACAATGCAAACATGTCGGGGAAGAATTTATACACCCTTCCCCTAGTTATGCAATCCTCATTTCCAATAATTCTATCATAGAAATTATAAGTCTCTATCCTACATACATATTAAAGCATATGAATAACAAGGACTTCATTACTAACCTCTAGTTTCTAGAGCAAAACAAAAAATAAAAAGCTCCAGCATGCAGATCAATCCAATCTTGAAATTGAGAAATGAACAAATAATTAATTTTACACAATTATAAAAATTGAAAAATGAAAATACACAATAAAAATGGAGGGAAAAAAAACAAACCAAAAGGTTCCACAGCAAACACCATCAATGCTCACTTTAATAGAATTCTTACATTGACAAAATAGCAACAACAATCTACACTTTAATAGAATTGTAATGTAAATATTACGTTGAAAACTTCAACACTATTATTGAATATAAAATTTACTATTTTTTGTTTCTTAATTTCCTTGAAGCACTTAGTAGATTTTTCTTTTTTATAAATGTACACTTGAGTTGAAATTTTATTTAAGACCAAAAGCAGCATCAAGGTACACAATAAATATGGATGTTTGGCAAAAAAGTGACGAGGACCTTTCTTATTCTCATTTGCAAAGCAGTACTTTTCTAGGTGACATGATGCTCTATATCTTAAGGACAATGTGTCTTATATATGCTTAGAAGAATTGTGTGGGTTAGCTTTAGATTTGAGATTTGAGATAACAAACTAAAGTAAAGAAAGTTTACTTGTGATAGCCGCAAGATTTGGAGCATTGGGTCATCATCTTATAAGGCATTCCTGTCTAAAAGTAGGAAAACCACTTGACTTAGGACTTGTCTAAAAATGTTCCTACCAATGGGAAAGAGCATAGATGCATTATGTATTTAAATAATTGATAAAGGATTTCAAAATAAAATGAAATAAAAATATGTTTGAATATTCTATAACTTTAAGTCTCATATTGGGTTAAAATTTTCTGGATCCCTCTTTCTCTCTCTTAATTAGTTTTAATGTTTTATCCCTAAATACCCTTATATCTCATTATTCCAAGTTTCAATTTCAAATCATGTAATTCTTTTGTATTTTTTAAGAAAGTTTAGGGAGGAAAGAGATGTTAAAAGATATTCTGAAATGTGTTAAGAGTAAACACACAAAAAAAGTGAATATTTTGCTATATTCAACCTCCAATACTCATTCTTTATAAACTGTCCCTTACTTTAACCATATTTTTAACACCATTATTAAGCATTGAATGATTTTTTTCCTAATTTTGTTATTGTTTTGTTGAGTAGTATACATTGGTTGGAAGAATCTTATGAATTAAAGCAACACATTGAACACTTTTATCTATTCATGTGTGTGATGTAATATCATATTTTCTTTCAAGTGAAGGCGTTTCTGATGGCCTAATTTGGCTGCCCACTCAAGTTTTAAGAATCTGTTTTTATATAAAACTTAAATTATTGATTAAATATTAATGAATGATTTTATATATAATATTCCTTATCATGAAGAATATTTTTGGTTTTGATCATGAAGAATGCATAATTTAACAGTCATATGATGGTGGATCGGAAGCAATACCTTGTCCAGCAGAAGGCTAGAAATTTGATTTTCCATCTAACCTATCTAGTGCAAGTAGTCTATCAATGTTTCCTCTTCTTAGGTATCCCATCCTTGTCGAGGGTTTCATGATTCAAGTTAGAAGAGGTTTTTTTTTTTAAATAATCTATTAAGTATATGAGCTATGTGATAAGCATCACATTAAAGTATTGTAAATATATGCCTATTGGAGTAAGGAGTGTCACTGAATCAATGTTAATGGAATAAATAGAGTTATCAAAATGTCCATAGGACCAAAAAGGTCACATTTACAAAAAGATCACATGACTAAAGTGGGCCAAGAGTAGTCCACAGTCATTCATTTTTTAGGGTTGACCCTAGCTCTAACCTATATATGGATGGACCCTAACTCATCTATGGGCTATCCATGGGCTTGTTTTGGCCCATGCAAGCCTTTGACTCCATATTTTTTCACAAGCATGACCTTCTTAGTCCTAGCCCATGTGGGTTAGGGGTTAATAGGAGGGGTAGGCTAGCCCATTTGATATAACTCTCTATTTGTGGGTTTGATTAATATCTCTAACTAAATACTTCATGATTTTCTTAAGACAAAATGGATGGAGGTTATGATCCCTTAACTTATTTTCATATTCATTTTATTCTCATAACTAATTCTACTTTCATTTAACCTCATGACTACTAATTGTTTTGTTCTCATTGTTAATTTTCTATTCATTTGGTCTCTTAACAATTTACTATCACATGACCAAAATGAACATGAAATTAGCTAATGATAAAGAGTGAGAGAATCAAAATAAATAGAAAATTATTTAAAGATCAAAATAAACTAAGAATTAGTTAAGAGAAAAACAAAAATAACTTCAAGCATAAAAAAATTGTTTTACCCTTTTCTATAAGTGTCTTTCTAACTAATGCCTTTAGGGTACTGAATGAGTATTCAAGAATTGTGATTTTTTTAATTTTTTTAATGTAAATTTTACCTTGAAAAATTTTTTTTTTAATCAAAATTAGGGTATTCATTGCCCAAGTGACTAATTCCCTTATGGAAAAAGAGCTCTCTGAAGAGGCAAATGACTGACCACGAAATGCGCTTCATTCCTATGAGTGGGATCGAACTTCCACCACATAGTTAAGGGACAAGATGAGTTGTCACCACACCACACCTCATGGTTATATTACCTTGACAACTTCAACATTATTATTCAATATAAAATTTATTATTTTTTATTGCTTAATTTCCTTGGAGCATTTTGTAGAAAAATCTTTTTCTTTTTTTAATAAATGTAAACTTGAGATGAAATTTTAATTAAGATCAAAAGTTGCAACATCAAGGTAAACATTAAATATCGATGTTTGACACGAAAGTGATGTGGATCTTTCTTATTCTCATTTGCAAAGCAGGACTTTTCTAGGTGACATGATGCTCTATATATTAAGAGGACAAGGCATCTTATATATGCTTAGAGGTGGTGTTTTATGTGGGGAGTAGTAAGTTTGGTAGCATGTGGTTCTGGATAATAAAACAATAAAAAGTAAATAATAAAATAACTTTTATATTCTTCCATTTCATTTTTTTTTCCTAATTTCTCTTTCTTCCTTCTCTCACCAAGGGCGATCCACCCTTCTACAAAGAACCTTGACCTTCATTCCAACCACCACTCCACCCGTGATTTGCTTAGTTTTGCACATCGACAACCCCATCCTATGATGTTCTATCAAATTTGAAGGTCATATAAAAATGTTTTATTAGATTTGATTTTTATAAGCACATCCCAGAGAGCAGCCATGGTGGGCAATGACGAGGTGGTGGGTGGCTGGTGGTGAGGTCGCAAGTGAGTGACAACCAATGTAGGCACGAAGCCTTCCATTCTCGCAAGTGAGTTAGACCAATCCTTGGCATGAGACTCCAAGCGATAAGGTCATGGTCCTTGGAACCAACCGAGTTAGGATTGGCAGAATTGGGCAACTCGACTCAATGATAAATCGAATCAACCCAGACTGACCGACCGAGTTTGCTCTTGCCACATCATATCTCAAGTGCTCCCTTGAATATTTGTATGACGAGTGTTTGGAGACTAATGGCATTGAAGGTGGATAGGTGGGTATCCTCTCTATAGAGAACATTGCCTTCCCACTAGCTCCTGGGTTCTGAAAGGAGTCTTCAGTTGGAAGATCAATTTGTGACCTTGGATTGTAAAATTGTGTAAAAAAAAACTCACTAATGGGGGTGGAGTTGTTTGTTTGGAAGAGGATGTGAGACTAGAGGTGCTGCTAGGAAGTGGGTTGTGGTTGGGGTGGCGAGAGGTGGTGGTAGCAAACGGAGGTGGGCGTAGGATGGTGGCAGATAGCAGTGGTTGAGGAATGGTGATGTAAGTGGATGAAGGTGGGATGGTGTAAAACGAGGATAAAATAGACAAATCATATAGAGATATTTGTTTTAAATATTAAAATATAAATATAATTTTATATGAAATTATTTTTTACAAGATTAAAATTTTTATCTAAACCGTTGGATTGTAATTTCAGTGGTCGATTTAGGTACCATATGGTTTTAAACACACTTGGAACCATTTAAAAATCCACCATGCTTGAAAGAATTGTGTGGGTTAGCTTTAGATTTGAGATTTGAGATAACAAACTAAACCGAAGAAAGTTTACTTGCAATAGCAGGATTTGGAGCATTAGGTCATCATTTTGTAAAGACATTCCTGTCTAAAAGTAGGAAAACCACTTGAATTAGGAGTTGTCTAAAATGCTCCTACCAATGGGAAAGGGCATAGATGCATTATGTATTTAAATAAATAATTGATAAGTGATTTCAAAATAAAATGAAATAAAAGCATGTTCAAATATTCTGTAACTTTTAAGTCTCATATTGGGTTTAAATGTTATGAATCCCCTCATTTTCTCTCTTAATTAGTTTTAATGTTTTATCCGTAAATACCCTTATATCTTATTATTCCAAATTTCAATTTCAAGTCATGTAATTCTTTTTGGATTTTTTAAGAAAGTTTAGGGAGAAAAGAGATGTTAAAAGATATTTTGAAATGTTTCAAGAGTACACACTAAAAAAAAAGTGAATATTTTGCTATATTTAACCTTCAATTCGCATAGTTTATAAACCGTCCCTCACCTTAACCATTTTTTTAACACCATTATTAAGCATTGAATGATTTTTTTTCCTAATTTTGTTATTGTTTTGTTGAGTAGGATTCGTAAACTAACTTTATTTATATTGATTGATTTATTAATTGGATATGATAGTACTCTACTACATGCGTTAGGCCTCTTTCGTTCAAAGCGTTGGGCAAAAGTGCACAAATAAACTTTGTGTATCTTCATTTAAAACCCAAAAGAAAACTTGTACAATATTATAGGATATTTGTTGACTTATTCATCACCTCCTAAGCCACTATTAAAATGATTTTTTTTTTCATTTAAAATATTTTGTATCCATTTTTAGTGAGGGAAGAGTAAGTTGACATGGTACGGTAAATAAAATAAAAATTCAAATAACAACAACTATTATTTGATCGAGACCTATCCATAGGGATTGATGATTCAATTTGGGTTGTGAAGAAAAGGCCGAAGTTTAACTTTTGAAACTAGTTGGGCTACATATGAAAGATCGTTTACCAGAGCCCAAACCATGGCATTGTCGCATATTTATTGGTGTGGATAATATTTACTTCTACAAAGACGAATAAACGTAACGCTTCAACCAAAATAATAATAATAATAATAATAATAATAATAATAATCTAACGTACTTATGCATAGAAATTTTAAAAAAAAAAAGTGACACATACACTGAACCCTAAAACCGAAACCTCTTAAAAGCACATTTACTTCGGCTAAGCTTATGAAAGTGCCAAATAAACTAAATCAAAAGCTTAGAGTATGGATTAGACTCCGCTGTATGAGGTAGGTCATAGAACTTTGGCATAGCAAAAGCAGAGGATTTTGCTTGGCAAGAGGCTTACCAATATACCATGGAACCAAGGAGTTTTACTTTTTGGTCAAACCAAGGGGGTTTCAGTTAGCCATTTCTTGTCGTGGGTCAATTTTATTTTCAAAATTATGTTGCTCGTGTTTTTGGTCTGCAAAATTGCTGTTCCTTGTTTTTGGTCTGACAAAATAATATTGCTCAGGACTATACCCTTCTGTTTTGGACTTTGGGCAAACTGTGGTCACTGAGCCCAATAAGGCACTAATTAACACAACTAAGCACAAGATTGGAGTGGTCACTAAGCGGCTAAGCCCAATAAGGCAAAACAAAAGTTATTATGGTGATATCAAGTTTCATAAGGATTTTTTCTTGTACTCTTATAAAATTTAAGAGTATTGATTCTTTGTAGTTATTTGTAGTTAAGATTGTACCAATATTCCACTAATCTAATTTATTAAAATATGAAAAAATAAAAATTAAATCATAATCATGATAACAAAAAAGGTACTGACACCTTATAGGTATTGAAGCAAAAATCTAAATATATAGTTATTGAAAAAAAATGATAATTGGAATTTTGATAAAGAAAAAATATAATTCGAATAATGCAATGGTCATTGTCTAGACATATTCTGTCTACACTGTGGGCACGTTTGGTTAAATTTATAAAAGAAAATATCCTTTCAGAAATAGAATTAGAGACAAAGGTAGAAATAGAAATAGAAATTTGTTTTATATTTGAATGAAATCATTAAAATATTTTCTTTTATAAAATTATAATTAAGGACATAAAATTTAATTTTCAAGAAAAATGGTTAGAGAAAAATTATTTTCATACATAATGAATATTTTGAAAAATTATAATTAATTTATTTTATTTATTTAAATGTACAAAAACTTAATCAAATAAATAATTAATGAAAAATTAAAAATTCACAAAAAATTATCTTAATAGAGACATCTTATATTTATATATCATAGTACCAAAAAAAAAAAAAAGGTTGTGAGAAGTTTACTTATACATCAATATTTAACCACTAGTTTCATTTTAATTTATATTAAAATGATGCAAATTAATATGGAGAAAGAGAATAAAAGATTTATTAGATTATAATTTCAATGAAGAGAGATAAACAATAAATATTATAACTAATTATGAAATAGAATTTAATTATATATGATAAAAATAATAAAATTATGAAAAACAGAAGAGTTAGCGAAATAAAAATTTAAAATTTTCCCAAAAATATTCAAGTTTATTAAAAACTTACAAATACATAGATATATTAACATCAAAATTTTTAAAACACTTAATTATTAAAATTTAAATACATAAGATTAAAAATAATGATAAAAGTATACTTTCTTTGTCTCATTAACGTTTTTTACAATTATTTATTAAAACAATTTCAAGATATTTGTCTTTTATAGTTATTTATTTAAAATGCAATGTTTATATTTTATTTATATACTCTTTTGATTCTTTTTCAATATTTTATAACTTTTAACTTATATAATCCAATTCTCTTCTTTATTAATTATTAAATTTATTATTTCTCTCTCTTCATTAAAATGGTAATATATTATTATCTTTCATTATTGAATTGTATATTCTTTTATTGTTGGATTAAAATAAAATTAATAAAAGGATATTGCTTTGAGTAACTCTTACACTGGCATTATTTGATTTTATCTGTTAAACCCTAGAAAAAGGACGCGAGGATTTTACTCTCCACGGAAGTTCTAATAACATGACTATTTAATATGTATAAATAAATCAAATAATTTTAAAATATCTCAAGCTTAACTAAACTTCATAACTCTAAAAATATTTCCAATCACAAATACTGAACATAAAACTACATAAAATCCATAATCGAATCCAAACATAATTAAAATAAATGACTGAAATTCTGAAAATAACTAGAATGCATGTCCTGGATCCTCCTACACAATTATTGGAGCACTACTAAATTGACAAAACCAAAAGTAAACTTCATTCAACGCAAAGCTCATCAAAAGAAGCTACAACAATACTGAGGAAGATCCTATGGTGTAACAGAACAGGAGCTATCTTAGGGGAGGAAAAGAGGGGTAAGTTCATCAAAACTCAATGAGTGAGCCTCCACTCACAACCCACATGGGACAATAACAAAATACATAACATATACATACAACTTATGTAAAACATTTTATATATAATTACAATAGTTTAACTAAATTCATGACAATAATTAGTAAAGAAATATGAGATATGTTATACATAAATAACTAAGCTTGATAGCTTAATCTAAGCCAAAGGCTAATCTAATAGGCACCTAACTAGGTCCTATAAATAGACACCACACTAGGTTCCTTATTGTGAGTGAGCTAGTCCTCTGGAACTCCTGGTAAGGTTAACGATTAATCCTCCGCTTCAAACACTGATCTATTTCTCATTATTTATTGGCTAAAAAACTAATAACAATAAAATTAACTATTCATACAATACTGGGACTTATGAAATTTTTTAACTGATATGATAAATATAATTCATACATACAACAAGTATGGTCCTATGAGTTTTCTAAAATAATAATTTGTCATAATAACTACAAACAATAATTTTTCTAAAATTATTACAATCCATAAGACATATTTCTTGACATAAATCATTCTAAATTTTCATAAGTAATTTATATAATATGAGAAAAATAATAATAATGACCAAAATTATGGTCATGGGCTTAAACTCACTCAACGTTGGTACAGAATATACTTCCACTAATAACTTAACTCTAAGAGCTAGAATGACACTAGTAACTACCAAACAATATAATAAAAATATAAACAATTTGACTGTATCACCCAAATTGAGTTTGGAATGATAGGGAGAAACAATATTGTGTGAAAACTTGTTGATAGTACCCAAACTTATAAATTAAATAAAAAGGGAGAAACTAACTAAAATCCAATGGAGATCACTTATTAGAATAATTAATTGAAGAAAATTGTGAGAAACTATATTTTTCCGCTCTAGGAAAAATTCCTTCGACGGCTAAGGTTCTTAAAAAAATATTTGGAAATATTATGATATGCCTAAAATATACTAGGAGTATAAAATGAGGAAAAGGAAAAAAACAAAATTGAAAATGAACTAAAGTGCATAAGGCATTCATTCATACATATATATAGGAAAAAAATAAAAATAAAAAGGATTATGATTGAAGTACATTTTTCAATAAAGGATTTGAACTTAAGACGGCGCAGATGGCTTGAGTTGTTAAAGGATTATGATTGTACGATCTCGTACCACCTAGGGAAGGTGAATGTAGTGGCAGATGCTTTAGTAGAAAGTCGCGGCGTTTGTCTCGCATAGCGCCTTTAAGGCGCCGTTAGTGGAAGATATTCATAAGTTGAAAGCTGAGGGAATTCAATTTGGCCTTAGTAATATAGGAGCCTTTCTAGCTCACATCAAAGCTCAGTCAATCTTGGTAAGATAGATCAAGGAACGGCGGGCGAAGAGAAGTTGATTAAGTTGGTTGAGGATGTTCGTAAGGGTGAGAATACAAAGTTCTCAGTTGATGCTGAGGGTGTGTTGCACTTTGGGAACCGTTTATGTGTACCCGCGGTGGGTGAGCTAGGAGAACGGTAATGGAGGAAGCTCATGGTGCAGGCATACTTGATGCATCAGGATCAACTAAGATATGGGATCTAAAACGGTTGTTCTGATAGGATGGTATGAAGAGAAATATCGGTGACTTTGTGGCTAGGTGCTTGGTGTGCCGGCAGTTAGGCTGAACACCAGAGGCCGCGTTGCTTACGATAGATATTAGGAATGGAAGTGGGAGAGGATAATCATGCACTTCGTAGTTGGGTTACCTCGAATCACCAAGGGGTTAGACTCCATATGGGTAATAGTAGATAGAATGACCAAGTTAGCACATTTTTTACCAGGAAAAACTACCTCATGCAACAGGATATGCTCAGTTGTATATCAATGAAATAGTCAGACTTCACGGTGTTCCATTATCCGTCATATCTGCAGAGGGTCCCAGTTCACTTCGCGGTTCTAGAGGACATTTCAGGAGACTCTTGTAACACGTGTGGATTTGACCACAACTTTCCATCCCCAAGGCGACGGCCGTCAAAAAGGATAATACAAACCTTAGAAGATATGCTTAGAGCCTGTGTGCTAGATTTCGGAGGAAGCTGGTGTGATCACCTACCTTTGATTGAGTTTTTATATAATAATAGTTACCAAGCAAGTATCCAGATGACATCGTTCGAAGCCTTGTATGGAAGGCGTTGCAGTCTCCATGGTGGTTTCGAGCTTGGGGAAGCTAAGTCCCTAGGTCCAGACCTAGTTCAAGAAACCTTAGAGAAGGTTCAATTGATTAGGGAGCGTCTTTTAGCGGCATAGTCAAGGAGTCTTATGCAGAGAACCGTAGGCACAACTTGGAGTTTGCAGTTAGGGACCACGTGTTTCTGAAAGTATCCCCTATGAAAGGGGTAGTAAGGTTCGATAAGTGGCAAAGTTAAGCCCTCGTTTTATTGGTCCATTTGAGATCTTAGAGAGAGTTAGAGCGTGGCTTATAGGTTGGCACTGCCTCCAGATTTTCGGCCACACACCCAATGTTTCATTTCAGTATGCTTAGAAAATATATGCCTGACCAGTCTCATGTGCTCACTCCGCAAATGGTCCAAGTTGACGAGAGTTTGTCCTATGAAGAAGAACTAATTGCTATTGTGGATAAGTAAATTAAGAAGCTTCGTTCAAAAAAGGTAGCTTCAGGAAAAGTTATGGAGAAACCATTATGGCAGTGAAGCAACTTGGGAAGCTGAAAAAGCCATGAAATTTAAGTATCCCTACCTTTTTTCCAACTCAGGGTACGTTGTTTTAGATTTGGGAACCAAATCTCTTTTAAGCGGGGTAGTATGTGATAACCCAAATACAAAATTTATTAGTATTAGAATTATTATTGTTATTACTATTAATTGGTAGATATTTTTAAATTATTTTAACATAATATGAGATGCATGGAACACTCTAATAATATTATCAAAGAAAACGTGTAGCATGTTGACTTTATTATTATCGTTAGTTTTATTATTGGTATTATTATTACTACTTTAAAAATAACTATATAAGTAAAGTTACTATGCACATGCACAGTAACTTCCCATGTTTTCGTGGAATTCACGTGTGAAGTTACTATACAAGTTACTATGCATGCATAGTTATACATGCATAATAACTTTGAAAAATCAAACTTGTTTGATTATTATTATTATTATTATATATATAAACAAAAATGAAAATGAGGGACGGGGTTTCATTTTTTTATTTTTATTTTTTTCCTATATATATGTATGAACAAATGTCTTCTGCATTTCATTCATTTTCAATTTCATTTTTTTTCTTTTCCTCATTTTATACTTCTAGTATATTTTAGGCACATCATAATATTCCAAATATTTTTCTAAGAACCTTAGTCGAAGGAATTTTCCCTAGAGCGAAAAATATAGTTCTCACAATTTTCTTCAATTAATTATTCCATAAGTGATTTCCATGGAATTTTATTAGTTCCTCCTTTTTTTATTTAATTTATAAGTTTGGGTGCTATGAGCCATAGTTTTCACACAATATTTTTTCTCCATATCATTCCAAACTCAGTTTGGATGATAAGTCAAATTGTTTATATTTTTATTGTATTGTTTAGCAATTATTAGTGTTATTTCAGCTCTTCAAAGTCAAGTTATTAGTGGAAGTACACTTCTATCAACGGTGAGTGGGTTTAAGCTTATGACCATACTTTTGTTATTATTATTATTTTTCCTATATTATATAAATTATTTATGAAAGTTTAAAATGATTTATGCCAAGAAATATATCTTATGGATTATAATAATTTTAAAAAATTATTATTTTGTGGTTATCATGACAAATTATTATTTTAGAAAACTCATGGGACCATACTTGTTGTATGTATAATTTAGATTTATTTTATTAGTTAGAAAATTTCATGAATCCAGTTTTGTATGAATAATGAATTTTATTGCTATTAGTTTTTAGCCAATAAATAGTGAGAAACATTCAATGAGTTACAGTGCAGGATTTATCGTTATCTTGGTACCAAGTGGTCCGCTAGAGGACTAACTCACCCGAGTAGGAACTTAATGTGGTGTCCATTTATGGGACCTAGTTAGGTACCCATCAGATTAGTCTTTGGCTCAAATTCAGTATAAACTAGTTATTTATGTACATAATATCTCTTATTTCTTTACTAATTATTGTTATAAATTTAGTTAAATTATTGTTTCAGGACAGTTAATGTAAATATATATAAAATGTTTTACATCATTGCATGTATATGTTATGTATATTTATTGTTGTCCCATGTGGGTTGTGAGTGGAGACTCACTCAGGAGTTTTGATGAACTCACCCTTCTCTTTCTTCCCCTATAGATATAGCTACAGGTTCTGTGCATGGATCCTCCTCAGGAGTGTTAAGCTTCTTTTGGTGAGCTTTGCTTTGGAGTGGAGCTTACTTTTGGTTATCTCAGTTTATACTCCAATAATTATGTACCCAAGAGGACATGCATTCTAGTTATTTTCAAAAATTCAATCATTTATTTTAATTATGTTTGGATTCTATTATGGATTTTATATAGTTTTATGTTTAGTATTTGTGATTGGAAATATTTCAGAATTATGAAGTTTAGTTAAGCTTGACATATTTTAAAAATATTTGATTTATTTACTCATATTAGATAGTCATGTTATAGAGACTTCCGTGGACCTAGAGAAGTGACCATATGCGAGGATTTGATTCCTAATGGCAGCTTCTAACATGACTATCTAATATGCATACATAAATCAAATATTTTAAAACATCTCAAGCTTAACTAAACTTCATAATTCTAAATATTTCCAATCACAAATATTGAACATAAAACTACATAAAATCCATAATCTAAATCCAAACATAATTAAAATAAATGATTGAAATTCTAAAATAACTAGAATGCATGTCCTAGATATTCCTACACAATTATTGGACTACTAAATCTACATAACCAAAAGTAAGCTCCACTCAAAGCGAAGCTCACCAAAAGAAACTGTAACACTATTGAGGAGGATCTTGTGGTGCAATAGAACCAGGAGCTATATTTGTAGGAGAAAAAGAGAAGGATGAGTTCATCAAAATTTCAAGAAACCACTCACAACTCACATGAGACAATAACAAAATACATAATATATACATACAACTAAATGTAAAATATTTTATATATAATTACATATAACTTTACTTGAAACAATAATTTAACTAAATTCATGACAATAATTAGTAAAGAAATAAGAGATATGTTATGCATAAATAGCTAGCTCAATCCTGAATCTTAAAAGGTTAATACTGATAGGACACTAACTAGGTCCATAAATAGACACCACATTAGGTTTACGTGAGTGAGTTAAGTCCTTCGGAGACCACTTGGTACCAAGATCAACAATAAATCCTACTTAACTCGCTAATATTCACTATTTATTGGCTAAAAACTAACGCAATAAAATTCATTATCCATATAAATGAGATTCATGAAATTTTCTAACTAATAAAATAAATCTAAATTATACATACAACAAGTATGGTCCCATGAGTTTTCTAAAATAATAATTTGTCATGATGACCACAAAATAATAATTTTTTAAAATTATTATAATCCGTAAGACATATTTCTTGGCATAAATCATTCTAAATTTCATAAGTAATTTATATAATATGAGAAAAATAATAATAATGACCAAAAGTATGGTAATAACTTAAACCACCGTTGGTAGGCAAGTGTACTTCCACTAATAACTTGACTTTGAAAACTTGAAATGACACTAGTAACTGTCAAACAATACAATAAAAATATAAACAATTTGACTATTGACCAACTCATTTGGAATGATAGGGAGAAAAATATTGTGTGAAAACTATGGTTGATAGTACCCAAACTTATAAATTAATAAAAAAGGAGGAACTAAATTTCATAGAATCACTTCCAGAATAATTAATTGAAGAAAATTGCGAAACTATTATCTCCTAGGGAAAATTCCTTCGATGGTTAAGGTTCTTAGAAAAATATTTGAAAAATATTATAATGTATCTAAAATATATTAGAAGTATACAACGAGAAAAAGAAAAAAATCGAAATTGAAAATGAACTGAAGTGCAAAAGGCATTCGTTCATACATATATATATAGGAAAAAAAATAAAAATAAAAAAATGAAACCCTGTGTCCCTCGTTTTTCATTTTATCTCTATATATATATAATAAAGTGGTTAACATCTCTCATATCCAATAGTTATAAAGTGATTATCTATTTAAATATTTTTTAGATGTCAAATATAATTCCTCATTTGAGAAGCTTTAGCTCCACATTCATAAGCTTCATAGAGAATATACCCAAAATTCTACCTTATTTATTTATTTTTCTTGTTTTTGCTTTTTGAATATAAAAGCCCTCTACAATTGTCGCCTTCTGGGCCTGTGGTTTAAAGTCTCAGGTACAAGTGCGAGGCCCAGATCTAAGATTATTTTTTTTCAATAAAATTAATATCACAGCGACTGAAGACGACGACGTTTCAGTCAATTTCAGAACGTTTATTTGTCCTGCGTTTTTAGTCGGGGACAGCAACAATCCACCCACTCCGAAAACACCCCTAAAAAGCCAACATTATTACCAGCTACAATGCAAACCCTCCCTCACTTCTCCGGAGGGCACTTCCGTCATTTCGCTCATCATTTCTTTCGCTAATAAAAAGCACTTTTTATGTAACACGAAGGAAAAAACGGAAAAAAGAGTAAGAAAATAAAGAGGAAAAAAAAAAAAGAAACGCACACTTACACATAAACAAGATTTGCAGTTCCACCTGCAAAAATTGTTCATCAGGAGGTGTTTGATTTTCTTCTTCAACCAAACACCCCCTGAGAGATCTTCAATTCCAGAAACCAAACACAAGAAAAGAAAAAAAAAGAAAGAAATTAAAAAGAATTTCAATTTCTATTTCTTTTCCGTTTCGGCTTTGATCTTTCGTTCTCGCTCTCTCGCTCTCCAATGGCGTCCGAAGGCTTCACCGACAAGAACGCCGTGTTCAGAAAGCTCAAGGCCAAGTCGGAAAACAAGGTTCGTTCCTTTTTTTCTTTTGTTTCAATTTCCACAATTTCGAATTTTCGAATTGCAGTTTTCAATTTTTAATAGCATCTCCGATTTTCAATTTTGTTACCAAGGTTACCAGATTAGGTTTATTCAGATCTGCGATATTCTGAATTGTTGTGATTTTTGTTTTTGTGTTTCTTGTGTTCAGATGTGTTTCGATTGCAATGCGAAGAATCCAACCTGGGCGTCAGTAACGTATGGGATCTTCCTCTGCATCGATTGCTCCGCTGTTCATCGAAGCCTCGGCGTGCACATCAGCTTCGTGAGGCAAGTTGTTCTTTTTTATTTTCATTTTTTAAATTTTTCAGCTGATTTTTTTTGTTTAAAATGATTATTTTTTTAATATTTAATTTTTCTATGTTGGAAGTGCCTGTGTTTGTTTGCAATTTGATTATGCAGCTGATTATGTGTTGGGAGTGATGTGTTTTTGGACTGAATATGCGTGTGGATGAATTTGGAGGAGTGTGTTATACAGTTATATACTCGTGTTGTTATGTTATCTTTTTAGTGATTTATCCTAATGAAATGATTTTATGCTTGAGTAGTCAATGAAATTGGACTCGGATGTGTTGCTTCTTATCAATAGTTTGAAAACGGGGATATTGTGTGGTCCTCATAGCTGTATTTCATAAATAATGGTGGGTGTGTGTTTTTTTTTTTTTTTAAGTAAATTACTTTTGTTTTAATTAGAAATGTACTCTTGAAGTTAGTATAGCCTGTTTGGATATGCTTATAAAAAAATTCAGAATCAGACAATAATTAGTGTTATGCATTTTTTGGGAGAAGCAGATGCAGAGCTGCTTTTGTTTCCGCTTTTTATCTGAAATTTTGCAATTTTTATATGTTTACCAAATGCACTGTAGGTGCCGGTGGATATTTCTGTACCAGGTCAATTTCGGAGGCCGGGTAGGGCTTTTACAGCATGTTGGCATGCCTCTTTAAGGACGTTTAATGAATATCAGGATGGCATGGTGTTTGATATGAGCTTTATATTTGTTTTCAAACTATTATTATTGGTTTATTATTATTTTCTTTTTAGTTTCAATTGATATTTATAGCATGTAAGTTTTGGTTGACAATAGCTTTTCTGATAGTGCAGTGTTACTTGCGGACTTTATCTAATTATCTTCACAAACCCCTCACACACTCCAAATTAGACTCTTCTGGACTATTCATAAGAGATTACAGCAGGACCAACTTGTTATCAAATGGCTTGGTCCATGTGGGGTTTTTGCAAATAAAGTCTGGGCAAGTATCATTGTTGTTGATGTTGCCTTTTTTAACAATAGTGAATATAAAGAAGAGTCTGTGGGTCGATAGGATTGGAAGGATGATTGACGATTTAAAGTTAATATATTGTTATGCTCATTGAGTTTCCATGAGTTTTTTCAAATGCTTAGCTATTGTATCACTTAATGAAATCCCCTGTGTTTCTGTGTCCTTGTTTTTACTTAGTTATTCTTTGAAATTTCTATCAACAGGAAGGAAGAGGTAGAATAGAATAAATAAGGGTGAAAAGATTAATCCCTTAATAATTATATATGTTCTTTACTATGTAGATTAGATCTACATATTTAGACTCATGGAGTCCTGAGATAAAGATTAATCCTATTATTATATGTTCTTTACTATGTAGATCTACAAATTTAGACTCATGGAGTCCTGAGCAATTAAAAATGATGAGCTTTGGAGGAAACAATCGTGCACAGGTTTTCTTTAAGCAACATGGTTGGACTGATGGTGGTAAAATAGAGGCGAAGTATACATCTAGAGCTGCAGAGTTGTATAGGCAAATTCTTACAAAGGAAGTAGCTAAAAGTATGGCTGAAGAGGGAGGTTTGCCATCATCACCTGTTGCTTCTCAGTCAGCCCAAGGGGCTAATGGACTTACTGAAGTCTGGACCAATAATGCACCAAAAGAAAGCACATTGGAGAAGCCAGAAAAGCCTGAGAGCACTTCTTCACCTCGAGCATCACATACACTAGTTTCAAGTACTGTCAAGAAGCCTATTGGTGCTAAAAAAACTGGGAAGAGTGGGGGACTTGGTGCCCGTAAGCTCACTAGAAAGGTATGGCAATAGTTATATTTTTTTAACTGTGTGTGTATTGGAAGCAACATATTTGAAGTGGTTGTTGGTTTATTGCTATTTTGTACTCTCACTTAATTTCATGATATGATTTGTTGACACATTATCCTGATGGAATGCAGCCGAGTGAGTCTCTTTATGAGCAGAAGCCTGAAGAACCACCTGCTCCTGTTCCATCTGCATCAAACAACAGTTTGCTTGCCGGGCCATCTCTAACATCTCGATTTGAGTATGTAGAAAATGTCCAATCATCTGAATTGAACTCTGGAGGTTCACAAGTAATTAGTCATGTGGCTCCACCGAAATCATCGAGCTTCTTTTCAGACTTTGGAATGGATAGTGGCTTTCCAAAAAAATCTGGGCCTAGCTCCTCTAAAGTGCAGGTAAGTCATATGCCTGCAACTTTCCTCCTGGCATTATACTTCATCTACAGCATGTGGTTAGTGTAGAGAGTAAAGTTATATATTCAATTTTGATAGGAAATTAAGTTATATACGAATTTTTGGTTAGTACAGATTCTATTCAAATTTTGATATCCAGTCCCTATAGTATTTGTTTACTGTCTCGGACAGAAATACAGAGACACTAGAGTACAAACCTGTTTGGTGATGGAGAGGAACAACGGGCAGAAAGTTTTCTATCCCCAAGACAGAAAAACACAAAATTTTTGTATCTCCAAAATGTGGGAACGGTGGGGACAGGATTACGAAGATAGAAATTGAATATTTTTTCTTCCAATAATTTCCTTATACATATTTATTATTTATGTCTTCGTCTCTATTGTCCCTGCATTTATTTTCCTGTCCCTGTACCAAACGCTACCTATCAGTTCAAAGTTTTTAATCAGAGTAACTTCTGGATACCATGAGGTTCAATAAAATAATAAAAATCTCAGTCTTTATGGGACATTTATGTTACATATATCTGAACAAAGATAAACTGGATAGGTCCTTTTAGCGTTGCCTGCTTTAGAAGTAAATAAGCTTTATTGGGGTGCTACCCAATCTTAATAACTGTTTTATTATTATTTTTTGTTATGAAATTATATCTCATGGCGTGTGCCCTTGTTACATGTGGCCATGCATTTTATCTCATCTGACTCCCGTAGATGTGGTCAATCATTTGTAAAACATGTATTTGATGTGTCTTTATCAATATATATTTGAACCTGCACTTCTTTTTTTTTTTTTTTTCCTTTTCTCATGCACGTTATATTTGTTTTGCTGTATCTGTTATCAGATTGAGGAGACCGATGAAGCTAGAAAGAAGTTTGCAAATGCAAAATCTATTTCTTCGTCCCAATATTTTGGAGATCAGAACAATGCTGCAGATGTGGATGCTAAAGTGACCTTGTCAAAGTTTTCAGTATGTGTGCTTTCTTTTAATAATTTCGTGGAAGATTGCATGAGATTATACATTCACCAGATATTGGATGTTCAATCCCTTGTTATGGGATTAGATTGGTTTTTTTTTTCCCCCATATCTCATCTATTCATTTGATTGGCATAACCCATATTAAATTGGTATGAACTGTGAAGCCATATGTAGAAGTTGCTTTCCAAAGTTTTTCAAATCAAGTATGAAGATTATTTTGTGCTCTCAAAACATGTCATTTTTATTAACATAAGCAATTCTAGACAAATATTTGTGTTCTATGGGCCACATAAATAAGGACTTTAATGTTGATGCTGGACCCTGTTTATCCTCGTTATTTCCAGGGTTCAGCTGCCATCTCCAGTGCTGATCTTTTTGGTGACTCAAGAGACAATTCTGCTGTTGATGTTACTGCTAGCGACCTCATCAATCGATTATCTTTCCAGGTATTCCTTACATTTATTTAGGTGCTTTATTATTCAGCTCAAATGATGACATGATAATCAAATTCTTGTTATTATTTCCTCTATTTATATTGGATTGATGCTGCAACCCCTTCCTTCCACACCCGTTTTTTACAGGCACAACAGGATATCTCTTCGCTTAAAAACATTGCAGGAGAGACTGGGAAGAAGCTCAGTTCCTTCGCCTCCACCTTGATGTCAGATCTTCAGGACAGAATCCTTTAAAATTGTATGTTCTGTATCCAAGAAAATCCTTGGTAGCTTACTACAGATACCAGCCATTTATGTTTCGAATGTAATAGAAGAGTTCAATATACAATTCTTTGAGAAACAGAAAATAAGATACTATATATTTTCAGGCTTGTCGTAGGCTGGTGTTTTTATTTTGAGGTTGCTAATATGCTTTAGATTTTATTTTTTTGGTTAGTCAAGCTTATGCCAGTTTGTCGAGAACTCAGCAGTGTCATCTTGTATCAATTAGAAAAATGACTTTTTCGTTTACATATTGGTAAGCCAGTTTCCCTTAAATATTATGGTATCGAAATGTTGGTTTATAGTGGTTCTGTGCATAGTTCTGCTGGGTGTTAAAATAACATTTTTGTATATTAATTTATGACATAAAGATGCTATAAGGTGTTTGGTAGAATTCTTATGATATCTCTCAGCCACATCAGGTACATTTTCTCACAATTGCAGCAGTATTTTAAATTACAAACTGAATCATATGATGTTGCTGCAATATTGTGGAAAAGGAACTGCATAACTAAGTGAGGGAAGGTCATCCCGTACTGGTCTACTGTAAGAATCAATCTTAAAATAGGTCAGGGGAGTGCTCATTGTCTAATGTAAAAATCAAATTTCAAGCAGGTTTGGGGTTGGGAAGAAGTCCCTCCAAAAAATTGGAGTCACTTAGCCTTGTTATACAGTCTACTTTTCTATCAGTGTCCTTTTAAACATGGGATAAGGGAGACTATCCACCTCTCCAACAACTACACTTCGGATCATATTGGCATAGAAATGTCTTTCATTGGGATAATGCTTGATCAAAATGAACCCTTGTGGAGTCCAAGTCCAGGCAAGTCATGTAAAAACCAATGTTCTATCCAAGTTGAATCTCATAAAAGACTCCAAATCTCTGCAACAAAGATGGGGAAGCAACCTAAGCTAGCTGAGAAGCCTCTAGGTAACTTCCCTTGGGAGTCACGAACCAAGCCCTCTGCAAGACACCGTTAACTTCGGAGCACTGCCCGATTGCTATTCACCTTCACTCAATTGGTTTTAAATTTTGGCCTGCAGCTACATTGCAATAGCAATTGCAGCCACATTGGCCACATTTTCTTGTAATTTCCAGCAATCTCATGATGCGGTTGTGTTACATTGCCGAGCTGCAATCGAAGCAGAGTGTAATCGCATCCGCATATGCAATTGCAATTGAAACCCTAAATCATGGTGATGGCAACGCAACCACAATCTTGATCACAACCGCAATTTAAGATCATTGGGAAACTATGCAATCAACGGCTGATAACACATTTGCATATTATTGAATTCAACTACATAATATTTTGATTATTAACTTATTCTCACCAATTGCAATTATGGTATACAAGTTCTATTGAATTGGGATATCAAAAATTAGATTATTTATGCTTTCATTTAATATATATGTTGACTTTAAACACCTTCAATTTTTTTTAGCAATAAAATTTATGTTTAAAAACGTTCGCGCACTCTCATTTATTAAGTTGACTAATAAGTCACCATCAAATTTTTTTTATACAAGAAAATTGAGCTATAAAAGGGGATTTGCCACATCCTAGGGTTAGGAACTGAGACAGAAACACAACCATCCAACAGCCGAAGTCAAGAGATTAGACTCGGGTACGACGATACAGAAGCAGAAGGCCGACCAACAACAATCCAACTCCATTGTCATTGGCTCCACAAGATGTAAGTAAATCTTTGTCCTAAAATTCCCTATACCATGTGATTTACCATATCCCATTTCATTTCCCTCTAATCTGATTTTTATTTTTCTCTCTTTGTTCACTCCTTATCTTTATATCCTGTCTCTTTATTTCTCTCCCTCCATTTATACCCGTTTGAAAAGCTCACACCTTTCTTCTCTCTTTGCTCTATCTGTCCCTCTTAAACCCCAGAAAAACACACACACCAAGAACCAGCATCACTGCATCAACCTTTTTTCTAATCTTAACACCTTCAAACCAAACCCCAGAAATCAAATCACCATATCAAGATGTGTCCTCCTTCTGCTTCGCGAAAGCGGAACACTCCCGAACCGGATAACCCTCCACCATCACCACTACCACCCCCACCACCACCACCCCAGCCCCAAGAACCACAGGAACCAATACACCAAGCCCCTGAACATGATCAAAACCATGATGACAACATAGCTCAAAACTTACCACCCCATGAAGATGTTTTCGATGCTTTGTCACCCTTAGAAGAAGCCATGAACATCCCAGCATTGATCTCACCATTACGTGATCCCATGATCACGATCCAAGAACAAGGAGACTCAAACATTCACAATCCATTGCCACCACCACCAATGCCACCGTTCTTTCTAGGCTCCCCAGATGATTTACAGCTCAGCATAAGCTCGTGGCTGTCAAAGTTCATGGAAACAAAGCCAAGAAAAGAAGGGGACACAGATGCTATATACTACAATGTTTCTGACCCTTCAACCCCCGTTCCTCCTCCTGCACCTTGTTCATCTCCAACCATGATAAGAACGGTGACGAACCGTGCCGATTTTGAAAAGATTATTGATATTCAGGTGCATCTTGATGATGATGATGGGTACGTGCCTGCTGATGATGAGCTCATGATGAATGTTTCGCCAGATGATGAGACTACAAATTTCTTTCGAAATAATGATGAGACCACCATTGAGGCTCCTGGCCATTTCGCAGCTTCACCCTCAGCAAGATTTGTGGTGAGCTTCTTTTGTTATTGTTGTTGTTTTGGTTCTTGTTCTTGATCTTGTAATTGTTATCTTTTTAGTTTTGATTGTGATGTGGTTACCCCTCTTGAGTTGATTGAATCTTTGTTATTGATTCTTTGGAACTGGAACCATGCATGCATGATGTGGTTCGTTTAGTTTCTTCCCATTTTTTCATTTTTAACAAATAATGTTATATGTTATTGACTCTTATTGACTCTTAGATGAACAAGTAAATTTCCTTATTTTTTGATCCAACAATTTCGGATTTCTGACAAGTATGAATGGAGTGAATTGTATTAATTAATTTTTTTAAATCCAAGAATTCCGGATTTTTGTAAGCATTTTGATAATTTTTGTTCGGAGAAATAATTTGTTTAGTCCTAACATTTTCATTTTGACATTAATATGGTTCTAAAACATTTTTAACATTTTCATTTTGACATTAATATGGTTCTAAAACATTTTTTTTACATAAATTTAGTCCTAACATTTTCAATTTTAATATCAATTTGGTCATTTTGTTAGTGAATGACTTAATTGATGTCTAAAATTTTATTAGGATCATATAATTGTAGAAAATTTCATTAGGATCAGGTTGATTTCAGACTGAAAATCTTAAGAAGAAAAATGTTGATTACTCTTTTTTTTTCCTCCTACTATACATCGGGTTTTATTTTTATTGATTTTTTTTTATTGTGTTTATGTTTTTGCAGGGTGCAGGGCTTGTGAATCTGGGGAACACGTGCTTCATGAATGCTATCATGCAGTGCCTCACCCATACAGTGCCATTGGTGCATGGACTCCGTTCTTGCAGTCACGTTACCCCTTGTATTATTTCTTGTCTTTCCTTTTTTATTTTTAGATTTTTGGTACTTTATATGGATTAAAAATAAAAGAATTTCACGCGAAAACTTAAATTTTTAGAATGTTTAATGTATTGAATACTTCAAAATTTATTTATTTTTGGCTATATAATTGTTTCTTTAATCATTAATAAGTGGGACGTTAGCTAATTCCTTATTTTTCCCTCCATGTATAATTTATTTCGTAATGATTTTGATTTGTGGAATTGGGAATTTCAGGTGATGATTATGATGCTGATGATTATGAAAGTTTCTGTGCTATTTGTCAATTGCGTAATCATATTGAAACTTGCTTAGGATGTCCTGGAGGAGTTTTTACTCCTGGAAGGCTTGTTAACAATTTGAGCATTATCCTTTTTTAGTTTCCATTACTGCATAAATATTTACTTTGTGGTCAACCACTTAATTATTTTTAGAGTATTATTATTTGAACTCAGACTTTGTTTTAACACATTCTCATCTAAAAGAGAATATTAGCATGATGTCCCACAAGTTGTGAGTATAATTAATATTTTTCTTATATTTATTGATGTTTTGGTAACATCATTTAGGAAATTAAATGGAAACCTTTAAACCTGTTTTTTCCTTCTATATTGTGAAACCTTGACCCTTGTTGCAGATTTTTCATCTTCTTTTAGAAGATACCAGCAGGGCGACGCACACGAATTTATGGTGTGTGTCTTAAATAAACTTCAAAAAGGTTTCCCCGAAGGAGAAGAGAATGTGACCGACAAAGTATTTGGAGGACGACTTGTTAGCAAGGTATGATGGAAAAGTGCATTTTTCTATTTATATAGGATATAATGGTGATGGTGTAGTTTGATTTACCTAGCCACTCCACTTTTGACTCCACTTTTGAGACTATTTAGAAATAAAACCATTTATTTATCTCTATTCATCTGTTTAAGCTATTGGTAGAGATGATTGATAACATGATATTAGAGCCACTATGATTAGATGATTAGGGGTTCAATCCTTGTTACTCCCTTTAACAAGTTGTTCATGCTTCAAGCCTAGATACATGTAAAATCATTCAAGTTCCTCTACCCATTAGCTGGAGTTTTTGAAAGAAATAGTTTATGACGGGACGAGGATTAATTGTTGTTGCTGTTGAACTCTTATGATCAAAATAATACTATTCAATAATTGTCTTGGACCCTTTTATGGTTCACAATGATTTATTTTCTAATTCTCATCTATATTGAATATGGATCTTATATCTTTCTTATGCTGCTTGTGTTTCAGCTCCAATGTTGTAACTGCGGTCACTCTTCCAACACCTATGAGCCACTGATTGACCTGAGTTTGGAGGTAGAGGATGCGACCACCATTCAGCGAGCACTGGACTCTTTCACTATGGTGGAGAAGATTGATGATCAGAAGTTCACATGTGGTGGCTGTCTGGAGCATGTGTCCATGGAGAAGCAACTCATGCTATATGAAGCACCACAAGTCCTGGCATTTCACTTGAAAAGGTTCAAGAAAGATGGGACCTTTGTGAAGAAGATTGATACTCATGTCTATTTCACAATGGAAATAGACTTGGAACCTTATACCTTAAGGAATCCCAATGATAATGCAAGTGACACTATATTCACTTTTTTTTTTCCTTTTTACATTTTTCTAGTTCTTGTTTCTCCTAGGGAATTCCATGTTCTGACTCATTGTTTTGGTTCTTTTTTTTTTTTTTTTTATGTAACAGGTAATTTTGAAGTATGATCTATATGCGGTTGTTGTTCATGTTGGATCTGACCCAAATTCTGGACATTACTATTGCTTCATTCGCTCTGCTCCAGAGAAGTGGCACAAGGTTGATGATTATCAGGTAACATCACTATCAAATCGTTCCCTGGTTTAGTTTAATCTTCCTAGGATTCATTGCTGATATGATTTGATTCATTGGCTGATGTATTGTCCACCTAGTTTCTCTTTCAAGAGACCCATTTGAGGTTTGTTGGAATATGCTACCTAGTTTTTTTAAGATTTTTATCTTAAAATCTAGACACATCATTCTGGTACATTATATTTTCATAAAAAAATTGCTCATATAGCATTCTTGATTGGAAAATTGCCAATTTACTAGTTAAATTCAAATGTTTTTCATATTACTTGTTAATTCTTCTTCTTCAGGTTACCAGTGTCTATGGAGATCAAGTGCTGTGTGAGGAGGCATACATACTGTTTTATGTGCAGCAGGGCATACCATGGTTCTCTTCCAGTATTATAAAAACTGAAAAGCCTGATGAACCAAAGCCAGATTCAGATGATGGTGTAATGGAGGATGAGAAGAAGCCTGATTCTGGTGATGGAGGCAGTGATGATGATCCTATGGATGCTTACCATGAGAATGTAGATATGTGTGACTCAGGAGTAGAAGAAGAAATTGATGGTGCATCCCCTGGACAAGTGCCACCTTCACAGAATGAGAGTGATGACTCATGATTAAACTAATTACCATTAGGTAGTTGTTGGTGATTTCATATTGACTTGGTGTTTTTCATGTTTTGACAATTGTTGGCATTCTTGATTTTGGGGTTGATATTGGTGGTGAGAACAATCCTTGACTTTAGAATTCAAATCTCTAATACATTCTATAAAATCTTATATATGGAGCTCATTTATAAAAATATACTTCCATTTTTATTCCAACAAATACATCCTCAATGTAGCAATTTCAGAATTCAAATTTCTAATAATTGTGATAAAGTTTGTGTGGATAAAAACTTAATTTCACTAGAACTAATCACTTTTTGTTGGACTTTTACTCTCGGAAAATTGAAAAGGCATTTTTTATATTTTAAAAACACTTTGAATATAATTTTTACAACGTTTGGATTGATTCTTGAAAAACTAGAAGCTTTGGATGAAAAAATAAAATCATACTCATGGCCTCGAATACACTCCAGTGCAACTATGCCAGCACATGAACTTAACCTCTTGAGCTAACATACAACTGTGGTGGGCTGCTGACACTTGTAAGTCCAAAAGGTTGAATAAGTCCAAGTGCCGAAATAGTTGCATTGAAGTATGTCCAAAGCTGTGACACTCTTCAATTTGCTTATTAAATTCTTTTTTTTTATGTTTCTTATCAGTATGAATGATCACTTTGTACCATGTTGGATTTTTTTGACATAAAGGATTGCAGTGGATGATTTGGGTATGGACAAAAATTAGGATAACAATTTTTGAATTTACAAGTAAATATAAGAAATTAATTTTGATGAACTAACAATGGGCTAGAGGTTAGGAAATTCTAAATTTTCTAAACAGATTTTAATAGGTTGGTTGTACCCTAACTTATCTAAGGTCATTCCTAACCTAATCAGGTATGTTAAGGTTAAATCATATGGGAGCCAAAACTAAAGATAATCCATTAAAATTATTCAAAATATAAAGTATTTGTAAGTGGGGCTGGCCCATTGACTAACCTTGTCCCACTAGATCCATGTGAACTTTTGATCTTTTAGCTTTTTGGTCCTAACCTGTATGGATCAAAGCTTAATGTGGGATGGGCTGTCCATATATAGCCGTAGTTGTACTAGTTTGTGCCAAATTGACGCCTCTACAATTTTTGTGTACAGAAATTAAGAGGTCATTATTGCTGTCATCAACAGCAATTCATCCAATATACATATGCCTCTCACATGTGATCTATTTTCTTTATTCGACATTGGCTGCTTAAACACTTACCTTTTCTCTTGTCGAAGAAGCATCACTTTGAGGGTGGATTTGATTATGGAGTAAAAATGAGTGTAAAAAATTTCTAAATTAGCGTCATGTATAATTGTACATATAAAATTTATTTAGAAAAATTTTACCCCCACTTTTACTCCATAATCAAACATATCCTCGATGTTAATGGCACATATATTTGAATTAGAGTGTTTATAAAAAGCCTACATGGGCTGATACCTTAAATTATATAAATCAAAATAATGAAAAAAAAAATGCAAATGTATATCTTAAAAGAAAATGAGAAAGAAATAGTTATATATTTCAAGCGTGATTCTATAACACAAAATCTTTCTTACTTTTTATTTAATATATATATATATATATATATAGACTCGTCACTTTGGCAATTGTTTTATCTAATTAGTACTCCGATTATGAAAAATGATATACATTTTTCCAAGCAGTATTGGGAGCAATACCTGTATAGTTATTAGTTAGTGGCCGTCCTAAATGGACACTTTTTCTTTTCTTATGGCCAACCAACGCCTTCGCCTTGTCAACTAATTCACAAAGCCAAACTCAGTTCCACCAATGAGTTAATTGCTTTTTTTTAATTTTCTTATTAGTTACGTCCCACATGAAAAGTAACTGAGAATAGAAAGGAAATGAAATCATGCATGAAACATTTTACAATAAACCGATATAAGTCCTTCACACCATTGCATTCATTTTGCATTCATGTAACACTTAGCATACATATACAACAATATTACACTTTAAGTAGTCTTATAAGAATCCTCCCACCCATATCTTATTGTTGCTAATACTATGGCTAGGAGGAGCTAGGTATTAATTCTTTTGGAAATTGAATTTTCATGGTAGTCTCAAGGTCAAGGGTAATATCCACCGTGGCCCCCACCTTCACCGCCCCCACCACCGGCACCATATCCTCCTCCATGTGCACCCCCACCACTGCCACCGGAGCCACCACCTCCGCCGCCACCACTACCTGCTCCACCCCCATATCCTCCACCACTACCATATCCACCCCCATGTCCTCCACCGCCACCGCTCCCACCTCCACCGCCACCGCCACCACTTCCTCCTCCACCTCCGTATCCTCCCCCATGTGACCCACCATATCCGCCACCAGCTCCACCTCCTTCACCTCCTCCATATCCTCCACCAGGACCTCCTGCACCACCACCTCCTCCTCCACCACTGCCACCTCCACCACCACTAGCATAACCACCTCCATTTGCTCCACCTCCACCATAGCCTTCACCACCTCCTTTACCGGCTCCTCCTCCATATCCACCACCACCAACACCTCCTACACCGCCACCTCCTCCACCACCGCTGCCACCACCACCGCCATAACCACCTCCATTTGCTCCACCTCCACCGTAGCCTTCTCCACCTCCTTTACCAGCTCCTCCTCCATATCCACGCCTTCAGGGCACCACCAGGACCACCACCTCCTCCACTATCTCCTCCACCACCAGCACCACCATATCCTCCACCTGCACCTTCTCCTCCACCTGCTCCTCCTCCATAGCCACTTACACCACCATATCCTCCTCCTCCACCTGCACCACCACCTCCACCATAGCCTCCTACACCTACAGCAACATCACCATGGATAGCACCACTAATACCATGGTCTAAAGTGAAGGTGAGGAGTGTCCTGGCCGCAGAACATATTCCTAAACCCAATAACACAAAGAAAACAATGCTGAGAATCTTAGAAGTTGCCATGGGAATTGTTGAAATCCCACACTGAGGTCTTAGGGTTCCTGAGAAATGGGTATATATAGGAATGGATACTGGCCCATTGGAGGAGTACATAAGCGCGTTTTCTGCAAAGAGTGGCCTAAGCACATGCATGGAAGAAAAGAAAATTTTTTAGGTAACATCCATTTTAAATGTCACGCTCATTTATCACAAATTTTATTAAAATATTTTTATTCAATTTTCAATTTATAATCATATAATTATACTAAAAAAAAAATTGTCACTAAGCAAACACCTAATTGAGAATGTATCTAGAAGAGAATTCCAATTGTCCCCACAAGGTGGTTCGATACAAGTATATACTCACACTATTAGACCATAGTGTGCTTTTGCTGTAACCCATTAGTTTCATCTTATTTTGTTGATTGTGCTAAGCATGAGCTAGCGTGTTTTTATAAATCTACTGTAATTTCCTATATGTGATAAAAGCACTTATTTCACTTGTTTTGGATATGGATTTCCGACTCATGCAAACATATAATTTTCACACTTAGCACCATTGGCCTATGTACCTAAAAAGAAATCGCATGTTATAAACCAACATGTTTATGGTCATGCATTTATACTTAATAATGTGCCACTAGGCTTTAATTTGATCCGTATATACTTTAATTTGAGCTACTTGTTTCGGTTTTGGCTGCTTAGGACATAAGAACTTGTATCCTCCTTCACCTTCAGATATTGCTAGTCTTCTTCTATGCTAAAAGGGAGACGAATCTAGTTAGAAGCTGAAATGGAAAGCAGAAAGAGCCATGGGAGAAATATTATTTAATTTTAAAAAATAACATCAAATCTGACATTAGGAGAATTCAAAACTTTTTTAACATAATTTATTTTAAACAAGTCCCACACATATTTTCAGAGATAATATGATATTTGTTTTCAAAATTAAAATAAGTTGAAATCTAGTTTTTTTCCCCGAGTTCACTGAAGGTTATGTTTGGAGAGTGTCTCATTCGTGGAACAAAAATCACTTCTTTTCAAACAATATTTTTTTCTTGTTTCATTACTCACTTTTTAGCAGATGAGTAATATATTTAGTAACTATTTTAAAATTTTAAATGTCATTAAATATTTTTAATTCCATTAAATATTGTTAAATATTCATCTTTTATATAACAAAAAATTATCAATGAGACATAGAGGAATACATATTTCAGGATAAGTGATTTACATCCCACATTCATACTGCCCTTTCTTCTTTGTTTCTTGTGTAGAGAAGGCAGAAAGAAAAAATAAATAAATAAAAGAACGAAATTAAGAATGCCCCAGTATTTGTGGCCACTAGTTCAGTTCCACTAAAAAATACTTGTATGATTTTGGCAATTATAAGTGGCTTCCAGCCGAGCATAATTAAAGAAATTTCTTGATTGCTAAGGAGCACCAATGCAGTTTTTATTGTTTGTTGATTTCCAACCATTAAATACGCTAAAATAACGGGCATGAACAATAAAATAAATAGTAGTTATTAACCAGACGAAAAAAAAAATAAAAGAAAACAAGCGTATATAAACAAAATAAATATCGAGGTAATATAACTTACTTCTGAATGGTCTTTGTGAACTGAGAAAATTTACATTCATATTAATCGAAAAAAAGAGATGTTGTTACTCTTTAGACTGTGTTTATGGGTTTGATTGTGGAAGGGAATTACGTCTATTCTTTTTCAGAAAGTTCACAAAACAAACTTATTCGATTCAAAAGCTATTAGAATTTGACACATAAATTAATATTATTACATGAAAAGTTCTAACATTGAGTCTCATCTCATGTGATCCCATCATAATTATTTATTATTTATATTCTTCTAAAACTAACTCTCGAAATTATGATAATTTAAAAGTTTAGTAAATATATTTATGCAATTGATTATACTTATAATTAGTTATTTAATTAAAATATTAATTAAACTTATAAGCCTTCATTTTAATAATTCACTAGTGTACGATGAATTATTTAGTTTATTATATATTTTAATCAGATTTTTATAAAAATGATAAAATTTATACTATATCTATAGATAATTCCGTGTATTGCACGAGAAAGAAAAAGTAACTATAATTTAAAATATCGCTATTCGTAGTTTATAAAAAGCCCTCAACATTTTAAATAATGTTAAATAATTCTTACATTTTATAATTTCATTTTAAATAGGAAATAAACTCAACTAATGTAAATTATTATGCATTATGTAAATAATTAAATTTTAATACACTAATAGTATTAAAAAATTATGTTGTCATTCATTCAAATTTTTTCACGAAAATTAATTTTAATATACTAACAATATAGTTTTCAATCAAAATCTTTTATTTAAATGTCTGTCTAGGTAGTGGGTTAGAGAGTCAACTATCATTATTGATGGAACAATATATAATTGGATGATTATATAAAAATATCTTTACATTATCAATATATAGAAATTGATTTTTTTTTCTCTATTGGTGTGACCTTTTAATTAATTGGTGAGAAAATTGATCATATTTACAGATAAGTAATACATGATCAATAAAATTGTCTTATACACATAAAAATCAAATTCTTATTTAAAAACTGCAAAGACATTTTCAAACGATTTTAAATTATAATAACCGAAGTAAATTTTGAGTAAAATACTAAATTATAAAGAAACTAATTAATTTAATGAAAAAAATAGAAAATAGGGTGAAGGCGGCAGAATGGGCAATGAGTGGGTAGGTCCAGATTCCATAAAGTCGTTTAGGCCTCAAGGCCTCTATGTTTGACCGATGACCCTTGCTTCAATTTGAAGGCACCTATCCCATCGCCCACATTAACAATGGAAACACTGGCTGCTTGAAGTTCTTAAGAGTGAGCAGTGGATGATCACCAGAAAATTTCAGATAACTTTTATTCTATAGCACATGGAGCATGTTATAGGTGGTCATTGTCGTAGAGTTAGCCTATATTCCAAAAACATGCGAGTTTGACTCCGTTAACTGTCGTGTGGTTTCTATTTATGGGTAAAAAACCCTGACCTTGATGGACTTCTATTTATCTATAAATATAATTAACTTTTAGCCATATCAAAATTAAATTAAACTCTTTCAAATATGCTCAACATTGTTCCAAAAACAATTATATTTTTAATATAATTTGCATAATTCAACCTATGTCTAAAAATAAATTGATGTTCTTTTCTAAGATAAATTTAGAGCTATAGGAAAATTTAGAATGATCAGATGCAAATTGGTAGAGTGGGGGACCCATCCAACTAGTTCTGCTTGTGTAGTGCGATTGTCCCTTTTTCTTCACGCCTGTCCATGAAGCGCAGAATTCTTTGTTTTTATTCTGCAATCGAAAGAAAAATCCATACAGTACTTCCCACTACATTCATCCTAGCATTGGTATAGATCGATGGATAATATTTCGTAACAGGAACAAGGACAATCATTAGCACAAGAGAATATGAATACCTTCTTTCGTTGTCTTGATAGCTTTGGATTAGGCTATAAACTGAAACTTATATTATGAAATATCATATAAGATGTTTTCGATAGATTTCATTGAGACGTGTAGAATTGCCTTACATTGCATAGTGATATTTTTTTTTCCCTTGCTATGTGGGTGTAAATGGAAAGAGAGAGAGAGAGGGAGGGAGGGGGGAATGTAGGTAATTTTGGTTTTGATTTCTTTTTAATTTTGATTTTGGTTTTATTCCCTATTTTTCAAAAACTTGATTTTAATCTGTCATTAGATGTGATTCATTAGTTGATGATGTATCAAACGGAAATGATGTCACATGTCAAGGTTGATAACTCTACCATCTGATCTACGCCTTTATAAGAGCTTTGACAACTCTTGGTCTTTATGAGCTAGTTTGAGGGGTTGAATCAGATCCACTATCTTAGGATGATACTAGAACTTTTTCTTATTGTGTTATTGGGTCTCTTGTAGATGCCCAATTCTATAAATTTCATGCTCCAAATGTGTCAGAGACCCATATCGTGTAAGGATATGTCCAACTTAGACAAACATTCACTAATGAACTAACTTATGAAATGGAGTTAGGCCCACTAACTTTTCAAAGGCAGAAGAGATATATGGGCCGAACTAAAAAATGTTAAGGACTGGAAAGGAGGAAAATTATGGTCTAAGGCGGAGTCACTATGTTGGTTAAAAAACAGGAAAATGGAAGGCACTGTGATCTTTTGTAGCAAGTAGATGTTTCTAGTTGAACTAATATATACAGTAGGCGCGGGGGGTTTGATGGCTGAAGAGGTTTTCTTATTATTAAAGTCCCATATTACTTAGAGATAAGATTTAGATAGTTTTTATAAGTCTTGAGATTGAGTTAGACTTGTTCAATTTTAAGACTTATTTTATGGAATGATGCTAATTTTTTATGAGATAAAATTGAATAGAGATTAGATTGTTTCTCAAATATGTTAGTCTTCAGATGTGGAAAATGGTACTGGTAGAGGTAATGATGCAGAATTAAAAATCAATTGTATTTGGATAAGAAATGAAGTATTTGTGCAACCATAGTTTTGAAAACCGGCTCGGTAATTGACCCGAGAGGTAGTGGGTCATGGGTCTGGTTGAACCCGGGATCTGCTTTAAGATTTTTAAATTAATATATAAAAATACAAATTAATACAATTAAATATATTATATATATATATATATAAATAATGAGGATCATTAACAAATAAGTAATTAGCTTTGTGGTACATGCACTTTATCCTTCCTTCATAATCTCATGCCACAAGTTCGAGTCTTGAAGGATTTTATATAATTTTAATATAATAAAGCATATATTATATATAAAAAAATGATACATATTGGCAAAGGAAGCAGTCAGCCTAGTGGTCCAGGTGCTACTTCCAGAAGTTGCAGGTTGTGAGTTCGAATCTTGCTGGTGGGAGTTTTGAAGGATTTTGTCTAATTTTAATACAACATAGCATCTATTATATAAAAAAATAATGACATATATTAACCAAGAAAGTGGCTAGCCTAGTGGTCCAGGTGCCACTTTTTCCTTCCACAGGTGTACAGGAAGCACAAATAGTGGAGGAAAGCATTGATGAGTTAAGATATAAATGATGGCCATATGAGTATATTCTAGGCAATTATGAACATGTATGCATATTATGGAAGGAGAAGATGAGGTACCATGAAACCATATCTCCTAAAAATTTAATTTTAAGTTAATAATAGAGATACGTGAATAATTTTACATTCTAATATCTCCTTTTATGTAGATGAAGCCCTCGAGTTTTTTAGACGTGATAGGAGATTTGAAAGACTGATCAATGGTAGGTAATGAGGGTGTTTTAGTCTTTAAGGAGTCTTTTTTTTTTTTTTGGTTCAGTGGTTATTCTCTTTTAACATAACCACTTTTTGCAGTATTTTTGCTTTTGCTTAAGAGAATAATAAAGTCCTGAGGGGTATGCTGGTCTGCACTTATTTTGCTGTATGTTTCTGTGACTTTGGTGGCTTTATGTTCCAAGGAATTGATGTGATTAAGCTCCTCCCTAGTCTCCAGTAATGCGAGGATTGACCCTTCTGTGTGCGTGAATTATAAAGAGAAAAAATTATAATTCTCTAAACAAAATTATGATCACTAAATAATATTAATATGCATATATAAGTTATCACGTTTTGAATATTTTTGTTACAAACCATAGTTATAGGCCCACATTCGAATGGCCCGCGTCCAGAAAATTGGCCCACTTCGACATAGGACTCACTGATATATAGCGTCTCCTCTCCTTTATGCATGTCCATGTGTATTTTTTCTTGACTGATTAAGGGGACAATTTATGAGTCAAATCCCTGCAAAAACAAAATAGAAATTTAAATCTTATGAGTTAAATCCCTGAATATCTCAAATATATCTTTTTCTTTTTTAAATCATCAATCAATGAATGAAGGCACAAAAACAATATAATCCATCTAACTTGGATGAATCATAACGAAAGTTAGTGATAATTTGATTTTTTTTCAAAAAAGAACAAATTGATGTCTAATTTTAAAATATTAGGACTAAAACAATGTTAATTTTTAAAAATCAAACTCATAATTGTAAAATGTTAAGATTAAAAGAATATTTACTTTTGTAACAACTAATCCTTGTATAATAAATTAAGGACCTCGAATGAGTTATAGCCAATATGACTACATTGCTTTCTGGAAGGGCCTTTTTATTTGGTCTATACTTTGAAAGGCTTAAAATTTGATAGTTTTTTTTAACTAATTTGTTAGCTATCTTTATAGAGACTGTGCTTTGTAACATAAACATAGGTAACACAATTTCATGGGTTTAACCTATATGTATATAAAAATTTTAAAAAGGTTTGTTTGGAGGCAATATATATTTCAATGATTTCTAGAGAACTAGCCATTGTTGTCAGCCATGAACACTCGAAAGCATTAAAAGGAAAACATAGCCATGGGTAAATACTCTTTTGGTAGGTGATAGACATGGGTAAATATACATACATTGTTGTGGGACTCACGGTTTCTCTTACTTTTATCCCCTTTTTTTTGGAAAAAACAAAACTGTTCTTTATTGTTTTATCTTTTTATTTTTACCTTAAATTCGAATTTGTAAAGGTTGTCATTTTGCTGATAGTTATAAGTGTGAGTTTATGGTCCTGTGCTTTGGACCTTGCCAACAGGAATGATATCTATTAGCACTGACTTTCACTATTGCGTAAAATGGAACTATATATAGTGTTGAACAGGGTGATGGTGAGATTGGTGCAAGTGTGGAACAGTGTTGTAAAAATACTTCAAGAGTGAGACAAAATAGTGAAGAGCTTGCAGAGAGGGGGGTGGGTGGGGGAGGGGCCTCCTCTAAAGAAACAAGGGGCGATGCCTCTCAAAGATGGGTTGGGAATGGTGCTCTCAAGTGAGGGTGAGGTGGTAAATAGTGATATTGCACTATACAGGTACGAGTATCCACTATGATACTGAGATACATAATAAATTAAACTAAAAATATGTAAAATATAACTAAAAGTATCATATCGATATTGAACACAATATGTATCTAATATAGATACGTTAACTATTTTGAAGTATATGTGCGTCATAGGTAAATTGCCTAATAGTGAACCTATGCTTGACACTTACCTCGGTCCCTCAAAATTCATGTATGTGTGCAAAATTCATCAATGATCCCTCACTCAAGTTTCAACCCTAATGCCATAATGTCTACTTGGCATTAATGACATTTAACCTCCTCATCCATTTAAATACTATGAAAGGTAAAATTATCACTTTAATTCCTGAAAGATTATTTTGTTAACAAAATAATTCTTAACAGAAATTATATTTATCTGTGATCATCTAAAGATTTATTTCATTTAACAAATACATCCTAAATGTCAATTGGGCCCCTTTTCTGTTGATGAAAGTGATTGTGCCACATCACAGAACCACCACTTTAAACTCCCAAAAGATACATTTTGTGCTAAGTTGATAGTATAAAACCACCACTCTTCCTTGGAAAGAAGAAAGATCATATCTTCAGCAAAACATCCCATAAAAGAATCACTTGAGCTAATAAAAATAATGGTCAATTGACATTTCGATAAATTTATCAAATTGAATAGATTATTAGAGGACCATAGATAAATATAGTTTATTTCAGGAGATATTTTGTTAGTGATAATTTTTCAGCGGCTAAAGTGTAGTTCTCTCTTGCATAGCATTTAAAGGGACGAGGGAGTTGAATATCATCAATGCTAAGTAGACATTATGGCGTTAGGGGTGGAACTTGAGGGAGGGATCATTAACTTGGGGGAATTTTCTACACATGCATGAATTTTGAGGAACTAGACTAGGGGAAAAGGGTAGGAGAGAGAGAGAGAGAGGAGAGAGAGAATTAGGGGTCAAGAAAAGTACATGATCCATCCACACGTCCTTTATCTTACAAAGAGGCTAGGAGTTCTGCAACCTGGTCACTTGGGAACCAAAGGATGCACAAGCCCATGAGGCACTTTGTGTAAGGAAGTGGCTAAGAGTTGTAACACTCAATCAATCCAAAATCCCGACAGTAATTTTCAGTTTTTATTTTTAATTTTTTATTTGATTTTTATTTTTTGGAATTTTACAAAGAAATAGTGAAACTAAAAATTCTAGTTTCAATTCTTTTTTTATTTTCGCTAATTCTTTTATGAAATTCTAAAAGTAGAAAACCAATTAAAAATAAAAATTATTTCCTAAAATCAAACACAAACAATCCAAGTTTAAAAATAAAAAATCACTAAAATAAGATTTTGTCTTAAAACACTTCTTTCATCTAAATTATCATTGTCCAAAGTTGAATGAAGCCCAATTAATTATTTCGAGCCAAGTAGACCTGCTATGGAGTAAATTTCTCCTATAAATTTCTCATAACAATAATTTTTTCCGTTCACATGACTTAAATTCAAAATAGTTATTAAAGAAATCCTATATCGAATCACTCAATTTAAATAGACATCAATTTGGAGGGACTACTATACTGCCTTAAAAAAATAATATTTTAGAATAAAAAATTTTAATTATAAAAAATTAAATTAAATTTCTATACACTCATCAGCCACTAATAAAACTTGAGGTTAATTTTTCATACATTGATATTTACACAGTTATACAATTATATTTTGTCATGTAAATAAAAATAGTTAAATTTTACATTCTCTATTTGTAACTTTATTCAAATAAAATGATTCAATTAGATATCAATAAATGAAAATTAAATTCATACAATTTTTTATATTGCACCGATAACCTTTCCATCATGATATAACTTTGGACACGGTACTTGCTCCAGAAAAGAAACTATCAAAATAGACTCTAATTTTTTTATTTTCTTTTTCAATTTGAGAATACGCTCTATAGTTGTCTTTTCGTTTAACATCCAATCCAATTAAAAAAATTAAATACATTTTAAAACTTTATAGTAATGCTCTCCAATGTTGTGGGTCGGTCAATGTATACTCCAATTGTAAGCTTCTCTTTTTTATCAAAAAAGAAAAAATGTAATCTCCTGTTCGAAAAAAGTTGGGGAGAAAGGGAATCTTGTTGGGCATCTTCTTAAGGAGGACACCAATAACGAGAAAGAAAATAAAAGGAATCATGAATTGAACTGACAAGAAAGGCAGGGAATCAAATCACATTCAACACAGTGGTGCCTCAGAAACATATCAGCATCCCACAACAATAGTCAACATTTCATATCCCAAATGCATTGACCGAAATGCCCTCATCCTCCCAACAAGAACAAATCCATTGCCATCCATGCCCATTAATTTCAGAACAACCACCATAAGATAAGATAGGAAAGAGAAAAATGAATATAAACCGATCAAGATATTAGTTTAAAGATTTAAGTTAATCAAAATATAATAAAATATATATATAAATATATACATATGATTAATTATAATATAAATAAATATATTAAATCATTATTATTAACCTAATTAACAAAAAAAATTCATAGATCTATAAAAATAAACATAATCTATATAAAATTTCTAATCCCAACCTCATAATACGGTAACAAAGCATTTAAAAATAATATTTATTACCAACGAAGCTTATGGTGAACAGCTTGCGAGTGACGAAGAGAAAAAATAACCCAACAATTTTTGTTAGTGCTCTTCTTTGATTTTATTTCTTTTTTATTTTTCTCATAATAAGATATCAGTATTTAAGTGTTTTTTTAAAAAAGATTTTAAATAAAAACCAGTCCAATCGGTCCTGTTCTTCCATTTTCCAGTTTAACTGGTTCTTAACCAATTTGACCAAGTTCTTAACCAGTTTTGACTTCCCTGATTTTTGAAGCTTAACCTGATCCTGGTGACCACCCGTCTGGTTCTTTCTTTTATTTTTACTCTTAGTTATAAGATAGTATTTAAGTTTTGAAAAAAAACTTTAAAAAAAAAGTCCAACCATCCTCGTTAATTTTTTTCATTTTGACCGCTCTTAAGCAGTTTACCCTTTGACTTCCTCCGAATTTTGAAACTAACCAAACTGAGAATGGGACCTGGTACCAACTGGTCCAGTCTGATTTTTTTCTTCCATGCTACTACCATAAGCCATTTCCATACCATACCCCTAATCCAATTTCAAAACAATACAAAACTGTTCTATCTAACTTTTCGAAGTGAGAAAATTTAAAAATATTCATTTTTAAAATTAATAAAGTATACAATTTAATTGAGAAATGTTATTTTAATTTACATTTTGTGGATATTATGTAATTACACTTACATCCACTATTAGATAGGGTTTAAAATCTAAACTAAGTGATTCACATCAATCAAAAGTTAATGAGAGTATATCAATAATCTCACAAAATATAAATCAAAATAACACTAATCAATTTAATTTCTATGTATTGATTTATATCACCAATCGTATACCGACACAATAATAAATATAGTTAAATCTTATCTTTACTACTTAAAAAATTATCTAAATGAAATAAATTTGATTAGATGATTCTGCTAAATAGTTATATATTTTCAATATATTAAAATTAAACTCTAAAATATATTATAATTACAATGGTTTAATTTTGATATTGTAAAAGTGTCTTGTACCATCATTTAATCAAAATATTTTATATGCATAGCTTTTCAAATAGTGGTTGAAAAAATTCACTATCATGCCTAACATGATAAATTATGATTTGATGACTATATAAGTACATGCAAATTAAATCCCCAAATACAATTCATAAAATGATAAAATAAAATAAATACTTTATCATTTCCTCACCTGAAAGAATAAGTTGGAACCCGCGAGGGCATTGTAGTCAATTCACCAAAACAAAAAGTAACAACATGATCACAATAATGAAAATGAAACAGAAATAATAAAAAGACCGAAATGACTCCCCAGAAATAGAAATAAACAGAGAATTTTAAAAATAATGAAAAGGCTAATATTTCCCCCTTAACGTATTTCCTCTTCTTTTTTTTCAAACTAGAATCAATTTTTTCTACTTTTTTGTTTTTTTTTACTCAAACTGTGACTTACCGTCACCGTCGGTGTTGTTCCCTTCGGTGACAGACGCGAGCTTCTGCAGGTTCAACTTAACCACGGTATCCGCAAAGAGACGCGTATCCTCTTCCGTGTTCCCTTCCGGCACATCCACAACGTACGACTCCAGAACAACGGTCCAGATCGTCCCATCACGCTCGAACCCATGAACACTCGTTACTGAGCGGTAATTCCTCAACCGGTGCTCCCCTCCAACTATAGTGAAACCGATGACGTGTCGGTCATCGTCCAGCACATCGAGCCTCTCGGTACTGGTGTTAGCCGGTAGCCCGGAGATGACGTCGACGTAACGGGTGCAGCCAACGGCGATTTGAAAGTTGTCGTCGACGGAGCATGACTTGATGAAGTGCTTGTAGGACTGGGGGTTGTCGAAACGGCGGAGGCGGGACCAAACGGCGTTAGGGGGCGCGTGGATTCGCTGCGCGAGGAGGGAGGAGCACTGGTCCGTGGAGGAGAGTGGGTAGGTGTGGTGTTCGGTTATTGAAGGTTTGAGTTGTTGGAACTCTTCAGGGGTTAGGCCTTGTGGGATGGTGACGTCGTGGCGGTTCGGATCTTGGGTCGGGTCGGGGTTTGGTTCTTCTTCCATGGCTTTTGGTTGTATGGCTCTCACCTCTCCTCAGCTCTCTCACACAACCACACAAAGGGAGAGAGAGAGAGAGAGAGTGTGTGTGTTTGAGTGTGTGTCTGGGCAGAGTGAAAGAACATAAATAAAAGAGTAAATTATACTTATCTTTTTTTTTTAAAATTTGTAAAAATATAACTTAAACCTTCTATTTATCCATCTAATTATACTCTCCTTGTTAAATTTTAAGTATTTATATTAAGTTTCACTTCTCATTAAAGGAACACTATTAATAAACTTAACAAAATGATATTTTTGTAATATTAACTGTTTTTAATTAATAAAATTATAAAAAATACTTGTACCTCTCTGTTAAGGGTATTTTTATAATTTTACTAATTAAAAACAATTAATATCACAAAAATATCATTATTAAGTTTATTAATATTGTTCTATGAATGAGGAGTAAAAGTAATATAAATACTTAAAATTTCACAAGCAATAAGGTGTGAGTGAATGAATGAGGATTGGGTATTTCCACAAACCTGGGAGGTGAGTGTAATTTACCCTAAATAGAAAGAGAAATATTATGTGTCCTCATTTGATATGAAACAAAGTTAACTTACTTCTCATCAATCATTGAATAGGATGTAGACACTTAAATAAAGTTTACATTCCATCTAACAGTGAATGAAAAGTAGTTGACGCGATGCTCATATTAAGTGAGCGCAAATAACATAACTCAAATAGAAAGGATCAACTGAAATGTGTTTTGCCTGTATTTTTTCTTTTAAATAAAGAAATATAGGATTTTTTAACTTCAGCTTTTAATTTTAGAATTTTATAAAGGAAATACTAAAAAGTAAAAATAGAAATTGAAAACTAAACTCTTTGTTTCAGTTTTCAATTTTTTAGTTTTTAAGATTTTATTAAAGAAATATTGAAAATTTGAAATAAAAAATAAAATTGAAAACTTGAATTTGTAATTTTAGAATTTTCAGTATTTCTTCAAAAAATTTAAAACTGAAAATAAAAATTAAAAACTCAAACCAAATTTTATAATTTTCACAGCTTTTAATATTCTTTTCATGAAATTTAAAAAGCTAAAAGTAAAAATTGAAAACTAAAATAAAAAAAGTGGTGTATTTTCTGGTTGGTTTTTGAGGGCGTTTCAATTGTGAGCCTCATGGGATATATATGCAAATGGGAATGGTCCAATAGAGTGTGACTTTGTCCTTTTTAGTATTTTAGGATATAATGCATACTTTAACCAAAAAGAAAAAAGCATATATATATATAATGCAAACTAAAAAGATCATTTTTTTCATAATTTAATTTTGATATACTAATATATTTATAGTATAAAATAATTTTATACCTGTCATTTAATATCTATATTTGCATAACGTTTCAAATAGTGAAGATAAAAGTTAACCATATTCCTGATATAATATGATTAGATAATTGTGTAAACAAATTTTATATTATAAGCACATCAAAATTGAATCCTTTTTTAAAAGTCTATAACTAATTTAGCTCGAGTTAGCTCTAGGTATTATAGGATAAATCCTTTTTAGTGCCAATCTTTTTTATTCACATCTAGTTATGCATTATCATATCATCAAAAGTATTTTGCATTTTTTAGATGTTTAATTATTCTAGGTCCCATAGTTTAATTCAATTTTTAATTAGGTCTTTATAGTTTAAAAAATGTATAAATAGACCCATGTAGTTTATGAGATTTTTCAATTATGTTGTAACATATGTCACATCTAGACCTTATGCATCGCGTTCTAGTGTGAGTAACACCCCACATGTAGATATTATCCGCTTGGGGCTTAACTAGGCGCCCTTCATGGACTTGCTCTTTCTCCTCTCAAGGGGAAACATGTCTGCATGGGAAGATATCCACACCCTTATTAGGTATGCTCTCCCCCTCCCAACCAATGTGGTCTGTTCTCATCGCTTCTCGATTAATGATTAGGTCTGGAATCCCCATCGGTTAGGGGGACACAAAGCATACCTTATAAGGGTGTTGATAGCTCCCTATGCAGACGTGTTTTCCCCTTGAGAAGGGAAGAGCAAATCCATGAAGGGCGTAACCCGAAATGGACAATATCTACATGTCGGGTATAACACTCACATGAGAACAACGATACGTAACGTCCAAATGTGATATATGTTATATGGTATAGAGTTACGCCCCAACTTTTACTGTCATTTGAGAATTACCGAATTACCCTAGGTAATTCTTATATAAATTCGAGACCTAACAATCCTCAATAGAGGAATATAACATTAGAAAAAAAGTTATGAGTGATTCCTGAAGAGTCGCAAGCCCCGAATTTCTGTACGTGTAAAATGACCAAAATGCCCTTGAGGTTATTTTACTCAGAAAATGAGGATCGTGCCCGGCCGTCCAAGGGGATGTTCTGAGGATAATAGGGGATTGTTTGTGTTATGTGTGTTAATAGAAGAATCTCAATTTTGAGTTTCGACGCGAAATGACCAAAACGCCTCTCCTTTTGAACTTCAATTGCGTGGTAGCCGAACCTCACTAAAATGTTTTAAAAGGTGTTTTTAAGCTATGATTGGCCATTGGTTAATTTCGAATGGCCCCGGATAGTTTTTGAGCAAAATGACCATTTTGCCCATGTCTTTGTAGTTTTGCAATTTTTGAGATTTTCGATTCGTCTAATGAAACCTAAGCAATATTAGGCTCAAATTAAAGCTTATTAAATTCTAATCACTAATCTAGAGTCAAAATTATTTATTTAGATTGATTAGAACCTAAAATTGCTTTAAAACACTCAAATTGCTTACTAATTCACCTAAGCCCTTAACCGTAAATTCTCTAAATTGCATGAATACCTTACCTACACCTAAATAATGCATGGAACACACAAATTTCTCCTCCTTGGGCTGTAATGGACGAAATTATTGATGCCATTATGCATCAGAATAATTGCCCAAAGATACACTAAAACAAAATGCCAAAAATTCCCTAAAACATGGCATAAAACATGCCTTAAACAAGGAATGATTTTCCTCCCTTTGTTCCCCATAAAAATCCATCAGCCTTCCTCCTTCATTTGTCCATTTATGAGCTTCAAAATCTCTATAAATAGGCATGCTTGAAGAGTGTTAGAAGCCTTTGATCATAACTTACACAATTCTAGTTCTTAGAAGCACCAAAAGCTCTCATTTCCTCTTCCTCTTGGCTGAATTCTTTATTCAAGTTTTCAAGAATATTTTCTTTCATTTCACTCCAAGAAACCAAGTTCTCTTCCTTTCCTTCAAATCAGATTAGGTAGGGAGTTGTTTCTATGTTCATTTTATGCTATGACAAGTTATGTTTCTAGCTCAAAAATGATGACTTAAACTTATGAGGAAATGATCCTTTGGACCCATCAGACTATAGATGGTGAAAAGGTGATCCTGAGAAAATGATCCTTTAGACCCATCAGACTATAGATGGTGAAAAGGTGATTCTTGCCCCTAGCCCGTTCTCTCAAAAGGGTAGAGTCGGGATTTTAACTTATCAAAAGGGATAAGTATATGCTAGTGACGACTAGTAAGGTATGAGCTCATAACCTAGATTACTCCCAAAAGGGTGGAGTATAGGGTGGCCCAGGAAAATGATGATGAAAGTAACTTTAAGTCACCTAAGAAACTAAGTAAATGCATTATGTGAATATGATGTTCTGCTATGCATAGTATTTATGAGATGATGATGAGAAATATGATGTTCTGCTATGCATAGTATTATGAAATGATGATGAGAAATATGATGTGATTTTATGCATAACTATGTTATTATATATGAAAGGAAAAGTTCATTATAAACATGACATGCTAAGTTTATGATGCATTATAAGATGCATGATTAAAATGAATGGACCTCGATAAAGTATATTTCCAAACTAATTAAATAAATCTTAGCATGCTCACATTTTCATAATGAAACCGAGGTTCCTAGGGACGATAATGATGACACGATACATATGAGGTGAGTACCTACTGAGATTCTTTTATAAGTTTCTCATTCCCTCTTTCTTTCTTTCCATCTCGTCTTCAGAAAGTGATGGTGATGTTCGTGATTCCTGTTGATGCTCTCACCTGGTAGATGCACGTGATCTTGTGAAGCTTATTATTCTTGAGGAACGTATCGCTAGACCTTGAGCGTGAACTCTGATATCTATTCCTATCTGAAGTGTTATAAATAGGTGCCGTTAATAGATGTTTTTCCATCCATATATTATTTATGTTTTATTAGATTGCCGACATCTAGCTTAACTCTGTTGATAGGCAAAATATCTATGTGAAATGTAATTATGGATATCATATGATAGAGCCAAAATGATGTGTTCTTCATGATATGTCCGTTTATTTTCTGCTTTATCCGATTATCGTCCACGTTATGCGGCTCACTTTTTCAATTATGTTTTAAAAAAAAATGGCTCGTAATTTCACTAAGTATTTTCAAAGCATGATTAAGGAACGGAAGCAAAGAGTAAAGTCTAGTAATTAATCAGATACGACCTAGGCGTATTGGGTTGATTATTAGGGTGTTAGTTAGTCCTAGGATCAGTGTACCAGCGAGGATGTTAGGCTCCTTGAGAGTGGGATGGAACTAGTTCCACATTGGTTGGGAGGGAACGAAACATGCCTTATAAGAGTGTGAATACCTCCCCATGCAAATGTGTTTTCCCCTTGAGAGGGGAGAGCAAATCGTAAAGGGCCCAGTAGGCCTAAAGCTGACAAGGGAGTGGAACTAGTCCCACATCGGGGAAACGTCTAGATGTGACAAATGTTCCAGATGATGCCGATCCGGATTTGGGGAGGAGAATGAAGCATGTCTTATAAAGAGTGTGGATACCTCTCCCATACAGACACTTTTTCCCTTGAGAGGGGAAGAGTAAATTCGTGAGGCACCCAGTTAGGTCCTAAAGCTGACAATATCTGCATCGTAGGATATCTAGGTTGTTATACATGTCCCTGTCGTTATAAAAATGGAATATTTCATTTCCATCTCCTTCTTCATCCTTTCATAAAAATGAAATATCCCATGAATATTTTATTTTTTTTAACGACATTAACCTAATTGAAAAATCTCATACACTATAGAGATCTAGTTATAAACTTTTAAATTATAGGGACTTAATTGAAAATTAAATGAAATTATAGGGACTTGTAGAATAATTAAACCTTTTCATTAAAAAAGTTTAGATTGAGGAGAAAATTTGTTGCAATCCACGATCAAGACATACTTATCAGGCCATCCAATGCTTATAGAAGCACTTACAGATCATCTATTAACAGGAAAAATTTGAGAATTATATCTAAGTCATGGTGATGAACAAGCAAAAACCAGTCATAAAGACTACCATTCTAATTATCTACACTAATTACAAAGCAATTTTGGCATTTTTAACAAGAAATTTTTACATGTTGTTGGAGCTTCACGTGGATATATTGCATACACCATTAATTGAGTGATACTTCAGCTAAGATCTACCTTAAACATTCACTTCCTATTGAAATGTCACTCAATTAATGAATGTGGAGGAAGAACATTTGTAAGAATTTCTCATGTTTAATATTGTTTAAAGATTTGGTCTTAAATTTAATTTAAGGTATCAAACAGAAATCCAAATTGATTATTGATTAAATCAATTTATCGTATAGTTAATTATATTGCTCATACTATGTGGGTTTGGATTGATTATGTCATGCTTTCAACAATTTATATTCAAAATGTTTATGATAAAGCTTTTAAAAAATCCATTGTTTCCACAAAAATACTAATAAGAAAAGCATACATAGGTTGAAAATATTTTGAACATGTTGATTGCTTTTGTCATTATCCATTTTTAGTTGTGCTTGTTTACAAAGTAAAACATTTTTATTCTTTGATTAATCATTTACTGAATTAAATCATTAAATTAATTTGACTAATAACTGATCTATATTCAGCCAATAATTTTGATTAATCACTTTCGAATTCCATGTATGGTTATCTTCATTATGGCACCAGCAAGTTGCTAGCATTATCGGCGTTCACCAATAACATGGATCCCACATTATAATAATGTTGCAGGCAATGGCATTGATTGCTTAAAGAAATCATATACGAATAGATGAAGTAGGACCACCAACAGTTTAATACCCATACGACTAAGAACACACATTTATATTATGAAAAGTTACTTGAGATGGAGAGTAATCATAAATACTCTTGTGAGAGTGATATCTACCATAATTTGAAATTCATAAAAAAAATGAAGCAGGACCTCTAATGAATTAATTCGATTATTCCGCTCCAGAAACCACAATGCAATATGAGTTGATAAATAATCGAATAAAGATATTATCTACTATATGCACCAAAAAAAATAAAAAGATATTGTCTACTATGCCTATTTCAAAACTATAGTAGACTAACATTCTACAACACAACAACGAGACAATAATATTATCACGAGATTATATGATTAATTATAGAGATATGTTATTTCAATATTTAAGGTTGAGCATTTAGTTAGACTCATTTCATTGGATTAAATATGATCATAAATGAATAAAAATAATGAGAATCACATCATATTTAATAATATGATTAGAATATGTTTCAGTTGGACCCATTCTTAAATGTTAGAATAATATTTTTTTTAATTATATGATATATTTTGTATAGAACCAAGCTCATAATCATTTGACGTAAAAGATTATTGAGTAGGACACTCGACGGCGTTACCATCAATCAGTTCAACGAGCTTGGGATAATCATCGATCCCAATAAAGCTTGTAGCTTAAACAATTAAACTTCTTCGGTTTGTTTTTTTTTCGGCAACCAAAATAATTGAAATTTGTAGACTCTGGAAACAAAGAGCCATGAAAACGACAGGTGATGAGCATGTCATAGATAGAAACTTTGTCTGATTGTAGCCACCATTAGATTAATATAGGAATTAATTGAAATACACTAATTTTTATTAAATAAGATGTTTACAATTCATCACTTTAAATAATTTTTTAAAATTTAAACTATTCATGATTACATAATAGATACATATGATAATTTTTTATTGTATGATAGTGTAAAAATAGTTACACTGTAAGTATATAATAATTATACTCATTAAAATATTCCATTGCTATTAAGTGAAGCTTTCTTTTAAAATATTGTAAAATTTGTTAACCGTTTGGTAATTTGTTACATAATAATGTAAAAAATTTCTTGTATAAATAATGCATGAAACACAATTTTTTATTAATAATAAAACATTTTACGGTAATGGTACACTAAAATCAATCTCTATTATAACAAAACAAAACATTTCCGGCGAAAGTGCTACTAAAACAAGAAAGATTTTCAAAGTTAATTATAGTTAAGAAGGAAGTTGAAGCTGGGTTCATTTCCTCTTTCGACCAAAGCCTTCAATTTTAGGGTGTACTATACAAATGAAAAATTACCTTATCATGCTTTCAAACCGGTCAATTTTAATCCCAAGATTTTTATGACAAAAAAAATCCCAAGATTTACAAAACATTACTACAAAATTATAAAGTGTTTCAATGTTTTTTTTTCTCAATTCACCAATTTTTTTTTCTGAAATAAAACATTTTAATTTAGATAAAATCATTCTCCTAGCCAGCAAGTTACTATCAGCAAGGTTAGGCTTAGTGCACATATACCTTTAGATTGTTTTGTTTTTTGGTCTGGATACCCTTAGATTGTTGGAGTGCCTTAACTTTCAATTTTTGGAGCAACTTGGATTGATCCTATGACAAATGATTAACATTTTTTTTCTTTTTATCAAGAGTGGTTCATTTAGTCAATTGTGGTTTTTAGTTTTACAAAGACAAATTATACTCACATCTCCTAAGGTTTGATAAAATTTATTTCAACTTCTCTGCATTTGTAAAATTTACTCAAAAGGTCTTTAAGTGTCTAAAATCATTATACTATCCTCTCCTAAATTTGTGATTACACTAATCTCCCCTCTATTGTACGTTGCACAGGATTTCTAAGAAGTTAGTGTTACCCAAATAAATAAAGAAAAACCCAGATAAATTTTACCAAACAGAGAAGATCAATATAATTTGGCTTATAATGTTGGACTTGTTTGAGTCTGGTGTGTTTCAAAATTAGAGTATTTGCTGTATGTTCGTTGAAGGCTTAAGTTTCATAGTATTGAATGCTCAGTTGGGATACTAGACTCTGATCATGTTATTTGTGTCCTGTTCTTCTTTTATTTTTTTATTTTTTTTTTTGGGTTTGGTAAGTAAGACCCTAGCACAAACAGAGTAAATTTCCAGGATCTAATTCCATGAGAAAGTGTCATGATTAGGAATCAAAGCATGTTCACTGGTAAAAGTTCCCGATGGTGACAATATTCGAGTTAAGTCCATTACAGAATGAATAATGCCCCATATCCAGAAATATATATATAAAATTTTGAACAAAAATTATAATAATTGATGAATAAAATAAAATAATATACTATATTAATTCACCTAAAAGTTAATAATTATTTTAAAAGTTAACAATTATACATATAATTCTGATAAAATTTATGATTCTCTAGCATTTTCCTTGCCCAATTGATTTTACTTCATCAATTGATCAATTATTCGCCCGACAGCATCTGTTTATACTTTATTATTGAAATGATAAGCTATTAGCAACAACAGTGCCGAATCAATTGTAATCCACATGTATGTAAAAAGACTAGAGTAAGGTTGACAGTATAAAGTTTTTTGCCTGATAAAAGTGGCATGCGTTGTTTGTAAGCAGAAACACTGCTTCCCCCCACCCATCTTGGTTTTCGTTCCAAATGTTTCTCCTACGGTGACAACCAACAATGTCAAAAGTTTGTGATATACGAACATATAGGTACAAATATTTGGGGAGAGAGAGAGAGTGAAAATGGAATGAAAATTTATGTAAAGCTCGTTCCCAAAAATTTTATACATGTATCTCATTCGGAAAAATTTCATCCCATTTTTAGTTAAGCAAAACTTAATAGTAAGGTTTTGAATTGTATGACCCACATAAATAGTATTAAGAAAAAGGGCAAAATCTAAAAAAACCTGCCTGAACTTTAACTCAGGTATACTTTGTTCCCGTTACTCTAAAAACATGTAAAATAATCCTTAAATTTTATAATATGTGCACATTATTACAATTTAATAATGAATATTCATTTTGTTACTGGAAAATTATATTTGTGAGCTCAATCTCATTAGGAAACCTCACATATTAAAAAATAATAGAATAAAAATGCATACAGATAAAAAGAATTAAAGAATTTTTTAGACTTTTGCTGGTAAAAAAATAAATACTTATTAATATATTGTAGAAATGTACATATATTAAAAAGTTTAAGGATTTTATAGACTTTGTTAGGTCAAAAAATAAATGCTTATTAGTATACTGTAGTAATATGCACATATTAAAAAATTTAAGAACCATTTTATATAGGGATAAATATATTTTACCCCCTAAATTTAGGTAATATGCAATTTACACAGACTTTTCAAAATATGATCGTGACACCTTTAACTTTTCAAATCTGCAAAATACCGCTCAGTATAATTTTGACAACTAATAAAGGTAAGATTTATGTGTATTTAACCCCCTAATGTTTTTAATTTATGCAACCCGATACTTTATCCGTGAATAATATGTGCAATTAACTTCCCTGATTTTTTATTTGTGCAAAACACTACTATGACTTAAATTTTTTAGGGGTTTTAACAGTTTAAAAAGTTAAGATGTCGTAATACACGTTTGAAAAGTAGGGTTTTTTGCATTGTTGGAAAGTTCGGGTGTTATAATGCGCGTTTTGAAAAGTCTTGGTTTAAATTGCACATTACCTAAAATTTAAGTGGGTAAAATGCTTTTATCCCTTTTATATATTTTTAAAGTAATAGAACTAAATTGCACATGGAGCTAAATTTGACCGGAATTTATTAGACATTTTCCTAAGAAATAATTATTTCTTTTATTCAACCCATGATTTCCTCCATTGACCCATGAATATCAGCCAATAGTGTCATGTTTTAAAAGTGATTCACAAAAATAAATTAATAGATAAGTATAAATAACAATTAGTCATATTATGACAAAAAAAATTATTTTTCTCCCTCATATAATGACACTCTTATCTTAGCAAGGAACATGAGCAGGATCATAATCCTAGGTCCATCCATCAGAGGTTAGTTTGTCAAAAGAAAAATATTATTTATACATATATTGCAAGTGGCCTGTATCGACTACATCACATCCACTATTTAGATGTGAAGCCTAGTAGGATTCACACCTTGTCAATGATGGATGAAATATGAGTCAATATAATGTCTTATATAACATATTGACAAATAACATAACTCTGTCAAAACATGTGATCGGCCAATTTTTTGTAACCAAAAGTACAGTTCGGTTTTAAACTTTTAATTCTATATAGTTCTCATGAACAATAGAATAGTATCTCTAATGAGTTCAATTTTTTTCTTACTATAAAGTTTCTTGAGCATTTAGAATGGTAAGAGTCATTCTCCCTTTTCATAGGCATGTCTACTCGATACAAATATGGCAATCAACTTCTCTGAAACATTAAGGGTGTGTTTGCTTTCCAGCTTCCAGTTTCACTTTTAGCTTTTCCTTCACAAATCTAAAACTGAAAACTGAAAACTAAAAATTGAAACTGGAAATAGCAAAGCAAACGCACCCTAAGAATTCTGAATTCAGTATCTGTATCTTAGGCACTTCACTCTTCAAACTTCAAAAGCTGTTATACAGTAAATTTATTCAGCATGTAACTTGGATGCAGAGAGATCAAATTACTCCAGCTTGATACCCCATCACCTCAATGATATTTCAAGCATGAAGAAAGAATAAAAGTTATGAAAAATCTGAAACTAAAAGGATGTTAGCATTACTACTTTTGAAAGAATGGCTCCTTTGTTACAGCAATAAGAGAAGAGGAGCCTATGTGGATATACAGTAATGGATGGAATAAAAATGTTTTGGGGACATTAAGAAAAAGAAACATGAGGATTTGATATCAACCTTATATAAGAACTAATCATCCCAGAGCTGATCTTGTCATCTCATATGCCAAGAAGCATGCTGCATTGGCAGGAACACTTCGAGCCATCGCGGGACCAAAACCTTTATACAGGCCTTTGAATCCCTCTGAAGCTTTGATCTTTCTAAAAGCATCAAAGGAACCAGAAAACTTCGGGTTCTTGTAATCATCTACTTGAATCACACTCTTAACGACATCAGTCGGGTAAACGAAGAACCAGAAGGAAGCACCAGCCAATCCACCAGCAACAATGAGAGAACCTCTACCTAGTTTTGAAGTATCAGGGCCTCCTGCAATCATTTGCTTTATTGCTTCATATACACCAAACATTATAGCATTTCCGGGTACCTCGCGCCATAGTGGGAAACAAGCCCTTGAACAGACCTCTGCTGCCCCCTTCTGACCTGAGAACATGCCTCGCCACATCCATTGGTCCTCCATACTTCACAGCCACTGCAGCTGTTCCAGAGCCAGCAAGTGCACTTTGTGCTTGCAACCTTATATTCACCATAAAACAAAAATTAGCTATAAGATCAATACCTATGTTGAGAAACTCTGTTTAAATAATATGTGAAAAATTAAGGGGAAAAGTTCATCAAGGCTAATCTGCATCTGAAATTCATTTGGCTTGCTAGTTTCCATAGTGGCATGTTGGTTTGGAGTGTGATCTCTAACCCTTGCCCTCTTGGTTTGAAACTGGCAAGCAGAAGAAGCAGAAATTCATTTGGCTTACTCTAACGACTACCTGGTTTAATGCCTACCACTAGAGAGAATTTTTTTTGAAGATAAGCACTAGGAAAAGAGATGCTTTGTAGCAAAACAAACAAAAACAGGTAACCTTAAACAATTGTTTAAGTGTAGCTAAATTAATCAAAATCTATGGCAGGTTTTATAACAAGAAAAATGAGGAAAAAGTCAGGAAACACTCAAAAAGTCTATAGAAGTTGATAGAAATACAACAACAGAAACAAGTAACCCTTTTAGCACTATGGGCTGACTACATGGATGAAGTGACATCACTGCATCCAATCATAAACCATGTCTATAAAAAAAGACAGTAAGAGTTAAGGGTGCATTTGGTTTCAGAAAATAATTTTCAATTTTGTTTTTCTGCTTTTAGGATTTTGTGAAAGAAATAGTAAAAACCAGAAATGAAAACTGAAAATTAGATTTTACAGTTTTCACTGTTTTCTTTACAAAATCCTAGAAAATAGGAAACTAACTTAAAACAGGAAATGAAAACTGGAAACTGTTTTTTGAAACCAAACACATGCTTAGTGTTTTTTTACATGTTTCATATAGAACTTGATAATAGTAAAAGGAAGAAAATGGGAGAAAAAAGGTCATGACAAGAAAAATACAACCGAACCTGCATTTGATCAGTTCAGTGGGGCAAGCGAGGAAGGAAACAGCAACTCCAGCTCCAGCTCCACAAACAAACTGTTGACTCACTGTGAGGGGGGCACCAGGATGGGACCTCACTATAGTTTCCATTTGTCCCCTCACTGTAAATAGGACAGCATTAAATGCAGCAACCGTAGCAAGGGGGGCACCCATGCCTTTGTATAAACCCCTAGGACCTTCAGCTGTTATTGTCTTCTTGACAGCATCAATTGCACCAGTATACTTGGGAGGCTGACCAGTGAGTGGTGCAGGCTGGCTTTGGAGCTTGACTTTGATGGTGTCAAACGGGTGTCCACATATCAATTGTGCTGCCCCTCCGACAGTCCCAGCTGTAAGGTCCTTAGCCACGTCTCCCATCTGCAAAATATAAAATGAAAAGAGGGAAACAAAGGATTAAGAAAATGTAACTTGAACCTGTGATGTCAAATTACTGTCACACTAATGGCATGGTCCTTGAGAAAATAGCCATTTAAACAATATGGGAGATCTTTGGATCAAGAATTTTGTTTTGCAGCAGATCAAAAGATTGTTATTCTTCCAGAAACATTGCCCTTTGTGGTCTTTCCTTTCTTACTAAAATTTTCATGTCCCTATACAGACATCTTGGATGTTCAAGGGATATAATTCTTTCAGGGTAAAACTAGTGCCAATAGAGAAGCTAAATTGTACAAGATAATGAAATTAATTACATTTCATCCAGGGCATACTCTTTCCTAGCCACCACTGCTTGATCTGAAGTTGTAATGACAAACTAAATCCTTTCCTTTGCTTAATGTGCATTGTATTTTTCAAAAACACTTCAGAGCAAATAATCGCACAATAAAAGAAGGAAATATAGTAAGCCTCAGCAATTTTTCAGAAGTGACAAGATCGGTTTCTCACTGCTGCAGGAACAAAGACCAATCACAAAGCTAACATAAATATCCTTTGGCAATAACCTTGATTTAAGATATCTGAATTGAAATGTGTTCATATATGAAACACGGGTTTCACATTCCAGCTCAGCAATACACAAGGAAGCGTATAGCATTTTACAACCAATTGTTAACTACAGATAATCAGCACTGTTTCCCGAACCCTCATATTCATCAATAAAATTGAACATGAAAGTTCACCACGGTAATTTCTGGTTCAGATTGTAGATGGTGAAGAAGACAACACTCCGTTTTCCACTCTCTTTTTTCTTTGTAGACTAATGTTAACACTGGAAGTGGAAGAATCAATCGAATTGCATTGATATTAGATGTTTGAGGTATATATATACACAGAGAAGATATATCCATCTGATACAAAATTGGTGTAACAAACTATAACTGGCTAACTTTTTTGGGTTTACCAGAGTATCCCCTCACCCTATGGCTAAGAGACTAATCCCCCGAGATACAGTCAAGCACCTATGTTATACACATGAATTCTAGAATTAAACCCAAGATTTCATGCTAAAGTGACCAATCCCCTTTTACCTGAAGCAACACCTTGTTGGCAACTATAACTATCTAACCAACTAACTAAAATGATGGATAAATATTCCCTTGGTATCCACGGTGTAAAAACTAGAAAATCAATGGCAGATTGCTTAGCATTCACTTCCTCAAGCGAAGCACAAGACCTTGTTTTCCACAACATCAGAATCAACACATTCTTTATTTTGTGAGAAAAACCATTCATATATATAACCGCGAAATCACACATAACAATTAAACACACAAACACCCGACAGATTATTGAAAACAACTACAATTGCATTACAAGAGTGGGATTAATCAATTGAACAAGCAAATACTACTAATTGATTCTAAGAACTTTGAGGCAAAAGGGGTGAAGGAACTTTTCATCAAAGCTAGAAGAATCTTACCGAGCTCTAGGCTGTGTCCCAAAATAATGAGATGCAATGAAGAGTGAAAATGAACCAAACCCAACACTTCTTTTTATAATAATCTGAGAGAGAGAGGGTATTATTGCATATACGGTGATACAATAGAGTGTTGAAACGAGGGATGGTGTTTTAATTGTTATAAGGCTTCAGAGGGGTTGAAGAAGAATCCGAATAATATAGAAAAAGAAAAGAGGGAGTGAAGCATGGTGAGAGAGAGCCACAAGAGAGTGATGGGGTAGGACAAAAAAGAAGAAAGGACAAAAGGAGTAGGGAGATGTGGGTGAAATGTAATGTGTGACCCAGAAGAGATTCAGATGAGAAGAGTTAAGGGGCTTGTCACAAAAGGGAAGATTGTGAGTGAATGAGGAGGAAAAGCCAATCTCAGCCACTCTCCTTCTCCAGCTAAGGGAAGTGTGTGTGTGTGTGTGTGATAGTGTCCAACACAAACAAATGTTGAGGTTGAGGTTGTTCATTGCTGCCTGTTGGATTTTGATGTGGGAATGTGGCCAAACCAGACACAAACAGAATGCATGCATCATCACATCACATGTGCATGAGTTCCAAGTCCTGTGGACTGGGGATTGTGGACCGTGGTTGTGCCGGTTCAAATGTGACTAGGGGTGCTTTTGAGTATATCTCATGTGGTGATCATCAAAATTAGTTTCTCTTAATATATATTTCATATGATGTACTTTTATCCCTTTCTAGCTTTCCAGTAGTTAGTCTCTTTTATTTTCTATTATAGGTAGTTTTACTCTTCCAGCTCAATTACAGCTAACACCTTCTCTTGTATATATACTCTCATTTGCAATCAATAAAACGAGTAATTATTTTCACTCATTACTGAGTTTAGAGAGCTTCTGCTTTTCTCTCCATTTTCTCTCTGTTTTTGAACTTCTTTGATGCTCATGGCTCTTGAGATTGGTTTCTCCGCAAACCTCATGATGTATTAGAGTTCTTCTTAGCTCGCCGCATCGCCATTCTCTGATATCGATTCCCTTCGATCCTGCTCCTTCTGCGATCGTTTTCTGATCGGTTTCTTTCGCTCATCATTTCTTCGCGTTGTGCAATTCATTCATCGATTTGTGTTTCTTTTTGGTTCTGAAAATGGCCAATCAAGTTCATCAAGCAGGATCAAGTTGTTCCTCAAGTGATTTCAGGCGCCTAATCCGATGTAGGATCCAGCAAGTCCATATTTTTTACATCCTGGTGAAAATCCTGTGTGTTGATTATTTCTTCGCTGTTAACTGAAGCTAATTACAATGTGTGAGCAGATCTATGGTTGTTGCCTTAGATGCCAAAAACAAATTAGGTTTTATTGATAGTTCATTACCGCAATCTAACATTCATGATCCTTTGAGATCCGCTTGGATCGTAGCAACAAAATTGTCTTAGCCTGGTTAGTGCGAGCACTTTCACCTGAAATCTCGCAAAGTATCATGTTTATCACCAAAGCATTTGACCCGTGGTGCGAGTTGAAACACGATTTCAGCAAAATAATCATAGTTGGATAGCTGATCTGAATGTGGAATTGTACTCCTTGAAACGAGGAAATGTATCTATGACTAGTTATTTCACACAATTGAAAGCAATTTGGGGGGAATTAGAGAACCTTAGACCTATAAACCTCTGTGTTTGTGGCTTGCAATGTGCATGCAAAAGCTACCATGAACAAGATTGTGTGATGAGTTTTTTGAAAGGACTGAATGACCAATATTCCGTGTAAGGTCCAGCTTCCTGATGAATCCTTTACCAAGTCTGAACCAGGCTTACTCACTCATTTTGCAACAAGAAAGACAGTTTGCACATGAGAATGGAGAGATTGCTCGAATATTGGCTGTGAACAATAATTCTGCGCTAATGTAAAGACTTCCAATGCCAATAAACCAAGATTTGTCAAAGGTCAATATCAAAATAATAGGCGATTCTCCAGCCATTATGGCAAACCAGGTCATACAATTGAGACCTGTTGGCAAAAGCATGGGAAACCACCAAATTTTTAGAATCGACCTGCCATTAATTTTTTATCCTCTGATGATTGTGACACGGAGGAACATCAACAAGGGGGAATGCTTGAACAAGCTCCTAATTTTTCTTTGACCAAAGACCAGGATGAAGACCTCATGGCTCTCTTGCACAAGTCTCATTCTCAGCATGGTGGCACTCCTACCCCTACCCTTAACCAAGAGAACCACATTGCCAACAATGTCATTACCAAACCATCACCACCCAATCCTGATCCTCTCTACCCAATCACCACTTCTCCAGGTATTATCCTTGCCTTTAATCTCAATAGTCATGACAAAATCTGGATCTTAGACTCGGTGCCACGACCATGTATGTAGTTCCTTAGATGTGTTTATCACTCACCATAACATCAATCCAATTCCCATTTTACTTCCAAATGGTGACCAAGTTTTAACAGACACAATTGGCATAGTTTGTTTCTGATTCCTTAACTATACACAATGTGCTTTACTTGCCCTCTTTTTCTTTAACCTTACTCAGTTAGCAAACTCACCTCTTCACTACAATGTAACATTACATTCACTGATAAATTGTGTGTTGTGCAAGACCAATTCAGTATGAAGACGATTGGATCTGCTAAGGGTGGATGGCCTCTAAGTCCTGCAAATTCCCACTCCCACACCTTTGACCCCCACACATGTAAATTGCATAAACATCAAACCACATGATAAATGGCATTTTAGAATGGGCCACCCTTCCCCCAACAAACTCTCTATTTTGTATTCTCAGTTTTCTTTTGTTTCCTCCCCAACATGTGATAACTCATGTAGTATCTGCCCTCTTGCAAAACAAAGAAAATTACCATACAGCCTTAGTTCCACTAGAACTGATTGTATTTTTGCCTTACTCCATATGGATATTTGGGGACCAATTTCGGTCACTTCCATTATGGCCATCGATTTTTTCTCATAGTAGTTGATGATTTTTCTAGACACACATGGATTTTCTTATTAAAATAAAAATCTGAAGTTCCAAACTGCATTGCCTCTTTCATTCAACTTGTTGAAACCCAATTTTCTTGCAAAGTCAAATCCATAAGATCTGACAATGGACCCAAATTCAATCTTAAAAATTTTTTTGCTAACAAAGGTATTTTACATCAAAGGTCATGTGTTGAAACATCACAACAAAATGGTATTGTAGAACGTAAGCACCAACACATTTTAAACATTACTCATGCCCTCATGTTCCAATCTAACCTACCAAGAAATTTCTGAATTTTGCCGCCAGCCATGCCTGTCCACTTTATCAATAGACTCCCTAGCAAAATTTTATCCAACAAAACCCTTTTTCAAGTACTCCACAATAAACCCCCTGATTTGTCTCTTCTTCGCATCTTTGGATGTGCTTGTTTTGCTTCCATTCTCACAGCCCACCGAACCAAACTAGATCCTAAAGCCAAAAGGTATCTATTTAGGCCACAAAACTGGAATGAAAGGTTTTTTAATTTATGACATTCACACCAGGGCAATTTTTGTATCTTGTAATGTAACCTTTCATGAAAAAAAATTTCCTTTCAAAGACCCACAACCACACTTTTCCCCAACCAATGACACATACCACATATCTAACCCTTTGACTCCAACATAGACTTCTCCTATTTATCCATTTCCACCTCATCACCCCCTATACCCCACCCCTTCATCCACTGAACCCACCTTCGATGAGCCTTTCCCTACTCCATCCCATGCTATCACACCCTCACCGCCCTTTGCCGCTCCAACCGCACTCACCATTTACCCCAATACTTACAGGACTACTACCACAACTTGGCCACCACCACCGCCATGGAGCTCATCTTCTTCTCCTGCAAGGTACCCTATCTCACACTATTTATCTTATAATTCTCTCCCCCTCTTTCAAAAATTTTGTCCTTACCCTCTCTACCAACCTTGAACCCAAAACCTACCGTCAAGCCACTGAGGATGAGCATTGGCAACAAGCAATGAAGGCTGAACTACAGGCTTTGAATCAAACGGGAACTTAGGAGTATGTTCTCTACCCCTGGTAAGCAAACTGGATTGCAAATGGGTATATCGCATCAAATATAGAGCTGATGGTTCTATTGAGCGCTATAAAGCCCGTTTAGTGGCGAAGGGCTTTACCCAAACTGAAGGAATCGACTTCTTCGAGACTTCTCCAAGTCTGCAAAACTCACCACTTACGCCTCCTCTTAGCACTTGCGGCAACTGAGAACTGGCTCCTAGAAAGCTTGACGTGAATAACGCTTTCCTTCATGGTGATTTGCATGAGGAGATTTACATGGAGCTTCCCCTGGTGTCATACCTCCTCGACCCCATATGGTTTGTCGTCTCAAGAAATCACTCTACGGTCTACGTCAGGCTAGTAGACAATGGTATGAGAAGCTTTCACATGTTCTCCTACCTTTGGATACACTCACTCCATGCTGATCACTCTTTATTCACCAAGGCCAGTTCAAAATCCTTCACAACCCTTTTAATGTACGTTGATGACATGCTCCTAACGACAATGATGCTTCAAAGATTGCCCATGTCAAACAACAGCTTGACCATCTCTTCAAAATCAAGGACCTGGGTCCCTTTGGTTCTTCCTTGGTCTCAAGGTTGCGCTCCTCGCTTGGTATTTCCGTTGTCAATGCAAGTACACCCTTGAATTGCTTGAATCCGCTAAATTACTTGCTTGCAAACTGGCACCCTCTCCCATGCACCATACCTAAAATTAACTAAGGACGATGGTCAACCTTTTGCGAAACAGCTGCATATCGCCACCTCATAGGGCAACTCTGTACCTCACGAATACAAGACCAGAAATATGCTTTGTAGTCACCTATCTTAGTCAGTTCTTATCCAAACCAATGGTTGCTCACCATTTAGCTGCTTTGCACATCTTGCTGACCTGAAATGTTCCCCAAGTAATGGCTTCTTCTTTCTAAGCACATCTCACTACAGCTTAAGGCTTTTAGCGATTCATTAGGCAGCTTGTCTCAGTCCTGCCGCTCCATCACTGGATTCTACATCTTTCTTGGTGACTCCTTAATCTCTTGGAAATCAAAGAAACAACCCACATTGTCTCGCTCCTCATCTGAAGTAGAATACCGTGCATTAGCACTACCACTTGTGAGCTTCATGGTTATCATTTCGCTTCAAGACTTAAAACTTGCATTCATCACCCCCGCTTTGATTTCCTGTGACAAAGCTCCCATGCAAATTGCCTAATCCTGTGTTTCACGAATGCACTAAGCACATCGAAATCGGTTGCCATGTTGTTCGTGAAAATTGAAATCGGCTTCCTCCAATTGCTCCCAATTCGTTCTCAGCTTCAGGTTCCTGACATTTGCACCAAACCTCTTCCACCGCCTAGTTCTCTTTTATTTTCCAAGCTCGACCTGTTAAACATCCATGCTCAGCTTAGGGGGGCTCTTAATATATATTTCATATGATGTACTTTTATCCCTTTCCAGCTTTCCAGTTAGTCTCCGTTATTTTCTGTTATAGGTAGTTTTACTCTTCTAGCTCAATTCCAGTTGGCACCTTCTCTTGTATATATACTCTCATTTGCAATCAATAAAACGAGTAATCATTTTCACTCATTACCGAGTTTAGAGAGCTTCTGCTTTCTCTCCATTTTCTCTTTGGTTTCTAAACTTCTTTGATGCTCATGGCTCTTGAGATTGGTTTCTCGCAAAACTCATGAGTTTCTAATATCTAAAATTTAAAAGGTTAGTATGATTTTATTTCCATTAATGACAATAAATATATAAATTATTCTCTCTAATATTTATGTTAATTATTGTTATTTCTCTAAAAGACTAGTATGTTAACATTACCAAATCAAACCTAAATATGTTTGGATAGATCAAAATCAATTTTGAGGCATTAAAGTTGATTTTGTGTAGTGCTAAGTGGATTAGACCGACTTGATAAATCTGATGAATCCAAACCAATCGAGTAGATTGGCCTGTTCAAATCGGCTCATTGAATTAATCGATTCAAATCTAATTAGAACCAATCACATATTAGTTCGGTATCAGATTTGCATCTTTAACTCGAAATCGAACCCGAACCAATCCTTTTATTATTATTATTATTATTATCATCATCATCGCCATCATTGTTTCTAATACTAATTACTAATTATACTATTTACGACACAACACACTCATTACTTATTAACCATTTACTACCACTAGTATATAATTTGAGACCAAAACGAACACCATATCCTTATCAATTTATCATTACAAACTTATGTTAATATTTTAGCCTCACTTAGAACAACATATTAACATATAGAGTTTACTTATATAAAATTTTTATGTTTTACAATTTACAGTGTTTTTTATTGAATTTTTTGGGTAAAAAATAAACAAACGTAAATCTAATGACCATTTAAACTAACCCGAAGTTGATTGGATTGATTTGGTTAGGATTTTGCAAATAAAAAAATTCAAATCAACTCATTTACACCCCAAATTTCTATGTATTTTTCTACTTGTTTGGTTTCATATTTGAATTCAATCTCAAAATCAATTTTGCTTCAAAACTAGCAAGATTGATTTTATTAGAAGTGATAATTTGTCACTTTTACGTTATCACTTCTAGGTTTTTACTCTATTAATTTCGTCAAAATCATTCTTCAGATCGAACTACCTTCTAAAAAAATTAATTTTATAGGATCAATTCTATAAACACAAAACCAAATGTGTGTTTGGAACCATACAAAACAACTTTTTTTTTAGTGATGTTTTGATAGTTGATGAAAGCAAATTATACAAAAACTAATAGCTTAAAGATGAAAAACCGCTTATAATAATAATTAACACTTTAAAATTAACCCTATCTAGAAAATATTATATGATATATAAAATTAATTCATATATCTTTTTAAGGTTTCTTTTTTTATTTTGTGAGCAACACGGTGCAAGCACCCAAAGAAACAAAAAGACTAAAGACCCTAGGGTAAGCGACTCTTACAAGAAGAAAGACTTGAATAGCTCACATTTCCTCTGATATTGAAGAAGGAAGCCTGCATGGACTTGGTATAACTATGTACTCTCAACCAAAAGCGTAGAACAATGTCTCTAGAATCACCTCTAGCATCTCCAAAAAGAAAAGCATTCCTCTAGTTCATATCTTTTTTATAGTAATTTATCATACAAAAGTACTTTTTCTTCGTATAATCCAAACGAAATAGATTATTTTAAAATCACTTTTCAACTGAAATTTCCAAACACAAATTAATTCTCACTTAATCTATTATATAAAAAACAACAATATAAATAAATATTTATTAAAATAATTTTAATCTTTCACTCTTTCAAACACACACACAAGCGTAGGTATTAGGATTAAAAGGGTATATAAGGTGATTTCTGGTTAAAACCACAATGCCACGCGCAACCCACTATCCTATAGAACACAAGAGAAGTCCAGGTTAGCGTACCGAAATTTCTCATATTGTTTGAGAAGAACTAACTAATTTCCACCTCATCAAAATTATCTGACAATATTGTTGTAGATAATTTTATTTCAAGTCTCTATGAAGTTTGAAAAGCTAGAAAAATAAAAGAAAACGAACGAAAGATATATTCAAAAGGGTAGAAAAATGGACATAAAGATTTCGATTTTAACAGTTTGGTTAAATTTGTTGCATCCAACTTCAATATATAGGTAATTCTTTATAAATTCATTAATGGATTGAATCACATACATTGCTCTAACATTTATCCATGTGATTAATTAAATCTTTATTCTTGAAATGTAATAAGGAAAAAAAATGTAGAAAATAAATTGTCAGTGGTCAATGACAAAGAAAATGTTTAAACTACGTTTTTTAGAATTTAGATACAGCATAACTATATAAATATGAAAATAAAGAAAAAAAATGTGATGTAGAGTATGCAATGGATAAACTGCATTTTTTTTAATACCAATAGTGTGTAAACACTGAGCTCAATCATGTAAAATTTACCCAATTTTTATCTTCTAACCAAATATATTCTAAGAGTATATGCTACACTATTAGGTTCTATTAAGGTGGATGACATTCATGAATATTTAGATAAAAATTCTAATTCAAATTATGATATAGTTAAAAAAGATACCACGTTTGATTTCTTGTTATATATATATAAACATAGTTTGCAACTTAGCAATATTTGTTTTTAGTTGGATTCACAAAGGAGACATCGTTTTAGAGCAGAGATATGTGTGAGAAGATATTTATAAAATCTTAAATTTTTCTTTAACAGATAAATGTTCAAATAATAGAGCCAAAATTGAAGATAATGACTCACTTTAGTTATTTCTGGTTTAGCAAATTTTGACCAAGTCTTTTTTTCCTTTCCGAGATCGTAGGAATTGAAGGATAGATGACAAAGCAAAACAAAACCATGTGAGATGGGAAAAAGATTCTCTAAAAACCAGAAGATCAATGTTGTATTTTGTTGGACAAGGTTTTGATTAAAAACATTCATAACAGAAATTTATGTGGGACTTAAGGAATTGTGTATAAGGTTTCTCTAGCATTTGGATTAAAGGGTATGATATTTGCATGCTGAGATTTGGATTTGGAAGGCCAATCAGGAAGTTTGCAATATTGTAAAAGTGGGGCTTTATCAAATCACATTGTTTTGGTAAAAAAAATGAGTTGTTTTGCATGGTGTTCCTCAGGAGAGGATTAACAAGAGGTCATTGAGAAAAAGCATTAAGGAATACCATGAAGCAAAAACATTATCCTCATTTGCCAATATCTCTTTTAGAACTGGTATATTTCCCAATCTCAAAGCTAATCTTTTCCATCATTACACACATTTTTTTCCCTTCTTGTTTTCATGGGAGGTTGGGTATTTTGGGGATTCAATATCGTATCTCCTCTTGATTCTCATATGTGGTGTTCTGAATTTCAAGTGTCTCATAATTGTGTTGTATGATTCAGAAGCCAAAATTTTGCAATTAATGGGTCATTTCTTGATGTTTAACTTTTTCTGTTACTAATCATTTGCTAGTGCTGTCCAAATTCTCTTAATATTGAGGCCTATAATGGACCTACATGAAATATTAGTATGCATAATCAAAATAGGTTGTGCTTCTCTTTTGGTAATACTTATCCGTTCATAACTTCCTGGTGACACATTTATAATTGAAATAAGAAGCAATAATACAAATAAAACCAATGAACACTGTGATATCCAAGTCCACATTCATATTTGAATCTAGTCTAAGGATATTTTACTTTCTAATTCAATTGTTGTCATTATAACTTATCAACATTTATGAGTTTAGATTGTCATACTTCATGTGCAATATGTGTCCAAGCCTTCTAAAGCACTTAACTTTTTTTCTCATAAAAGATAAATACAAATGGCGAAAACTTGAACAAACTTTATGTTGTAGATAGTGGCAAGCGAAGGTTCTTATTGAAGAGCTAGCAAGGCTTGGAAAAGGAAACATTACCACCAAGGTTTTTTCTTTTAGAGATCTATGTGTTGCAACTCAGAACTTTCATCCTACCAATTTGATTGGTGAAGGAGGCTTTGGAGAGTATACAAAGGACACCTTAAAAGCACAGATCAAGTATAACTTCAACTTGACTTTTGTGGAATATTGTGTTAAGGATTAAGCTCATTCAGGTTATGACCTTCTAAGTGTTGTGTTGCATGCAGGTTGTTGCCGTGAAGCAACTTGACAGAAATGGCTTTCAAGGAAATAGGGAATTTCTTGTTGAGGTTTTTATTTTGAGTCTTTTGCACCACCCTAACCTTGTCAACTTGGTAGGGTCCTGTGTAGAAGGTGAGCAAAGGATATTGGTGTATGAATACATGGTTAATGGTTCTCTAGAAGATCACTTACTTGGTAAGTAAATGTACTTTCTTGCACATTGTCCTTGTAGGCTTGTACTTTAATGCATATCATCGAAAAATTCATAATTTCATCCAACTTAAGTATCCCATTTGAATAAATGGATTGATTAAACTAAGACTAGGGAGCATTTTGACCATAAGATTAAAATAGATCAACATATAATGCAAGTATGTTTTCTAAAGCTATATAAAGCAAAACTTCTAGCAGTCTTGCAATTTTAAGTAGATTATGTTTAAAAAAAATGCTCTATGGAATTTACTTTTTAATCATTTTAACTGCATGATTAATCAATTATATGTTTTATTAGGTGTTTTTTTGTAAGATATGAAATCACATCAAGGGTCCGTATTCTAGCATTCAAGCTGAAAAGAAAATAACACCCCAATGAACTTGTACTATGAATTTGATGCATCCTAGCATGGTGGCAAGTTAGCACTGTAGAAATTTCACATTGTAAAGCATGACCCTATCATTATTAGTAGTTAGCATTGAGACATTATCTGACCAATAACAACATGATTCAGATTTAACTCCGACAAAAATCCTTTGGACTTGGCAAACTAGAATGAAAATTGCAGAAGGTGCGGCAAGAGGACTTGAGTATTTACATGAAGTAGCAAAACCGCCGGTGATATACCGTGATTTCAAAGCATCAAATATTTTGTTGGATATGAACTTCAATCCAAAGCTCTCCATTTTGGACTTGCAAAGCTTGGTCCAACTGGTGACAGAACACATGTGTCAACAAGGGTGATGGGAACTTATGGCTATTGTGCACCTGAGTATGCATCCACGGGCAGTTGACAACAAAATCAGATGTGTACAGCTTTGGAGTAGTGTTTTTGGAGATGATCACAAAAAGAGTGATTGATAATTCAAGACCACCAGAGGAGCAAAATTTAGTCCTTTGGGTATGTCTTAGAAATCTCTCTTAGGTACCAAAAAATTGTAGGATGAATACATTTAGATTTAGAAAGTTTGAATATAAATATGATTTATGATGAAACAATATGGCATTCATATAGCCAACTCCATCTAGTAAAACATCCAAATGCTAATGCTTTGACACTGCTTGTGTTCCTTTTTTTCAGGCTCAACCACTTCTCAAAGACAGAAGGAAATTCACACAAATGGCTGATCCATTGCTAGAAGATAAATACCCCATAAAAGGTCTATACCAAGCTCTAGCAGGAGCAGCAATGTGTCTCCAAGAGGAAGCTGATACGGCCTTTGATCAGTGATGTAGTTACAGCTCTTGACTTCTTAGCAAAGAAGAAATTGGATGAAGAAACACCTAGAAAAGAGACTTCTTCTAGGGATGGAGATAGTAGTGGACACAAACACAATGAATCTAATGAGTCTGATGAATCAGATGATGATGATAAGGATAGTGATGATGATACTAACAGAAAGGATAGCGAAAGGAAATGCTACTCCGAATGAGGCTTGTGAGCCATTCTATGAAATTTCATCATGATGCCACTTTTCATCATCATGAAAATCCAAAACCATTACCTTTGCCATTGGATTCACTACATCATTTTTTTTCTTCTTTTGTGTGCAATTTGTTCTATGATTTGTAGCTCTAGATATTGATTATAGACTACTAACATTAGTTATCTATGAGGATGCTAGTCTCATTTTCCAATTTCACATCAAATATGGACTATATGTGTTCATTCCATGTCACCCTTTTAGAAAGATTACTACACAACTTATCTAGGTTAAACCAATGAAAGACTTATACTCCTTACGTTTCACTATATTTATTTATTGTGAAATGTGATGGATATCATGTATTACTGGTGTAGTTTTTTTTTTCTCTTTTATGTAATTCAGACAAATAAAAAAAGACGAAAAAATATGTGCAACTTTACTTTGTACCAAATAATCCTGCATAGAAAGTATTTCTTATAACACTTGTTTTTGGAAGCTAAAATCCGGAAACTCATTTTTTAGGTCCATTTGGTTTAGATTATGATAGAATTGTTTTAAAAATAATTGAACTTATAAAAATATTAATTTTGAAAGATTGGATTTTTGTTTGAGAATAATGTGAAAAACATATTATATTTGTAGGTTAAGATAATAAAGTAAAACAACTTTCAAAATATAAAAGGGAAGTTTAGTGCACGAGACTCCCACCTGTTGGGATTTAGATTTGGAGAAAATATATGTACGAGTTTTACTTCCATTTTGCGAGGCTTATTCAGAGATCTAAGCTCATGAACTCCATATTAGAAGGCAGCAACTTTACCATTGCGTCAAGGCTCCCCCTCAAGCAACTTTTAAAATATAATTACTTAAAAATATATCATCCTTTTGTAAAGAAGAAAATGAAGGGAGTTGTTTGGTAATTATATTTATGGGGTTATTTAGAATTGTTTTTGTTTTTGTGTTTTTTAAAACTATTTTTGGTAGCAATTAATAAAACCAACTAATTACAATTGTGTTATTTCATTCTTTTTTTGTTTTAAAAAATAGAATTCCAAAAACATCTTTTAGTTGTTTTCTAATTTTTGCTTTTAAAACACGAAACTCATTTTTTGTTTTTAAAATCAATCTGAAAAGAATAATCAATTAAACGTTTTTTTTGATTTATTGTTTTTAAAAACAAAAAATTATTCTGCAAAATACTTTTCAAACAGCCTCATATTCTTGTGTTTCTATAATACAAAAGGAAAAACAAAAAATTTATAAGAAAAAAAAGTGAAAAGTTAAAAATAGAGAGTTTTGAGGTAAAATCAATTTTACCTATTGCACCTTTCTTTATTCTAAATGCCAAAAGGGTAATCACCAAGGCTACACTTGGGAAGAACCAAATATTATCTTTCCTCCACGTTGTGGCCTTCTCCATGCCGCCAACCCATTCTTTTTTCTTTTTCTAGTTTTTTTTATTTTATTTTTTCCTTAAGTTTGTAGGCAACTATCCGCCCAACATCCATGCTAAATGGATTTTCGGTTGTGAGATTTCCACAACCCATAGAGAGCCACGTGGAGCAACCACCACACATTCTTTCATTCTCAATCGTGTTGTGTAGGTATCCCAACATACTAGGGTGCCAGCTTTTCACCTTTCTCAATTATTTCCTTTCTCATGAATCAAGAGAGAAAAATTTTAAGCCAAGTTTGACTAATTCGAGCAACATGTTTTGAGAAAAAGTTTCAATGTTTAACATCAGAGCCACGATTTTCTAGCCATACCACACCAAGGTAAAAAGGATTACAAAGATAGGGTTTTTGGTTCTCATTTGCATATAGAGAAAGATATAGATGGCCATCCACTACCGTCCTCCACCTTTGGCCAATTATCACCGAAACAACCATTCCCTCTCACCGCCTCCTACTCCTCCTCTATCTCTTTCGTCCCATTCTGTGGTGCTACCACCTGCCCCATCCTCTTCCCCTGACCCCTCACTCCTTCCTCACCACACCCTAATGCCTCTAACTATGTAATACCCCATATACATGTGTCAGTGGGTGAGTTCCATACGTCCTAGGGTCCCCTGGGACCCACCCATGTTGCCAGGAAGACCCAAGATACACGAAAGACCCTTGAACCTGAGTTTTGGTGAATTGTCACCATGTGTGGCCCGATGTGTTTGGGGTTCTAGGACCGCCATAGCGGTCATAAGTGGTACGGTCGGGGGAGCGCGGGTAAGTGAGACCGCTAGAACTGTGTCAATTATGTAGATAAAGTGCAAAACGGGCGTTTCACGTAAGTGAGCCTCACCCCTTTTTAAACACCCCAAACTCGGGAATTTCTTCCCAAACTTGAAAACCCTTTCCTCCCTAACCCTCTTTACTCTCTTCCACTAATCCAACTCCAATCCTTCCTCCTCCCAAGTGATTAAAGGTGAGATTTTGTGGGTTTTGTTATTCCTTTCTTTACCATTTCATATCTTGGTGAATGAGTTGTTGTTTGTCTCCATTGTTGTTAAGTTGGGTGTTTTCCCAATGTTGTTAGAGTTATGTTTGAGCAATTTAGAGGTTTTTAGAGTTTAATCTTGAGTTTTGTGGCTTACGGAGATATTGGTGCCATTTCCACTCCCTGGAATGTCGTGGGTGTTGACGCCACTCCTTCCTTCCCTTTAGGTGAGTGGGTTCATATCCTATGATCCATATGTTGATCATTAGAGTTATTTTCCTTGATTGGGAATGTGTTTGCATGATTCTAAGAATATTAGAGATTTCGGATGGTTTTACAAAATTGTGAAAATTGTTATTTTCAACAAGAGCATGAAATACTTATTTTAATGCAAACTCATGAGACCATTATTGCTAAATGATTTATTAAAGAGCTAGAGTATGCTTATAATTTGATTTAGAGATTTTAGAAATTTCCATGAAGATTTTGAAAGTAGAGTATTTATGTATTATAGAGTTTTATACGCAAAGTAGAGTTTTAGAAAAATGATATGATTTCATAATTTAGAGGTTTGATTGTAATCATAGAGAAAAAGTGAGTTAATGGCTGGAACTGAATCGTTAACCTTAGTACCAAGTTGTCCCAAAGGACAATCTCATAGAGTAGAGAACGAAACCTAGTTAGTGTCCAATTTAGATCCTAAGGGACCATAGAGCAGAGAACTTGTTATGACATGATTGACATGCATAACCAGGGAAATTATATTTTGTTATGCAAGGCATAACTAGAGATCCATGTTTCTCTAGTAGAGTACCGTTATTTATGTTTTCCAGAGATTATCGACATTTTCCAGAGAATAAATGATTTAAGGACTATTATGTACAGGTAATGAAATGATTTTAGAGAAATTGCATTAACTAGTTTTGATGGGTATATATATACATATATATATATATATATGTATGATTATTTATTTTTCTTGGTTGTCCCATGAGAGGGTTATGGGTGGGGGCCTCATTGAGTTTTAGATAAAACTCACCCCTCTCCCTTTTCCATTACAGATACATTAGCTCCTGCGAATCCTTCTCATCCACCTCCTCTTCAAGGAGAGAGTTCCAGTTAGTGAGTTTCACTTTGGAGTGAAGTACTCTTTTTTACATTTTGTTTAAAGATAGAGTACTCCATTGTACATGACGAGGGGTCCCAGACCATAGAGGTAGAGTACATTGATTTATCATGATTATTTTGTATTTACATGATTTCAGTTTTCATGTGTATTTTATGTAGAGAGCAACTTATATGTTTTGAGCCATAGAGGTACATTCAGAGTTGGAGAATTGATTGTTTTTATTACTTCAGAATTATACTATAGTTGACTATGACATATAATTGATGATGATCATGTTTTCAAAGTGCCAAAGGTTTATTAGATATGGAAATGATGTCTTATAAACGAATTTATTATTAAATATGCGTATAGAGAGACTTAGAGGTCACGAGGCTTACGTGGGAACGAGGAATCCCCACGTGCCGATTACGTGCCCAAGTAGGGTCGTGACATACTACTCCGTTATACCTTCCGCACCCTTTCCACTTAACTCATTGCGCTCTCTAACCTCTCCTTTCCCTCCAATTACATCGTTCTCTTTCGATTTGCCCCAAGGTATATTTACCTCGCCTACAATAAAAAGAATGATTCACGTGAGAGAAGGGCAAGAATGAGAAGTAGAGGTTCGATGTCCAGCAGAGATAGGAGACGAGGCAATTGGCGAGTTCTGTAATGAGAGTGGTATGACGGCATTGTTGTGCTCATAGAATTGAATTCCAAGGTTTCCCAACACTATGTAACAGAACTACTTCTTCTTTCTTCTTAATAGAACCATTTCTTCTTCTTCTTCTTCTTATTATTATTATTATTATTATTGACGAAATCGCTTCTTCTTCTTCAAATTTTCCATAGAGAGACAAAACGGAAACAAGGTTTGGGAAATGGTATGTATTTTAGGTTTCTCAAATTGAGTTTGATTTTAACTTTTCTTCATAGATATATTTTAATGGTATGTATTTTGGATTTCTTAAATTGAGTTTATCGTATAACAAATTCATGGTGGTATTGTCTATTCTAATAATAGGACTAGACTCTTTTTAATGTGTTTTTATTTTGCAATTTACATACCTAGCCTTTTGTAAATTGGTTTGGGTACTTGAATTCTGTTTGATTTGATGGCCTTATGAGACAGTATTAATTAGTTTATGATTTATTCTATTTTTGACTATCGGTGAAAAAAATGTATATTGGTTTGCCCTTTATAAGGTTGATTTGTTATTCTTCTCTATTCATTTTTGTTGTTATCAATATTAAGAATCTTCTAAGTCTTGTTGCAAGACTGTTAATTCATTTGCCTTATGATTTGTGTTTTGCTAATTGATTGCTCATGCATATTTGAATGTTCTTTACTTGAAAAGTAGTCAGGTTTACTTGATCATTGTGATTCAAGACTATATTAGGCTTTCCTAAGTTCCATGTGTGTTTAGCATTTGTTATAGGTATCCCTCTTTCACTTTTTTGTATAAACCACTACATCAAAGTGATTTAAATAACTTTGACGGAACGAATGGAGAAATGTAAGTGTTCCTAGTCTTTGAGGTTATTAATTTGATTTTTTTGAAAGTATTAAATCTTAGTTATAGTATGTGCAAGGTAAATTATTTCAATTTCTATTTTAGAGTTTTTATTAGGTTGTTAATTTTTCTATCTTTAGAATAAAAGATTGTTTGCATTCCTATTAATGACTATGGAATGAAGCTCAAGTTTATGACATGTAGCCTTATTGGTTGTCATAAGGCACATCACATTATGACATTGTTTCTATTGTTTCTTATTCAGGTTATAAGGATAACAAGCTACCTTAATAGGTACAACATGGCCGAACTTGGATAGATTGGTGATGGTTTGAGCAGCTAACAGGTATGTTGCCATTCCTTCGAACAAAAATGTATGAGAGGTGTTTGTTGAAAGATCTACTAAAGTAGCCAATGTTGTATGTATGATAAGTTTAGCTATGTATTTGAAAGCTACAAAAGATAAGTTATAGAAGCATGTAATTTGTGGTAACATAAGTATGAAAAATGACAATCCAATGCTTCACGTGTTTCTTGCTAGAGATTGAATTTTGATATCAAAACTAACTTGCAAAAATATTTGCAATTGTTTACTTTCACTTTATTTCTTTTTTAGGTGGTTAAAATATTCATCTTTTTTCATATCATTAACCCTTTTTCATACTGCAAGCATGGTTTTGGAGAGAGGAGAAGAGGGGGGAGGACAAAATGGAATTAGAATAAAGGAGAAGACAAATAAGATAATGTAGGGAAGGAACCAAATAAGGAGGTCATTGATTTGAAGTATATCCTTAATATGGATTTCAGTTGTCAAATTTAAGAAAAACATTATATATTTGGACTTTTCCTTTTTGTCACTAAAACTATATTGGTTTTTATTTAACAAACATTGCCAAAGTCTATTTGATTGTCTCACTTCATTTCTTTTTTCGTTATTTACTTTTGGCCTTTGTAGCTTGGATAGAAAAGGAAAAGTTTAATCATGTTAGGTAATAATATTTTGAAATATGATGAGCTAGAGATGATGGATGCTTTTCAACCTTTTGACCTTAATTAGTGTTCCTCTCACTAAGTTTCTTTGTTATTTTTTCTATTTCTGCTTATAGGTTTTTTTAAAAAAATTTATTATTTGTTGCTTTGAAACATTGTATAAGGGTTTTTTGGGCTAAAGTGACAATGTTTGGAGACTTTGTTCAGAATGTAGTTATTCTCTTCTAAAGTTGACATATTTGAGTAGTGTCTCCCCGCTTTGATAAGCTATTATGCTTAATAGTTCATCCACTCTTCCCACGGGAGTCATAATTTTGGTTATGTTTGTCATTGCATGCTTATGTGTTATTTTTCTTCTATAATAAAAGTTTATAAATAAAGCATGAGGAAGCTTAACTATTGTAACTTGAACTAATAGTCTTTTATCAGGTCTTTTCTTTTTAAGGAGAATAAAATTTCATATTATGATTTGATTGAACTATTTGCAAGTTAAGGTATTTTAATTTTGATACTTTTAAAGCTTGAGCCAAATTGAACTAAATTTCAAGCTTTTAATTTCGTAATTATAACTATATGAAGAATCACTCTTTTAATGTGATAATAAAGTATTCACTTGACACCTTTACAAGTTGATAGAAATAATCAGAAATGTATAAGTTGCTTAAACCTAAAATAACACTTCCAATGTCAGTACAATATATGTGTTGTTATTAACTTTTTATTTGTTTCAATCTTTTACTCAATTGCATGAAGTATGGATTGAATAGTTCAATTGATTTAAACGATTCTCAGGCACACATTTTTGTCTTACTTAATTATATGAACCAAATAGTTTAGTCGATATAAAATTTAAATTCTTAGGCAAAAATTAAGATTCCAAATAATCAAATCAAGGGGAATGGTTACAAAGACTGCTTGCATAGGACTTGCATATAATCTGCTATTGTATGTGTTGGTTGCGGTGTATGTTGTTTTGATTGGTTTTATTATGCTTCCCAATTCCCTCCAATAATTCTTAGGCAAAAGCTCACATACTCAATTATTTGAATGATGAAACTTACACGGATAAGCCTTATTGTCTACTATAATGGTGTAAATGTCTATTCTGTTGTAGATTTTAGTGCAACATGACATTTTTTATCTTTGGATTGATGTGCTACATTTTAGCAATCTCCATGCAAAAAAGAACTATACCTAAAAATTGTCATGATTAATATTGAATATTGATATTGATTTCATGTGGTTAATGTTGCAATTAGGTTAATACTATGGGTAAGGCTTTGATGACCATACATTGCCCATCTAGAGTTAATGCTGAGAAGAATGTTGACTCCTATCACCTTGCTGACATATGATTTACTCAGTAATTTGGACAGAAAAAGAGTTAACTAAAAGTAAAAGGGCTAATCTATTGTCATGTCTTTGAGATTGAATATATTTATGTCTATTATAATTTACTCTGATTCAATAGTTGAATTCTGAAAATATTATTAGCACACTAAATTATACACTTATTTTCAGTGGTTAAAGTGAATATGACTGTTCCTTTTATGTAATGACATACTACTAGTAAAAAGTCATTTTTGCATTAAAAATACATTGATTTATTTTTTTAAGCCACATAAACTTCTCACTATGATTTATAAATTTCCAATTATCAATGTATATGGACAACAGACCAAATTGATGATAATAACTGGATTGGTGTGCTTATCTCATTTTACGTTAATGAATTTATTGGAAAGGGATACTGGTATTAGTCTTATTGATGATTCAGTTATTCCACTAAATGACCCGATGACATGGAGTTAAACATGTTTATTGATTAATTATGCAATTTAGTATTATTTTTCTTTACTTTAAAATGATAGCTAACATTATGTTGTTCTGCATATCACACTCAGGTGTAATATTATGGTTTGTGTGAGATGCAATCTGTATTATTTTGCAAGTTGTGGAAAACACTATAGCTCTTTTGATGCGGACATAACAAGTGGTGGAGAACATGTTTTATGTGGATGTTAGGCTGTCTGATTTTTCTATGATTAGTTATGGTTAATGTTTGACAATTGTATATGTCAGTTTTTTTATTTGAATCAAGCGTAGTTTTATTATGTATTTGCTAAGTATGGTCATGTATTGGTCATAGACTCTAGCTCTTCCAGTATTTTAGAGTTTGTTGAGCTATTTTCACTTATAAAAAAAAAAAAGCTTTGGAGTCACTTCCAACACGCGTGGTTAACCATATCAATTTTGAATAGCAACTAATATAGCACTCTAAGGCTAATGAAAAGCCACATAAAAAAAAAACAATTGAAAAGAAATATTGTAGATTACTATGTCTTACTAGATAATAACATTAATCTTACTCATTGTCAATTAATTAAAGTTAACAAATTATTTTGGACAGTTGTCATTGCTGTGAAAAAACAAACCATGAGTGACAGCTTGCAACACTCTCTGGAGGTTTAGGAACCAGAGAAATTTTGAGAGATTTGTTATTGATAGTGAATAGGCGCTACAATATATTCTGGGTCTATCAAAGGACTACTACCATGTATTACATGAGTTGGCTAAGGCTAGAAGGAGAATAAGGAGCTCGAGGGTTGTTCATATGGGGTGCAAGCCTCCCCTTGAGGGTTGGCTGAAAATAAATACGGATGGATTTGTATTTGGGGAATCTCAAGGGGCTTGTGGGTGCTTGATTAAGAACCATGAAAATTTGTTATTGCGGGGTTTAGTACAAATTTGGGAAGTTGCTCCATCACTTGATTAAGTTGTGGGGCATTTATATTGTGATGAAACTAGCCTTTTAGTTGGGGATTACTAATCTCTTGGTAGGAACAGATTCAGCATGCACTGTCAATTTTCTCATGAAACAGGATGTGAGCAAGCACTCATGCCCCTCTTTATTATGAGCTATTAAGGAGCTGACAGATGGTAATTAGCCTGTCTCTATTAATCATATGTTTAGGGAGTCAAATTTCTGTGCAGATGTTCTTGCCAAGAAAGGCCATTCAACTACCTTGGGACTCCTTTTATTTTCTTCTATTCCTTCTTATCTGTATTGAATATGTATGTGTGTATATATATATATATATATATATATATTTAAATGGAACGTTTTGATTTTCATTCGTTTGCTTTTAAAAAAATGTAACATTTTTTACAAACGACTTATTTTATAGTCTTTGATTTTTAGGTCGAGGAAGTGAAAATGTAACAAGTTATTTAGATTGATATTGATATTTATTGAATGAATTATTATTTGTTGGATGCACTGCATTGTTAAATGTTCATTTGATAATAATATTTTTTCATAATGCATATCATACATATCAAATTAACAGTTTCTATTATTTCAAATGTGTTGGTATATAATAACATATTAACAGATAGAGTAACAGTCGTGCATCGCTCGGGTACTGCACTAGTTAAACACATTCACTCGTGTCCACCACAATTTTATGAAACACAACGGAAAGATGGGAAGCTAGATGTGATAATTCATTTTTTCAAGTACATGAAATGATGAAAATATTGTATGAACTAGGGCATTTCTGTCCTGTCACTCCCAAATAAACACATATAACTCCTTTTTTTGGGTCAAGAAACACACATAGCTCATAACTGTTGAAATTCAACGTTCAAAAAGCAATGGAACGCCCAGCCCTGAATTTTGTAATAAGGGAGACAAATATTGGGTAGACCTACTTATATTTTCCGCATAAAGTAAAGAGAAAATATAATATTATTTGAACTTACAATATATAAAATACTGAATTAATATACTCTCATTTATTATTGTAAAATGTCAATAATAAATAAGTGTCAATATAGTGTCTTATAATTTATTATTATAAATAACATTATTCGATGGACAAATATTACACAACATCAAAATTGGCAAGTTCCCAATATTTTATTCGTAAATTTAATTAATTTGTTATCTGACTTATTTTTTATTTTAAAATTCTTCAACTAACTTATAAATATATTTAAATTTTTAAAATAAAAATAAACTTAAAATATACATTAATTAGAGGATAAATTTTTAAAAAGTAAGTTATAAAACGAATTAATTAATTTTACCTATTTTATTTTATTTTTGTTTGCCCTTCCACTTGGTTGTACTCAATTTTTGTTTGAAAAAATATTATTTGGAATCACAATATATGATATTATATTAACTTATATGTTATTTATTATTAAATGAGATGTAGATTCTGTTTGAATACCTTCCAATAATAAATAAGAGGTGGCTCGACACCATCTCACATGATTGAGGTATAATAACATAACTGTTTTGTTTGTGGTTGTGGTTGTATTGCAGTGCTTACATTCGAAGTGAAGGAAAGAAGGAAGCAGGGTTTATGTATGGCCTCTTTCACTCTCAACCCTCTTTCTCCTCTTTCTCTCACAGTCATGGCCTCACTCTTCTTCTTTCTCACTCCTCTTCCACACCCCTAACCCCAGCCCTCTTCTCCTATTTACCCTTTTTGCCTTTTCTGCAACCACACACACACACACACGCACAACAGCAGCAGCAGCAACAACAACAACAACAACTACAACAACAACAACAACTACTACTACTACTACTACAGTGGCACAAAGACAAGGAAGAAGCTTGTGAGGGTTGTTGTGTGGGGTGGGGTGTGTGGTTGCAGCTGCAGGAACTACCACCATGAGGGTGTCCACACACAGCACAAACCCTTTGAGGTCTTATTGTCCCTCTTGCTTCCGTCTGGCTCTATCCTTCTTGGCTTCTCCTTCTTCTTCCTCTCAGGGACCACCCCACAACAGGTTCATTCCAAAGTTCCCATCTTTTGCCCATTGGGTTTTCGTTTCAACCTTCCTCATGTCCTGAAATTGTTTGATAACCCAAAAAATATATATATTAAAAAAAAAGTCTTTGGTGTGAATGTGATGTTGGGATTTTGGTAGACAGGTGAATGCTGTACGCAATTTACAGTAGGATACTATGTTGTTATCTGATACATGTAGGCAACTCTATCTAGTCAGACAAGACTTAGTCGTAGTTGTTGTTGTTATTGTTTGTAGATAGTGGAAACTCATACTAGTTTTTTGTTTTTTTTTTTTTAAATTTTTTTATGATTACTGAATAGTGTATAGAATGTGGAGTTGGTTTGGGTTATTTGTTTCTAATGTTTTCCCTTTTTGAGATGGTGGCTTTCAATTGAATGCCTTGAAGAATTTGATTTTTCTTTTTTTTCGTGGACTAATATTGAGCTGAACTGTCTTAGGCTTTGCTAGCTTTGGTTGTTTTCTCTTTTCGTTTGAACTTTTAAGATAGTCAGATAGTGTGTTTCAAGGGGTAAAGTGAAAAGTTGAATATGCTATTACATTTTATTTATTGGTAATTTTCTAATTTCTTTGCATGATATGAACAGCAGAAGAAAAACTCAATCAATGCAGATTGCCAACAGTGCTCTCCAAGACAGCACTGTATATAGGAATTCTCTTCTGTCTAGAGAAGGCTCATACTGTATGAAGAGAGCATCTTTTTGGTTGAATAAATGCAATGGCTTGGAGTATAGCCATAATTTTCTATATAAGATTCCAGTTAACCTTTCATTTATGAAGTTTTCAACTGCTTCAGTGGAGAAAATGACAGAGGAAGAAGAGCCAAGATATTTTCATTCCTACAAAAGACAAGTTGGGATGGCGGGTTTGGCTTCTTGGAACCACAGATTGTCCATAACTGCTGCTGATAGAAAATTGTTTGTTAATAAAATAGCCTGGGAAGAGGCAGCGAATAAGTTATGTGAAAATAAAAGGAAAATGAATGAATTGAGCAAGTTTGACAGGAACAAATCTAGTTCTTATGGATCTAAAACATTCGCTTCCAATGGTCAGGAGGCTGTTTATAGGAATAGGGGGTGCGATCTTGAGCTGCAGGGTCATGGTGAACCTGCCTCATCTTCTGTATCATACAATTCAAAGGTTTTGACAGACACTGAAAGGGTGGCCACCCAGTTTAACGTATCTTCAGTAGAGATCAGAAAAGAGACAGTTGGTAGAGTTAATGTTAATCATGGTTTGGATAGAACTGCAAATGATGCAACTAATGCAACATCTACTAGACAGGCATGTCGTACTAATAAATCAAAACTTCAGGACAAACTCTGTAGTATCTATGAAGACATATTGGTTGTTGACAATATTTCTCTTGCAGAGAAAGTTGCTAAGATGCTTACAGTTAATTACAGGCATCTTATTCATGCATGTGATACTGAGGTATAATCCTTGACTGTGTCAACTTGAATTATGGTTGTGCCTTGATTGCAATAGATTATTTTCTAATACATGTATACTTTGGACATGAATTCAGTGGATTTTTAGTTTTTAACTCACAAATTGTAATAACATATCATTTTCTTGAAACCTTTCTTCAATTGCTTTCACATCAAAGTTGTATGAATCTCTTGGCAACTTGTATTCACAAATGTTGAACTCATAATGTGCGCCATTTTTAATGGCTTCAAAGGTGTCCAAGATAAATGTCAAGCAAGAAACACCTGTAGATCATGGGGAGATTATATGCTTCAGTATTTATTCAGGTTCAGAAGCTGATTTTGGAGGTGGAAAGTCCTGTATCTGGGTAGATGTTCTTGATGGTGGTGGCCGAGAGATTTTAGATATGTTTGCTGAGTTTTTCAAAGATTCTTCCATAAAAAAGGTAAACTTTTCTTTCACCTGACCCTCCCTTCTATCTATATTCTTAATCCTGTTACACACCTTTATGTATGACACCTCTAAGTCTTAATGGCATGATTTGAGCTGTATAAAGGCCACTCTTAGAGAGATAAATCCATACCATACCTCCACCCAATAATCTAAGTACAAGTTGGCCCTCAGATCCACTTTGTTCAAGTGAGTACAATCCTTGCTGCTCCTACACTTCTTGATGGATCATATGGGGAAATCCTCTCAGTTGGGTCTGGTCTAAGCCTTGCAAGTAGTCATCCCTTGTTCTGCAACGAACTAACTGATTTGTGAAATAATTGTTCTTTTTGACTTTTTCATGCAGAAGGAGGCCTGCCTTTTTTAGTGAAGTAGTTGTGATTCCATCACAAGTGGCACAATAAGTCTTGCTTCACAAACTCATGTTGGCTTTTGTGACTTGGGATAAAATTAAATGACGAAGTCACTGGTGCTTTCTGTAGGTCTGGCATAACTATAGCTTCGACTGTCATGTTATAGAGAACTATGGATTCAAGGTTTCTGGATTTCATGCTGATACAATGCACATGGCACGGCTATGGGATTCATCAAGACGTTGGGTTGGTGGCTATTCTCTTGAAGCACTTACCAGTGACAGAGAGGTCATGTCTAGGGCTGAGCTTAGCTGTGAAAAGGATTTGATTGGTAAGGTATCAATGACAACTATATTTGGTCAGAAAAAGGTGAAGAAAGATGGAGCTGAGGGTAAAATGATTACTATTGCTCCTGTTGAAGTGCTACAAAGAGATGAGCGCATTCCTTGGATATGTTACTCTGCCTTAGATGCTAGAAGCACTCTGAAGCTTTATGAGAGCCTTAGGAGTCATCTGTGCGATATGCCCTGGAAACTTGATGGAATACCTGTGAGGAATAAAACTATGTATGATTTTTACGTGAGATTTTGGCAGCCATTTGGCGAGCTTCTAGTCAGAATGGAATCTGAGGGAATGCTAGTTGATCACTTATATCTTCAAGGCATAGAAAAGGTCGCTAAAACAGAGCAAGAGGCGGCTGTTAATAGATTCCGGAAATGGGCATGTAGGTATTGTCCTGACGCCAAGTATATGAATGTGGGAAGCGATGCACAGTTGCGCATACTGCTCTTTGGTGGCACTGTGAACAGGTGCACATTCTATAAATCTTCTGTGAAGTCTGAAATATTTGATGTGCTGATTGAGTTTTACAGATATATGCGCCTTTAGATCTCCATTATGCTAATATCATTATAATTTATCAAGCACACTTATATTTTGAAATTTTAGGCTATTACATCTAATTATCCATTGTTAAGTGTCTTATCTGCATATGTATCTGACGTTATATTAATTTTTGGACTTGAAGGGCTTTGTGGGTATTATAGCAAGTCTGTTAATTTATTTTCACTTAAGTATTTTCTGTATTAAGTGAACTTTTTTAAAGTCTAATACGGGCGTAAGTGCTTTAATGGAGAATATTCTTCTTCGCATGAAACAATCAATTGTGATATAACGGCCACTTTGTATGCACTGTAAAGTCCAGAATAACTTTATACTTGTCATTTTCATGGAAATTCAATGGCAATCTCTTTGCATTGTATTCTCTTCATAACTATTTAGTCTTCCATTTCCATAGAATAAAAATTGCTACGAACTTTGAGTTTGTCTTGCCTGACAGTGACAGCTTGAGGTTATGTCAATACTATTTTGCTGAGTCATAATGTCAGCCCTATATAGTGTCAGTCCTAATACTGTACAAATGGGTCAGTTCTACCCACTCAACTGGAGGGATGAAGGAATGATGTACTTGAGGTTTTATTCCATTTGTATCCTGTGAGAATCATAATATTGTGTTTGGATTTTTTTTTCATTAATGGAATGGATCAAAATTAATAGGAAGTGATTGGAAAGGGAAGGAAGGGAAGGGAACAGAGTTTCTTCTTTGCTTGTTTAGATGATTATTCAGGGAACAGAACGGAAATCCATTAATCGTGTTTGGAAGTTACATGATAAAGCAATGGAACAGAACAATTATAGCTATTAGCTTCACAAATTTTTAGCTCTCCTCATTTCACCCCAATTTTGAGGGGGAATTATTCCCCATGAGTTTCTTTCCCTTCCTGCCTGTTATTAACTCCCAAACAAGGAAATGAGTTCCCTTCCCTATATTCCTCTTTCCTTTCCCCCATTACCTGTCATCTAAACACACCGTCAGTAATTTGAGTTCATGAATGTTATCCCTTCCTTAGATATTTTTGTATGATGTTCTAGCTGAGCTCATGGAGTAGAAAGTAATAACAGTTCTTTTTATGAAACATAGTATTCTCCGCAATAACAGTTCTTTTAATGAAACATAGTATTCTCCGCCCTTTACAATAAAGTTGTTAAAGGAAAGAGATGGAAGTAAAAGTTTCATGGTCTCCATGCCGCTTATTCATTACAGAAAAAACCACAATGAGGCAATTCCAACTGAGCGAAATTTTAAAGTTCCCAATGTCGATAAAGTGATTGGAGAAGGAAAGAAGGCTCCCACAAAATTCCGTGATATTAAGTTGACTAGCATTGGCCATATCTTGAAGACTGAGATGTACACAAGTAGTGGTTGGCCCTCAGTTAGTGGTGATGCTTTAAAGGTCCTGGCTGGCAAGGTTTCTGCTGAATATGACTTTCATGACGATTCTAACTTGGATCACGATGATGTTAGAAATCCTTCTCAAAGTGAAGTTGAACCGATAGAAATTGACAAATCTGCTTATGGAACAGCCTTTTCTGCTTTTCCAACAGAGGAAGAAGGGAGAGATGCCTGCCATGCGATTGCTGCTTTATGTGAAGTCTGTTCAATTGACTCTCTGATTTCTAACTTCATCCTTCCCCTGCAGGTAATTCTTCTTTTTCTTAAAATTTTGTTTTGGTATTTATTTTGTTAGTTTGGTTTTGTTTATTGTCAAGTTACCCCAGTTAACTTTGCTTACCCTGTGTGATTGGCATTAATAGTGTTTGCCTTAAGTGTATTGGAAACACAGGTGAGGCTAGTTTGTGTTTGTGTGTTTGTGAGAGAGAGAGAGGATGGAGTTCGGAGTGCATGATTAACCCCCTGGTTGCATGAACTTAAAGGGAGGATGTTGGTATATCATAACATGTATAGATTATGTATCTCTATTACAACACTAAAATTTTTATATCTGCTCTGTGCTAGCTTGATTAGTTATCTTTGGCAGGGATGTAATATATTAGGAAAGGATCAGCGTGTCCATTGCTCCATAAATATTAACACGGAGACAGGACGCTTGTCAGCAAGAAGGCCAAGTCTGCAGGTTCTTCTAACTTGATACTTGATAGACTTGTTAGAGTCCTCTTTAAAGATTTTGAATAGTATAATTCTGTTAATGGTAGTTATCGGTAAACTTTAGCCACATACCTTTTTCCATTGTCCTTCATCTATGTATGTATATTTACTAATTTATTAATTGCAGAATGATTCAATTTTTTATAATAAGGTCTTGGTAGGTTGTACTGAAAGCTATATTATATAATAATAGTTTCAAAACAACTCATTCTCTGCTGATAGAATAGCATTCTATTTTAATTTTGGATTGGGGTGGAAGAGCAGAAATCTTTACATTACTGGTTAAAACTTTTTTGCCTTATTTGTACTTGGTCTTAATGCATTATCTCTTCTTAATTTGTTGCAATAATTTGTGCTGATAGTTAGTTATATGCATCATGAATAAAATGTTTGAACGCATTCAAATATGGGTATTCATGGACATAGTTCAATCATTGGCTTTTGCAAAGCTACTTATTTAATTTAATTCATTTATAATTCATAAATTAGAATCAACCTGCTCTGGAAAAGGACCGGTACAAAATCCGTCAAGCATTTATAGCTGCACCTGGAATTCTCTTATAGTTGCTGATTATGGTCAGGTTAGTAGTTTGCCTTATTTATCTAATTGAACTAATTGCAAGAAATTTCATTCAGGTGATGCAGTTATATTTTGTTACAGTTGGAACTTAGGATCCTTGCACATCTTGCTAACTGTAAGAGCATGTTGGAAGCCTTTGAAGCTGGCGGAGATTTCCATTCAAGAACTGCGATGAATATGTACCCATATATTCGAGATGCAGTTAATGAAAAGCAAGTGCTTCTTGAGTGGCATCCACAGCATGGTGAAGACAAACCCCCTGTTCCTCTCCTGAAGGTAAATTGACTTTTGATAAGTGTAATACATACAATTAAGATATTAATGGGCAACAATTTTTTTACGAGGCATTGTTAAGCTTCTTTTATCAGCTTAGCATTATATCATACTGTTCCAACTTGAGAAGTTGAGATAGATTTCTCCCAACAGTTGTTTTATATTATCAAAACAGCATGAAATAACGGCAGCAGTATATATAAATTTGAAGCCATGATTTAGGTGAAAATATAACCAGCTGCTGCTGTGTTTGATCAGTTTCACTTGCGCTATGTTTTATATTTCGTATCAATTTTTGAACTATTTGATTTCAGGATGCCTTTGCTTCTGAAAGAAGGAAAGCTAAAATGCTTAACTTCTCAATTGCATATGGGAAGACACCAGTTGGGCTTTCCAAAGATTGGAAGGTACCCTGAATTCTATGACTCATTATAAGGAATTTACATAGGGGACAAGTACCCATGATAATTGGTTTGATTGTCTGATAAGGTTGCATGCATTTTTCTCACAGGTTTCTGTGAGAGAAGCTAAGAAAACAGTTGACCTTTGGTACAATGATCGAAGAGAAGTGTTGAGATGGCAAGAGGAACGCAAGAAAGAAGCCCTTAAATCTAATTGTGTTCACACATTGCTGGGGCGAGTCTCTGCGGTTCCCTTCAGTTGATTCAGCTACCAGCTACCAGAAAGGTCACATTGAGCGAGCCGCTATTAATACTCCAGTGCAGGTCTTAATTCTTTCAAATACACTGATACAACAATGTGCTACTATACTCTCAAGTTGGATGGTCAATTTTAATAAATTTTAAATGTACTGAGCTATTTATCCTACCATTAAAAAGATGACTAATTCTTACTAGAATAGGTGCAAAATATAACCAGTTATATTCTGGTATTTTGGAACATCTTTTCCCAGTAAAGAACAGCGAATGATGAGAAATTTGTTTGACAAGACGTGAAAGTATAATAATCCAAAGTTTATATTGAAATGATAAGTCAAGTATAGCTGTGGATAAGAATACATTAGAGGTTAATAGTATTATTCTTATTAATCACTGTAGTGCAATCATGTACTAGTCTTGTCAGTGGTTGCATAGGTATTTTGCCCTATTACATTGAATAAAAAGTTGCCATGTCAAAAGAAATTGTAGATTTGATAGCAGAGGTTTGATAAGAATGTATATTTGATAAGAATACCTTATGCTTTGATGCATCTGTGTGATTACTTTATCCATTCTTGCTTATGGTAGAGCATCAATTAACAGTTACATTACACAACATCCCATTTCACAGAAACCACTGTTGGATTAACAATTTGTGTTAAATGTATTATGCCCATTGAATTCATAGCATTTAGAAATCAATTCATATTCCATTTACTAACAGTCATTTTCTGCTTTTGATTAAGAACTTATAAATGTCCGGTTAATCTAAGTTCACACTTCCGGTCAATATCATAGCTATTTATGTTTTGTTGGTTAGATTGATGAACATCATGATTACTTACTAAATGGAGCAAGTGCATACAGTCTTTCTGTGTATTCTATATCTTTTGTCCCATCAATGGAGCGAATGCAACAGGGCTACAATTTAATGAAAAGAGAAACCATTGGACAATTAAATGATGATTCGAGGATACATGACTTAGTCATTTAATCCTTATCTCTGTTGCAATATAATGATCAAGATTTGCCTTTTTACTCTCATTTTAGACAGGATAGGGTTAGGAATATGTGCAATAGAGAGAAGGTCAGAGTGACACGAGTAATTGTGAAAAGATTATAGAATCTTGCCTTAGGTAGTTTCATTATGTATAAAGATGACATGTAGAGGCCCTAATAAAGAGAATCGATCAACTGCAGGGTAACCCAATTACTGTGGGTAGAGAGAAACCAAGAAAAACTATAAGGTCCTTTAAAATGAATTGTGTCTGTAGCTTTTAGAAAATTGATTTTGGAGACTAATTGTTACATGGATTTTTCGGTTAGTAATAAATTTATATTCTTCTCTGTATTTCAATCAATCCACAAACATTATTTTTTGGTCCGTCTCTACCTTCAGACCTTTCTCTTATGAATTTTTTATTTGTCAAATGCAACAGGGTAGTGCAGCAGATGTTGCCATGTGTGCCATGTTACAAATATCCAATAACAGACAGTTGAAGGAGCTTGGATGGAAGTTACTTCTGCAAGTTAATATTTATCATGATTTTTCTCTTTTTTATCTATGTGCTCACTTTTTTTCAAATCCCCTTCAAGTGTTTTCATCTACTTGAGTTTCAATTTTAATATTATGATTAATATATTCTACTCTTTTTGAGGCGAATGGGGCAGGGTTAAGTAATACATCAAGGGTCATGACATATATATACTATGTGGATAACTCCATTCAGCTAGTTTTGGAACATCTAGTTACAAACTTTCTTGTTACATATAAGCTAAGCATTTGCAACATGGCCAAGCAGGTTCATGATGAAGTCATATTGGAAGGGCCAACAGAGTCAGCTGAGGTTGCGAAAGCCATAGTTGTTGATTGCATGTCAAAACCCTTTAATGGCAAGAATATTCTTAAAGTCGGCCTCTCTGTGGATGCCAAGTGTGCTCAAAACTGGTATGCCGCAAAATAGGTTTTTTGGTCATTCAGCATGGAAGGCTTGGAATTGGTGTGGTGGGATAACTTTGCACCCTTTGTTACTAAGACCATGGATGGTCTTTTGGGACACATGTTTATCATTGAGGGAGCATTGGCTGCTTGGTTCCATTAGTGACTGTAATCAAAAGAGAATGCTGCTGGGGGTGCTTCTATTGTTATGCAAAAGCAATGCCTCATATGTGCTCTCCACTGATTTCTATAGAGAGATCGTTGACATTATGGTTCCATTGTTTTTGTTTTGGTAATGCCCAAGAATTGCATTAATTTTGAAAGAACAAGCAAAGGAACCAAATCTGCATTTGACTGTATCATGTCTTGCATCTTGTACCAACATAGCCCTAGACTTTATGCAAACTGTATCATTTGTGTTATTGTGTATATAGTGAAATATGCTGAATTTGTGTACCGGTTACGGTTTTACTATGTATCAAGTATCAATGTTATCGTAATCTTCAAATAGCCGGTGTAAGTTTGAATAAAAGATGAAGGTTGTGTCAAAAATTTGATAATCAATGTAAAACTTTATCAAATCTTTGTGGACATAAATCTACGATGATCCAACATAAAAATATCGTTTCTTTCTATCAACTTGTGATGTCACAAGTTAAAATGTTTATTTTTGGTTTATGTTAATAAAATTTTATAAAGGTAATTATGCCCAAAAAAAATTAATGTTTCATAAAGCTTTCAAGACAATGAAATGAAAATAGAAGGCACTTTTGTGATCATAATGAATTGATCAATTAAAAGTAACAAAAATAAAACAAGGAGAAATCAAATTTTATGACATGATAAAATTAATCAAATTCTTTGCGTATTTTTGTCGTTGTGGCAAAACTTTGAAAACGTGAAATGGGAGAGAGAAAAGAAAGGGGAGAGGGAGGAGGCGGATTTTTTACAGTAATATATAAAAACAACAAATCAAACCCTATACAACAATGCAATAAAAATGAACTTGAAATTCACTTGGCAAAAACAAAAATGACATGGTAACCAATTTTGTGATACAATTCTCACTCACGCTAGTACTCACATTTTTCCTTTTGATCTAATAAATGAGGAAATTGATATAAGAGAATGTAATTCAAAACAAATTACACAACAATTATATCAGGCAATTCAATACACAAAGTTCCCACCTAATAGGGTCTAAATATGATAGATATACACGGATTTTTTACAATAATATATAAAAACAACAAATCAAATCCTATACAACAATGCAATAAAAACGGACTTGAAATTCACTTGGCAAAAACAAAAACGACATGGTAACCAATTTTGTGATACAATTCTCACTCAGGCTAGTGCACACATTTTTCCTTTCAATCTAATAAATGAGGAAAATTGATATAAGAGAATGTAATTCAAAACAAATTACACAACAATTATATTAGACAATTCAATGCACAAAGTTCCCACCTAATAGGGTCTAAATATGATAGATATACACAATTTTACCCACGCAAGCAGAAAGATTGTTTTCAGAAACCATAATTCCTTGGGCAAAAGGCAACAATCTTATACTCACCCTCTAACAAATTACACGGCAGTTACATAGATTTGTACATCCGTCTGACTTTATACAATGGTTTTAAGCAGCCTGGTTGGTTGGGCACTTCTTGACAGGCAAACCCCTGTAATGACAATATCCAACAGCCAAACATTGCTCTGACCAGCATATGATTAGCCTAAGATCACCAAGTTGCCCAAAAATTAAAAAAAAAAATCAATAATCAATTTGTGCCATTGTAACTTTACTTGGAGACCAACACCTGAACAGCATGCATGCTTCAAATCTTTGCTACTAAATAACATTCAAGTAGGAAATAATAGCTGTCAAGGATATGACAGAATCTCATTAGTCCAACATATGACAGAATCTCAATGACAGTATAGTATGTTTCTCTAAGAGCTATTATTTGTCATGCTGTTGCAGGTCAATTTCCCAGGCTGACGCCAACTGCAACAAAAGTTGATCTGGTGGTACACCTTCCCATTCCTCAGCTGGATCTGCCGATGAAGCTTCATGTAAATTCAGCAAGAGCTCTTTCTTCACATCCATTGGAATCCCAAAGGTATCAGGGCCATTCTCCAATACTATCTCCACCAACTGAACATTATGACCATGAATTGATTATTTTGAAGCCTCACATGGAAGACGTAATAAAATTATTATTTTTCACAAAAGATAAAATTTTAAAACACCACTCAGCTTTTTAAACAACGCATATCTTAACTGTCAATTAAAATCCTCAGGATCAGGAGATATGATGTTGTAGTGCTTGAAGCACCAAATCTATAGACACAAATGTTTAGTTTCTAAATGATTCACACAGTAGTCATTTAAACCCTTTGATAATGCTAAAATAATTTTTCTAGAGAAGAACTATTCCAGTGATTCGAATCTACACTAGTTTTGACTCTGACTAAATAACATTTGACATGGATATATCATCTATGCCTATTAATTTTGGGGAGTGGCTAGTGTTATTGAGAATGAGAAAAAATTCTTATGGCTAGTGAATCTGCATATTCTAGCTTAAAGAAGGGAAATTTAAACAGAAGAAAAGCCATACCTGTTGAATCCAAGACAAACAGATATCAAGCAGGTTCTGATCCAGTAAGAATTGTCCAACGGCAGACGAGATCTCACATGCGATCTCACTTGAAAGTTGGTCAAATACAGGGCCCGTTCTATCCATTAGTTTTACAAGCAAAAGATCATCTGCAGTGGACAATACTTCTGCAAAGGCTGAATCTATATCACCCACTTGAAGGGCATGCATTGCATTACTCCAAGAAGTCCAGATGGGATCCCTCTCTTGCCCAACATTGTCATCAGCCAGAGCTTCTGCAGTCATTTCAGGGATTGCTACTCTTGTTGCTCGAGATGTTCCATTGTCCTCCCCAGCCACCCGAATTGCTTCCAAGGTAGCTTCATCCTTAGAAGCTTGCCAGACACTTCTTGCAGAAGGCCCCTCACCAAGCCGGATGGGCAGTGCTGCTTTATCCCAAGCTCTCCTGCTGCCCCCTTGATCACCTTCAGGCACTGATTTTGGTGATCTTCCATCAACAGAACTACCACCAAAAGCCCTCCTTGAGGAGATCTGTCCATTTCTAGAAGCACCATACCCAGGAAAATCCAATCCCTCAGACAAGTCAGATCTCCAAGATGGCCCTCTTCCCCTCATACCCAACGCATTTCCGTCAGATTGGGAAAATCTTTCACCAAATGGTATACGTCCGTCACCACCTCTTCCATACTTGGAACTGGAATAGTCATTAAAACCATTATACTTGCTAGGAGGCCTACTAGAAGATCCCTCAAACCCTGTAAAGTTACTACCTCTACGACCAGATGATATAGATAATCTCGTGCCATATCTTCAACAATTCTCTCAAGACCTGGAACTCTGTTCTCTAGAGTAACCATGCTATCATGAGAACCACCCATGAAATCCTGCAAAATTGTTAAAACATCTATCACATACAAAGAATATACACCAGAACTAATTTTTTAGGCCATAGCGCCATACTGAGCATACCTGCAGCATGTTCATCAAATGAACCTGTTGTCTTTCTAGCTGCAGTAACTGCCTCTGGATGGCCAACCAGTTGCCTCTGTTATTGGAGAATGATACTTCAGATTGACCATCAGTTTTAGAAAAACCTGCAAGGTTGGCAGAACCCTCCCTCTGATCAATGTCAGTCCTATCATCAGTATCATATGCTTTTGCCCTCAGTTCTTTTGCATTCACCCTCTTTTCTGAGTATTTGTCAGGGGCAAAATCGCTGAAACTCTGTTGTTTCAAATTTCCATCATTGCCTCTCTCTCTGATGTGACTAGGGATGTTTCCAACAGAACTTATTCTTTCTTTTGAATCTTTAGCATTTGCCCCCAATTCTTCCTCATTGTTTGAGCAAGAAGAATTGAGGCCTCTACGAGGAACAACTACTTCTACTGGTAAATCATCTGATCCCTTCGTTCAAGTTTCTGGAAAAATTCTGGGTTCAATTCTTTATCAGTTAAGGCAGGCGCTTTCTTTTTTAATATTACAACTGCCTTCTCTGAGATGCCAGCTGCTTTGGCCTTGGCTGTGGAATCCATGTTTGAAGTACCGGTGGATGAATCCTTTGCTGAAGGATCAGACTTTCTCTCACCAAGATTTAATTTTTCACTTGCTTCTGTCAATGGAGCTGCATCAGCATTCTCATCATCTACAGCACAAAATACAAATCATCACTAGGTGAACTAGGATGAGGTGATTGACGAATAGATTATGACATACAATCCAAATATGCCTACCACCAGTCACAGGCCTTGAATCATCAAGGGATCCATCTCCTTTCCCTGCAATATTTTTCCACAATTGCAATGCCTCTGTCATGCTCTCTCTCACAGGTTTTATCTGTAAATCAGGAATACATTATTTATACCAAAAATAAAAGGAATATTAAAAAACAATGCATCAGTTATCTACCATGCTTGGACAAATAACCCTCACCCTAAAGGACATAAAAATAGTATGTATGATACTATCATAACTAACACCTGCAAGACCAGTCACATGACATGTATTATTATCAACTTTCTGTGGTCAACAACATAACTCTTTAGTGTGTTCTTTAGATGAGATACACTAGAATTCCAGTACCAGAGTTAAAGAAAAAAAAAACTGTATTAGAACGTTACCTCTTGTATTGGTTTGGCGGCATCATGTCATTATTGAACTAAATCGTTTCAAGCAATAGAATTTTTTTTTTTCTTAAAAATATATAGGCAATGATAACCTAGACCTCCTGACCTTCAGAAAGAGAGGAAGAAGAAAGAAGAAAAATGGCATGGCAACAGGAAGTCAAACCTGAATATCACTCAAATAATACCTTGTCAAACTTGCAAGCCTCAAGTACTGCCACGGTGGATGCTGCTCTATCAGCAACCAAACTCCTTGAGTGCAAAGCCAGGGAGCTTAATGCATCAGCTGCTGCTTTACGTGTTGCCCAATCAGTACTGGAAAGGCAGTCATGAATGCTGGGCAGCAAATGTTCCAAGCTTTGTGGTGTAATTGCTCCAACCTGCAATCAATACTCAATTAGCACTCAGGTGTCATACTAATTCTCTTCTCTTCTATACGTATTTTAACTAGCATAAAAATGATAGTACTTTGATTATTTGTAACTACATGTAATGAAGACAAGAACAGAACTATTACAGGCTTGACAAGTTGGACCAATGTGACAAGATATTGACAGAACCAACATAAAAGAATAACAATATCCCTCATCCCATCATTCAGCTAAGAAAAAATAGACTCAAAATCTGATTAAAACCATACCAAATCTTCCAATGCAATCATCATTAGCATTACACCTCTGTAGTTGCCAAAACTTTCCAACATCATTCTCATATGGCCATGTCAAACTGAATTTTCCAAATGACAGTAGGTCCAACTAAATTTCAGTTTTTTTTTCAGAAAACAATCCTAATGAATCAACTGCAGTAAATAAACATTACATTTTCAACCATCCATCCAAAACATAACCTTTGGTGGTCTTTAGCTGAACCTCATACTTAACATACACCCTAAGTTCCAAACAAGATCTAATAACAACAACAACAAGTCAACAACAAAGGGCTTCTTTAGCTTCAAAAAAGGCTTTCTATTTTAATATCTTATTTTCAAAATTAATTACAAAATGCCACATTGTTTTCATTTTGTCTTCTGTTTTCAGGATTTCATGAGGGAAATTGGATAACCCTAAGCCATTTTCTGCCATTGCGTCCTATCACAAGACACGCCTTTCAAATCCAAGTCCTTTCTACCAATCTAAGGGGTGGTAAATGCACAAATACTTCAAAATAGTCGACGCGCATGTGTATCGTATAGGATACTTTACTCAAACTTTTAGATACTCCTGGTTATAGTTTACATGTTTTTAGCTTGATTTATATCGTATATCTATATCTTACCAGTATCCATGCAACAACCAAAAAAAAAAACTGTTCAACGTCCACACTTTAGATCAATCAGCAGACAGATTAGCACAAATTCAGCAACACCATTCCAATTCATCTACCATATCAACAATGCCTCAAAGCTCACACACAATTTCGCTAAACACACACACACACAGAGAACAAAACATCTTAGCATCACCAATTTATCACCATCACCAAAATTTTCACTAACCTGTGACAAGCTTGCAACAACAGGCAAGATCGCAGCCTTCGCCAAGAAATTAGGGCTTCCCAACATCTTACAGATCCTAGGGCACAGCTTCTGGAACGCCGCCGCCGGCACACCACCACCACCGCCGCCGCCGCCGCCGCCGCCGGCACAGTCCACCATCTTCGCCAAACACGCCGCAGCACCAGCCTGCACTCCTTTGTTCTGCTCTCCCATCGCCTCAAACAGCGGCCTCACAAACAACGCCACAACCGAACCAACTCCTCCAACACCACCACCGTTATCACCACCACCATTGCCTCCTCCTCCTCGCACATACTGGTCGGCAAGTGCTCCGACGGCGTCGCGGCAGGCCTCGCGGACGGCGGAGTCGGAGTCCTTGAGGCGGCGGATGACGGCGGCGATGATCCTGGTGAGGTGGGGAACGGCGGCGTCGGGGTGGGAGGAGCAGACGACGGTGAGGAGGCGGAGGGAGTCCTTCTTGACCTGGGGTTTGGGGTCGGCTGATGCGGCGTCGTATAGGGAGTTGAGGATGACTGGTATGGACTCCGGTGAGAGGGTCAGAATGGTCTTTTCGAGGTCCTCGATCGCGATCTGGTGTGTGTCCCTGTCGGAGAGCTTTGAGATTGAGGTTAGGATCCTCTGCTTCAGTTCCACCATAGCAAGGTGATTAGAAGAAGAAGAAGAAGATGAGGGTGTCATTGTGGTTCTTGATAATGAGGAGGAGTGTGGTGTTGTGGCTTTTGGTGTGGCTTTTGTTGTGCCTTTGGGAACACTGTTGTTATGTGTTTGGGAACTCATTCTAGTGTTTTGTATGTGTGGTGGTTTCAGTTGGAACAATGGATGGATTTAATCAGTTTGTGAAATGGTTGGATGGTTTTTTTAGGGGAATGAGTGAATGTGAGTGCAATGCCTTGAGAGAGAGAGAGAGAGAGAGAGAGAGAGGTTGCTGCTTGCTAGGTGAGAGTGAAAGGAAAAGCTCAACTGTTGCTAGATCTGGAGACTCTGGGAGGAGAGAGTGAGGGAAAAAGAGAAGGTTGAGTTGTTTTGAAAATTAGAGATGGGTAAACTGTAAGGTGATCATTTTGAATTCTCTTTTTATTATTATTATTTGTTTATGTGAATTGCAAGACAAGGGAGTGTATAATCTATTAATCTTTCATATGGGCCCATATGAATAATCGTTTTTTAATTTACGGATGAACACACTATTTAGGCAGCATATCTATATGTAAGATGACATGGGCACATATCTATATTGGATTTTATATGAAATACCAATAATGCATAATTATATATATTTAATTTAAAATTTATCTTTTTTTTTTGTAATATAAAAAAACATAATATAGATATAGTTAAAAAAGAAAGTAATACATGATTTTTTTTTTGAGTTTATAAGAAAATAAAATATAAATGAAACTTATATAAATGATATTTAAAATAATGAATATTTTTTTTTAAATTTTAGTTATATATATTGCGTCTATGTTCTACATATTTTTAACTTTAATGTATCCATGTCTATCATGCATGTCATGTATGTACATAACTTATTTATAATCATTACTAGTTTTGGTCAATAAAAATAGCGTTTGACAAAGAAAATAAATACTTTCCTTTTTTTACTCTCTAATAATTTATAAAAATATATTAAGTTGCCCTCTGATTAAAATATAAATAAAACAAATAAGTTGGTTGAAATATATATATATATATATATATATATATATATATATATATTTTTTTTTTTTTGGGGTCATCTTTGGTCACCGAATGGAGGCTAGAGACTAATTTTTCTACATCTTTAATAGTGATGGACCAAGGAATGTGTTTTTTTTTTTAAGTACCATTTTATTATCCTAACCAATTTTTGTCGGTGACCGACTTAAACTTGTGGCCATTTTTTGTCGAAGTTTGAATTTTATGTCTGAAACTCTCTGTTTATTCAAAAATGAAATCCAAATAAGCCCAGGCACTCAGTCTTTCTCTCAACTATATGGCACAATAAATTAAAATGCATTGGGTCCAACCCTTCTTTTGGTCCATAACTAGTAGGCCCAATAGAGAATTTCATTGGGCCTAAAAGGGCAATCTGACCCGGCCCAACCTGCCCTAACAAACACAACGGTAAAACACTGCTCCCCCGTTGTGTTGGGGTTTAAGGTTCTATTCTAAACCTTCTTCTTCTTCTTCTTCTTCCATTGCGGCAAAGAAACCAAACAACCTAAAACCTTAACCTTAAAAACCTTAACCTTAAACTATGTCCCCAACCTTCTTATTCGAACCCCCAAGCGACGAAGAAGAGATCCAACACTCCGAAGACGAAGAAGAAGAAGAACAAGAATCAGAACCAGAAGAATCAGAACCAGAAGAATCAGAAGAGCAAGAAGAAGAGAAAGAAGCTTCTAGAAGCTCGAAGGAGAAAAAGAAGAAGAGTAAGACGCAGTCCCCATGGGACTTCGGGAAGTACACGGAATCGGTGGCGGAGGAACACGCCCGACGGAGCACCACCTCCGTCGACGACAAGATCTCCAAGGCCCTCAGGCAACGTTCCATCCTCTCGCCCTTCCCACCCAAAACGACGACGTTCACAACAACGACAACTTTGACTCAGAAGAACCCGATAATAAACAAGTAACACAGATTTTCACCTATGTGCTTCGACACTTGCTCTTTTTTTTTCCCCCTCTTTACATGCTTTCTAGTTCCTTGAGCTGATTTGTGATGGAAAAAGGTGCCTATTTGTTTCTAAAATTTACCTTTTTTTGTGGGGTTTTCGGTTTATCATACCCTTTTAGGTTCTTGCTGATTCGTGGCAGAAAGAAAGTGCTTTTTGCGCTTCAAGATTTGCTCTTTTATATTTTTGGGGTTTTTAATTTTACTTACATGCTAGTGTAACTTCGTGGCTTTTTGGGTTTCAAGAAAGTGTTTGTTTTTTTCTTTTTCAAGAAATTGGTCTTGTTTGTTGGTTTCCTAGGTTCTAGCTGGTTCTCGGTAGGAAAATGTTCTTATTTTATTTACTCTTTTTCTTTGTGGGATTATCTTAAATTATAGTTACCTACCCTTCTTGGTTCTTGGCTGATCTCATGACAGGAGAAGTGCTTAACTTGTTTTGAAAATTGTTTTCTTTTCCTTGTTGGAATTTTTGTTTTTATTACACCCTAAGTGCTTAGCTGTTTGTTTGGTTACATTCTAGGCTATTAGCTAATTCTTGATTGAAAGAAAAGTGCTTATTTGTTTCTTTTTTCTTTTAATTTCTTTTTCGTTGGGTTTGTTTAGGAAGATTATAGACTGGAAGAAGAAGATGATGAAGAAGAGGGTAATGCTGGTCACAGCAAGTCCTTTTTTGCTCCTTCTGATGGAGCTTCTTTCCATGCTGATTCCTTCTTGCAGCTTAATTTGTCAAGGCCTTTGCTCCGGGCTTGTGAGGCCTTGGGGTATGCTAAACCAACACCAATTCAGGTTTGCTTTTTTGACCCTTTTGATCTCTTGTTTGTTTTTGGATCTTTACAATTATTGGTTATAGTTTAGTGTTACTTGCACAGACCTTATTCTCACAAACACCTAATAAATTCCTATGCAAGCCATTGGATATCATCCTTGTTTCCTTGTAATTTTCTTGGATGGTCTAGAATCTGCAGACAAATTAACCAGAGTCTGTTAGGGTTTTGCAAGTGTAAAATATGTGCAAATGCCAATTATCATTACTTTTATTCTTGTATGATTTCATGCTGTTTGGAACACTTTATCTTGAAAATTTAATTTGTTGTTGGATTTGAATGATGGTAGGCCGCCTGTATACCATTGGCATTGACTGGTCGCGATATATGTGGAAGTGCCATTACTGGTTCAGGGAAGGTAAGCCTTTCTTTTATTTTCTTTTGATGAGTATGAATCCGTGATATTGTGCTTGTGTTCTACTTCCATGGTTTGGTGAGCGAGTCATTGTACCCTGTGTGCTTAGCAAGATGTTGCATTTCCATGCAGACAGCTGCATTTGCACTTCCCACGTTAGAGAGGTTGTTGTTCCGTCCAAAACGCATGCATGCAATAAGGGTCCTCATTCTTACACCAACTAGAGAGTTGGCAGTTCAGTAAGTGTTCATATTTGTTTGTTCTCAATAAAAGCATTTCCAATATTTAGTTGTGCCCAGACAGGAAGTGGCCTTTTAGATAACAAAGTGTACTGTGAATGTTAATAAAATAATTTTTTTCTTGTAAACTTAAGTTCAAACTTGTCAACGATTAAATCAAGAGCAGGCTTCACCAAATCATCCATTTGGTTAATTATAATGAATCAAGTACTACTTGGGGAAGTTATAGATGTAAAATTAGGGTGGCACTCTTTTAATGGTGATATATGCAATTTTGTATTTTATACTTCTTTCTAAATATATTTATTTCTTATTGCTTTTGGCAGAGTTCACAGTATGATAGAGAAGCTTGCTCAGTTTACTGATATAAGGTGTTGCCTGGTTGTTGGGGGTTTGTCAACAAAGGTTTGAGCAGTGTTTTTGAATTTCAAGATATTTTAATTTCTAAATTCTAGTATGAGTTGCTAGAATAGGGTCAAGTGCTTCATGTTGCTGGGTTTCCTTTTGGAAAATATCCTCTGCTGCCTTCTTTTTTGACAATTCCATATGTGATTGTGTCAAATGTGGGTCATTTCACTAGCCATTTCCCTATAGTTTGGCATGCAATAATCAATTATTGGATTTCCACTGAAAGTTTCTTTCCTACTGGACTGTTAGTGGTGTATTATGTTAATAAAATTTTTGACAGCATCTTTGAGTACAGTATACCTAATTTTTGTTGATGATAGGATTTGCTTTAACAACACATTTTGTAACATCACCTCTGTCATGACTTGTAAACAAAGGTGCCTTTTCAAGAAATATTTCAAACTAATCAGCTATGAGAATATGAAGGATTGTATCTAATGACCAAATATTGTACATAATTGGTGATTCATCTCATTTTTAGGCTTTAACATGGTAAGGAGTTTTTTTTTTTTACCTGAATGAGAATAATGCAAGGGTAGCCGGCCCCACATAGTGGAAAGAAGCTTAGTTGTTATTGTTGAAAAAAATGCAATGTGGCTTTTATAGTTTTAAAATGTTTCTGTTCGGTTAGTTGGTAATTCATACAGTCTACTTTGCTATTTTTGCCTTAAATGTAGTCATTTCTCATCCTAGGTGCAAGAGGCTGCCTTGAGATCAATGCCAGACATTGTTGTTGCAACCCAGGACGTATGATTGACCATTTACGCAATTCTATGTCAGTGGATTTGGATGATCTTGCTGTTCTTATCCTTGATGAGGCAGATCGTCTTTTAGAGCTTGGATTTAGTGCTGAAATTCACGAACTTGTATGTTTTGGCAGCCCTGATAATGGAATGATCATTGCAGCCCAATATTTTGTTTTACGTTTTATATTGCTTTCAGTTTTTGGAAGAAAATTAAAAAAAGATTGGTTTTTTAACAGGTCCGCATGTCCCAAAAAAAGGCAGACGATGCTATTTTCGGCTACCATGACTGAGGAGGTTGATGAACTAATTAAATTGTCCCTGTCAAAACCCCTGCGTCTTTCTGCCGACCCATCTGCAAAACGACCCGCAACCTTGACTGAGGAGTAATTTCTTCTTTATTCTCTTTTTCGTCATCTTTAATAATTTCTTCATCCATTACCATCCACATTGTTCTATATCCTATGGTAGTTGGTTCTGTATGCCATATGAATGGGATAAAATCACTAGTTAATTTTTCTATGTGCTCCATCATAGAGGTTTTGTGAATTTGGAAACCAGATGGAGATGAGCATGGAAATGGTTCATGTTTGTGCATAGTATTTTTTGAGTTTAATTTTGATACACTAATAGTGTAAAAGATTTTTACACCATCATCCAATTAAATCTCTCCTTTTTCATGACTTTTCAAATAATTGGGGTGGAAAGTAACCATATTTACTGATGTATCATTGCATGATTGAATGACTATGTAAACTTTTTTACATTAACAGTGTGTTCCAATTAAATCCATTTTTTATTCATAAAGTTGATTATGCAAATTATCAATTTATTATGTTAATCTTTTAAAGTCTTCATGGTTTTTAGATTGAGTTAGTCCCTTGAGCCCTGTTAACTGTTTTTCTTTTTCAGAGTGGTTAGGATAGAAGAATGCGTGAAGTAAATCAAGAAGCGGTTCTTCTTGCATTGTGCTCCAAAACTTTTACTTCTAAAGTGATCATCTTCAGGTTCTATTCATCATTATTTACCATGATTACCTGGAAAATAATTATACATCCTACATTACTTTATTTCGTCAATTGTTAGTGATTTTTTTTTCCTGTATAAAAAATTGTTGGTGAATGTTGCTATGTGATAAATCTGATTGGCAATAATATGGGGACAAATTTGCTTTCCAAGTATTCATATAAATGGATAAGGCTCTTTTAAAGTGAGATTGTCTCTAAACTGAGAAGTATAGGGAGTATCCAACCTTAGATCAATGAAATGCATTGTGTGTGGACCCCACTAAGTTGATTTAAAGGTCCTCATTTTCTCATTTTATACTTTAAGACACTCATTTTAGAGGAGCATTTTCCCATATCAATAAATCAATAATGCCCCTTAGTATATTTTATCCCAAAAAAATAATGCCCCTTAGTTTAGTGGTTGGTCATTATCACAATGATGGTTGTACCCCCACATGGAACATGTTTATGATAACAAGAAGCTGAGAATCTCTGGTCTTCCTTTATTTCAGATTTTAAGTCTGATTCCTTTGTTTGCACTGACCCCTTTCTGCCACTATTCTGCTATCATTGTAATGTACAGTGGAACAAAGCAAGCTGCACATAGGTTGAAGATTATATTTGGATTAGCTGGCTTGAAAGCTGCTGAGCTTCATGGAAATCTTACTCAGGCCCAGCGTCTTGAAGTATGCTTCTTATTTTGGCAATAGGGTTTGCTTTATATTTTATCTTACAGCCACATTGTTGCTTGTTGGGATACTAAAATGGTGGTATTCATATGGATTTTTTTTTTTTTTTTTTCCAATTTTCTTGTTTAAAGGATTTGCTTCATTGATTCTGGTTGTGAAAGTTTCCTCAATTATGATTGTTTGTTTAGGCTTTGGAACAGTTTAGGAAGCAGGAAGTAGACTTTCTGGTTGCAACTGACGTGGCTGCTCGTGTAAGAATCTATTATTGAAGTTAATTTCTTTTCTTTCCCTCACTGTGTAGATTGTTCTACGCATTTTTTTTCTTAAGGTTATTATATGTACTAATCTCACCTGTGTATTAATCTCTCAAATGCCTTATTTTAACCCTTTATATTGGGTCACAGGGTAAGGATAGTGAAATAGCTTTGGTTAAATGGAAACATACAATTATAAAAAATTGTGGCTTATTAGTTTTTTCTTTTGGCATTTTGGACATAGATTTGACAACTGCCTACATATTTTTACATATAGGGCCTTGACATTATTGGTGTTCAAACAGTTATCAACTTTGCATGTCCCCGTGATCTTACCAGGTAGAATCTATGACCTATGTTGGTGACAACTCTGCTTTTGATGTATAAATTTTGACATGTTGCAATTTTACTTTGTGTCACTTTCGTTCTTTGCTCCTTGTTACGATTTCTCATCTTGGTCTTGCTTTTAACATCAGTTTTCTCTCTCTGGGTGTCCTGTTAACTTTGATATATGTTTTTATGCTGAAGCTATGTTCATCGAGTGGGTCGTACTGCAAGGGCTGGAAGAGAAGGATATGCTGTTACATTTGTGACTGATAATGACCGGTCACTTTTAAAAGCCATTGTGAGTTTCATTCCTAGAATTGTTTAATCTGCATTCCCTATTTTCCGCTTTGTTTCGTGGTGGCTATGTAACGGACCATAGCTTGGGTTTGGGCCCCAGTCATATTGTTATTAATCTACGTAATTATTAGGGTAAGTAGCTATTATATAAGAATTAGTAGTATGCTCATTAAGGTAGGCAATTAGTTAGGAAGAACCCTTAGGAGAGTTGGTGGCCTCTTGAAGTGCTACCACCATTCATTGTTAGGAGCCCTAATCCCAATTTGGGAATGATTTCTTCATTATTATTCTTTACCATTCAGCAATAAACGCTTTACTTCCTCTATCTCTCTTGATTTCTACTGGTGCCATTACAGGCTACTGGTCATACCACTTCAAATAATTGCTTCCACAGTTTTCCTTATAACAAAGAATAGTTATCCAAGCTGATGTGTGGACTTTCAGAGTCTGTTACGTAAATTCTTAGTCAATAAATGTTAATTAATTTTCCCACAATTAGTCAAAGTTCTGAATTTCATGAGAAATTTCTACATCAAACATAAAGCCGCCTTTACAGTGAAATATCCTAGTTGAAAAGTTCATTGATTCTTTGCTAAGGTAGAGAAGAAGCCAACTGAAAAGGAAAAAGAAATTTGATGCTTTTTCATGAGCCTGTTGTATAATCTTTCTTGTTAATGTTGATTTTCAATTAATTAGGCAAAAAGGGCTGGTTCAAAGCTTAAGAGCCGCATTGTAGCAGAGCAATCCATACTTAAATGGTCTCATATAATTGAGCAAATGGAGGATGAAATTGCTGAAGTACTTCAAGAAGAGAGGTTTTGATTATGTTTAATTGTTAAGGATTCTCTGTTTTAAATTTTGTTCTGTATTTTTATATCTCAATTTTTTTTCAGGGAAGAAAGAGCCTTGAGGAAAGCTGAAATGGAGGCCACCAAGGTATTGATCAACTATTCTTTTGTTTTAATCATGGGATGCCTTGGATTACACAAATGAATAGTATGTCCAGTTTTGTGTGTGTTCACAACTTCACACTCGTTTAAGGAATAGCATTTCCAATGTAACATCTGCTCAGAAATTTTTATGGTCCAAATAGTAGTACTGTATTATGTGGCTTCAGAACCATGTATTGACTCTCTGCATTTCTCAATCCTAAGATTTTCCATTCAATGTAATCATGCACTTCGATGAAATGGGCAGGCTGAAAACATGATTGCACATAAGGAAGAAATATATTCTCGCCCAAAAGAACCTGGTTTGTCACAGAGAAGGAAAAGAAGCTTGCAGCAAAAGCAGCAAAGGTAATATCTTGTTTCATCGAGATGATATTCCTCAAATTTACATGCATTAGTCTTTCATGTTTCAGCGGGGCATTATAATGAATTTTAAGAAGGTTGGCCTTTTCTCTTCTATGTTCTGCAATCTTTTGCGGTGAAGGTGACAAGCCAGTCAAATTAATGATTAAATGACTAAACTTTGGTTCAAATTATTCTTTGGTGAAATATAGTCCAGCGATGATGAGAAATGAAATTGACTATTAACAGGCATCAATTGATAAGGAAAAGAGTTCCGGAAAGGAGGTACTTAGTGCTCAGCAAGCTGAAGACCTCAGAATGAAGGAAAAGAGGAAGCGAGAGCGAGAGGTAAGAGGGGTTCCCAAATTTTGTTGTACATACAGGTTCTTTTGTTTCTATATGATGGAAATATCATTGTTGGGTACTTAGATTATGGAAATATCATTGTTGTAGAAAAATTTGCCCAGAAAGAAGCGTAGAAAATTGGAAGCGGCTAGAGAGATGTTGGAGGATGAAGAATATGATGATGACAAGCCAGAGGCATGCACTTAACCTTTCTAGTTCACGTCCTCTTTGTAGTTAATGGTTTTAATGTAATCCATATTCCTTAACTTCTGCTATACTTAAATACACGAAACTGCAGGCTAAGGGGACAAATAAGAAAGAAAAGGGTGGACTGTCCCTAGTTGATGTTGCTTATCGACGAGCAAGAGCGGTAAAGGCTGTCAAGAAGGCACTAGATTCTGGCAAGATTGTACAGAAGAACAAAAAGAAATCTGATCGTCCTTCAAAGAAGACCCCTTCAAGGACAGAGGAGATGCGGGAGCTATTCCAGGCTGACATGAAGGATAGAAAGCCGAAAAGAAGAGGTCTTGGAGCAGGAAAGAAATCCAAGAGTTCGTTCAAAAGCAAATCAAGGTATTGATCAAAACAGTCTCATGTCTAATGAATCTAATTAGCACCAATTGTGAACATTTAAGCATCTAACATGTTATTGGTTTTATCTTGATTTAGTCGTTAAAATGAGGAATACTTTTTTTATTGAATGATCCATGTGTAATATTACACCTAGAACTCCTCTATTAAAATTTCTCCTTTATTTTCTACCCTCGTACCAAACACAACTTAAAGGTCGATTTGATCAGGAGTAAGGCTTTTGAGGGACCAACTTAAATTGTCAGTTGATTTTTTACCCTCGTACCAAAGAACTGCAGTGTTTTTATCCTCTTAATTTTAAAGGACTGAACTGGTAGTTTTTCTGCATCTCAACATATTATTTACTTGTTAACGTGCTAATATAATAAATAATTCTTATTCAAATTCCTTTTCAGGTACAAGCGCAGGTAGTTTGAGGCTAATGAGGATTATCATAAATGTGTGCATGGAAGGACAACATTCCTGCAATTGCATGGAAGGACAACATACCAAGAGGTGATTAAATTAGCTGTTGCCTCTTGGTTTTTTGGATGAACATGGCGAATGGTGACACTAACTACTGTCATACCCTTTTTGAGTTTCAATTGTAACATGAGCTTGATTCTTAGCCCAACTTGACTTGTGGTTCAGTACCATATATATATATATATATATATATTGCTCAATTTTTGTAATTTAAGCATTGAGTTCCAGTTTTGAATGGAAAGTTATTTATTACAGAAAAATCTTAAATTCTTAATGTCTTTTGCTTCCTTATTTTGGTGTGCAATTGTTTGAGATATTCTTGCATGCACATGCAGGTCTAGCACATTAATTTTAGACACAGTCATAATAAAAGTGGGTTCTATTAATTTTATTAACATGAAAAATGATATTTGTACTCACAATATATAAGATAATTTATAATTTATTTATATTATTTATCTACTATTGAATTGGGTTCACATCTCATTTAATGATAAATAATGAAATATGATGTTCAATATATTATGAGTATAAACAATATAATTCTATCAACATATACTAACTTATGGATGGGGTCCTATTATCTTTTGTGTGAGTGTGCCTAAGAAAATTTTTTTAGAATTATGCTCATATAAGAATGTTTCCTGTTGATTTCATTCTGGCAGCAAGGAAAGCAAAGCTTGGTGACTTCTAACATAAATGCTTGAGAAATTCTCAGCAAGGACTATCATTTGAGGGCTTTGTTATCTAGTAACGATTTCAAACCCCACATGTGAATCTTTGACGAGATCTTGTCATGTCAAAGCCTCATCCTTGATAAAGTCCCCTTTTTATATAATTATTTTTTCTAGTAACTTGATCAATTGTAAGTTGCACCATTTATTTATTTGGAAATATATGCAACACTGGAAAGCCTGCAAGAGGCAAATAACCTATGCAATAAGTTGCACCATCAAATAACCTCTTCATGATATCATATTTATAGAGACAAAATGCCAAGAAGATTTGAATGAGTCAGGAATTGAAATCCAGAACTCAGGAGTCATGACTTCAAAGGGCTTAAGTTATACTCCTTCCATTTTTTTATTAATAATCACTTTAAAAAATTATACAATTTTGATATATTGAAAAATTAATGTATCTAATAATAATACAATTGGTAAGTAGATATTAATTTTTTAATATATTAAAATTACACATTTTTTTAAGATAACTATTAATAAGAAATAGAGGAATTAGAAAATTAAAAAATTTTGATATTGGAAAAGTGGATGAGCGTCAATAAATATTTAGTTGGGTATTCAAAAGATTAACCGTGGAATAACTTTCCTAGTAGTATGCAAGTTTTGGAAGATGAGACAATTTAACATCTAAGTGTCTAGCAACCGACCAATAGGATAGGATAGGATCTTTGCATGTTAGTGGGTTGTTAAAAATATTTAAATTTAGATTTTTGGCATGTAGAATATGAAAAGTTGGACTTCAAATTCTTTATAATAATACTTTAAGATATATATATATATATCCTTAATTCTTGTGTCTATCTCGGGGATAAAAATCGTTTGTTATTATAATAATATCTTTTTTGTTCTTAAAATAAATAAAAGAGCTCAAATTTTAGTGATAAATCTACCAAAAAAATTAAAATGACAACAAACGAGTAAACAACCTTCTCAGTATGTGAGAAAAATACATATCTTTTTAGTATTAATATTTTCAATTTAATATCAATTTGATAATAATAAAACTTGACATCAATTATAACAATTTTTTTAACATAAATTTAGTTTTAATATTTTTAGTTTTTACTTCAATTCAGTCTTAATATTTTTCATTCTATCAAAGTGCAGAGCCAATTATGTACCAAAAATAAATGCAGATTCAATTAAATAACTAAATTGATGTGAAAATTAAAAATAGTACTAAATTAAAGTTAAAAATTTTATTAGGATGAAGTTTAAAGTTGAAAATGCTAGAACAAAAAAATTTAGTTACTCTAAACAAAAAAATCTCCACGCCTACAATAATGCTTGTCTGATGAACAGCGGTGAACCCGACAAGGGTTAAAATAAGGACAAAGTTAGATTAGATATGATTTTGTTCTTTGGTTTGATTTTTAATTTAAAAAATATGATTTTTTTTCCTTAAAAGAATAATACATAGTTTTTTTACTAAAAACAAAATAATAAAATAAGATATGGTTTTGTTTTGAGGTTGTCAGAACCAGTTCCCTATAATAAAGCGAAGTTTCACATCCACATCCACTGCCTCCAACTTTCTAAGCACACGCGGCTGAACATAAAAAGATTACATTTCATCAGCAATTTTGAAACTTTGGTGCTGTGAAGGACTGCACTGCAATGCTTTTATAGGTAACATAGTTTTCTTTATTATTGCATTACATTTTCTGCAGTATAATAATAGTGAGTTGAAACTAATTACTCCAAGAATATGAAGCAATTTGATTAAATTGATGTTAATACTTTTCATTTTATTTGCTGTTTGTGTGTATTCCTTCATATTGTGTTGATTTGATGGTTTGATGTGTTGATTTCCTTGTCTTTTGATGAAGCTCTATAACAGTGAGTTTGACCCTTATCTGGGTTCTGCTAATGTAGACCTTCAAGGGCTGCATAGTTTGTTTTGATTTGATTCTGCGTCATGCTAACCCTTTTAGGTTGGGTTGGAAGTAGTACTAGTTTTCTGCATTCTGGGGTTGCTGCTTTTCCTTTTCATTCCTGTTTTTATTTAAAAATTTAGGGAATGTTTGGTTACTATTCCGTTTTCTATTTTTGATTTTTTGTATTTTTTGTTTTTCAGAATTTCATAAATAAAATATTAAAAACAGTTAAAACAATAAAACCATGTTTTAACAATAAAACCACATTTTCACTATTTCTTTCACAAAATTATGGAACAGAAAATGAAAATATGCCCGTATTTTTTTTTCCTTCCTTTTTTTTCCTGTGGACTAAGTTGCATAAAGATAACAAAAGTTGGCATTCTCTGCCTTAGATATTTAGATATGGTTGTAGTCTTGGGGCAAAGAGACAATATAATGCATTGTGAAATTCTGTTCAAGAACATGGCCGTGAGTCTATGATTACTGCATTTTCACAAGCCAATTCAAGTTTATTCACCCAATAATTCATGCATTATCTTCTTGCTTCAATCAGTTTTGGTGTTTCTGGAAAATGGGTTCCCTTCAGTTTGCATCACAAAATAAGCGCAGTTAGGTGAGCATTGCTTTTTGAATCATTTCAGTAGTACTGTTCTGCTATTGTTGATTTAATGCTGGAACAATGTTTTCAATTGTGAACCTAGTGACTCCCCAGAGTCTTCCAACCCCTCTTGCTTACTTTGTCTTCTTGCTGAATATTTACAGCAATTTTTTTTCTCAGTTTAAATCACCAACATCTGAAGTTCACTACATTCCAACTAATTTAACTTGAGCCAAGTCGGTCTACTATGGGTAAAGCTCACCAAGCACTATTTTTTCTTCTATTTACAATACTTGAACCCCAAGACTTTGCTTAAGGGAAACAAGTGCCAAACTACTTAAACCAACTAAGCATTAATTCTATTTAGAGTAAAACTACAATTTGATTCTTGAAATACTTGTGTTTTAACACTTTAATTCTTGAAAGATAAATTGTATACACTTGAGTCTCTCAAAAATTGGCATTATAATACTTTAATCCTCAAAAGATTGTTTGTATACACTTGATTCCTCCAAAGATTTGATGTTATAACACTTCAATCCAATGGAAAATGGTAATAATGGACTAAAGTATTGTGATGTGCAATTAATTTTTGAGGATTTGTTAAAACACAAATCTTTCAGGGACTAAATTGTAGTATTACTCTTCTATTTATAGCACTTTACTTCCGTTCTTGAATTGTAAAATGGAAGACTATAGCTACTTACTAGTTTAATAACAGGTTTGATTACATCACTTATATCTCATAGCATTGGGTTGATGATTTATAACAGGTGACTCAGCTGGGAACAGTCACCTCAAAAACTGAACATTTGGATCTTTTTATTGGAGCTAATAGGAGCATGGCTCAGACATTGGAAGGTATCAAGCATGGTGAAGGACTAATCAAAGTAGGGACCACCGGAACAATCAGTTCATTGATGATGAGGGAGTTGGATCAAATCTCTGCTGTACCAAACCAGCAGTTACCTTCACTAAGCAAACCTCAAACACTTCCTGTTTCAGTTCCCACTGAAAAACAGCTACAACCAAGGAAATCATTAGATGAAGCCAGCAGCAGTGGAAGCAGTAACATCTTAAACCATAGAAACTCTGGGATTGCACCAAAAACAAAACTAACTAATGGTAGACATCACCATCGAATACCGATGCTCGGTTCTGATGGCTTTCCAGTGGACACAAGTCCAATTAGGAAGAAAAATGATAAGAAGAAATCCAACATTGTTGAAGTTGTGGATATTAAATGTGGTAATCCTGATAAAGCTTGGGCTACCCCTATAACGAATTCTCTCAGAAACTCGGTTTCTCTAAGCTCTCTGAGAGCAATGTTTAGATCTGAAAATTTATGTCAGACTTGAGGTTCCTGTAACTGAATGCAGATGTCTAATCTGGCTTACTTGTCTGATAAGTCCACCATAGAACACATGCTTTTGTAGCAGCTTGCTATTTCATCGCTTTTTCTTTGAACTTTCTACTCTGGAAAGAACTCTTAGTCTAGAATCAGTGATAACTGAGGAATACATGCTGATATTTTGGGACTCATTCTTCTGTGACCTGTCTAAAGAATTCAATTCGAGCCAACTAAAGTACTCAATTTCTTGCATTAAAAGGGAACTAACCGTGCCTCAGGTACCTATATTTGCAGGAGAAAATTCAGCCATCTCGTGTCATGGAGAAAGAAAAATCTTCTGACTGAGGGAGGGAGGGTGGTTTGAGGTCGTGTTTTAGTGAGTAACTCGCAGACTCTAGGCCGTTTTCTTAGGTTTTTAGTTTCACAAGAACTAACCAACTTATGTTATTTATGAACTGACATGGTCATTGCATTCATGTGCTTGCAATAAAACACTGAAGCTCCTAATTATTGTTGTATCCATTTTAACTACCTTGAGTTTCTCCATGCTAAGGTCAGTGTAATTTGGACCAGATAGGATCCATGTGAAAGTAAAAGGTAGGACAATCTTATCATTGACTTTTGAGCAAGCTTGTGTTACATTTGGGGTCTTAAGTGGCCCAGGAGCAATAGTAGGCAATCTTTATTTGAGTGCATTTCCGGTATGGGAGAAGTGTGAATGATTTTATTTTGGCTGCCTCTATTATATAATTCGGTTTTGTCTCAAATTCTCCTATGTGCTACTTGTTACTATATTATTAAGCAACCTAAATGTTTTTAATACATGTTAACTGAGCAAATATTTATAGAGACATACAATTATGTATTACTACATTTCACTTACTACCTCAAAAGTCTTGCATATAATAATATATTATTAAATGACAGTATAAAACTCTCTTGAATGCATCAAAATTAATATCAAAGTATAAAACTCAATGCTTCCCTTTGTTCTATCTGTTGTCGATGTACCTCCCTTGTCACCTCCACTTCACTTGTCAAAGAAAATTACAAGTTCTAGATGGATTTTGCAATACTCTTTAGAAAATATGGAGTATTGCACACCATGTTATTTTACGGTGAGTATTTGATGATGTATTGGTAGACCAATTCTATATGATATACCACAATTGTAAATCAATGCAATAAAACTTATAAACCAATACATAAAAACTTGTAAATCAGTGCACAAAAATTTTTAAACTAGTACACATAAAGTTATACTATGAAAGAGAAAGTGGGTCTTCTATAGTGTATTGACATTATATTGATGTATAAATAATTACTCAGATTCTTATCATTAGATAACTTGGTATGTGATGCACCATACTTTATGAGTGCACCACAACCTTTGCCAAGTTCTTTAGGAACTTGTGCCACTGATCTCCATATACAATACAACCACTCCTGGTGGACCCTTTGCAAGTGGTGTCACTCGCGGGCATTCCCTTAATCTGTACCTGGACTTCTTGTACACAGATTCCTTTTCTCAAGCTGGAAAAAAAGGTTCTCACCAAAGTTAACAAGTACCATTTCTTATCCATCAAATGGGCCCATTTCCTTACCATTTTATCCTCATTGAACATTTTAAGAATCACAATCATCTTAAGCTTCTAGTTCCAAATAGGAAGGACATCATTGTACAAGAGTGGATGGGATCAACAATTGTAACGATAGGTTGTGTTTGGTTTATAGCTGCAAACTATTATTTGGTCTAATAGAAAAAGTAAAGGTGTGTTTTTGTTTTCAGTTTTCAGTTTTAGTTTTTTGATTTTTAAGGAAAAATTGAAAACTCAAAATTTAATTTCAATTTTTTCAATTTTTCCTTCACAAATCAGAAACTGGAAACTAAAACTAGCAAAGCAACAGGCCTAAGGATGCATCTTCTTAAAATCGTTTTCAAATTTCAATTTTTGTTTCCAATTTATTTTTTATTTTTAGGATTTTGTGAAAGAAACAATCAAAATTAAAAATGAAGGTTGAAAACTAGGAGCGCGTTTGGTTTGGGCATTTCCTTTTTTATTTTCATGAAAAAAAAATAACATGAAAATACATTTGGTTTAATCTTTGTGAAAATATTTTCAAAAAACATGAAAATGTAAAATCACTGAATCCTCATTTTTAGCATTTCCTTTGTTAACCATAAAAACATTTTCAATCGAAAATGTAGTGACATGAGAGTAAATATGAGGAAATTGTCTTATATTTGCTTAAGTGAACTTGTTCAAACATGCCCATTAAGAAATCAATATCCTTTCTTGAATTTTCAATGTCTCACCAATCACCATGGACACCACACCTCCTTTTTTTTTTTTTAATTTGTCTCACTGGTTATAGTGAAGTGTAAATCACATTTTCTTAGCCATAACATGTGGAAGCTCCTCATTTGTCGTTCTATTTTTTATTCATAGGAAATATCACAAAGCCAATAAGCCAACTACACACTTGTGTGGGTATTGTATTCTTCCCATTCTTTCACTTGTTATTATTTTGTATAATTTAATATCTTATATCTGAATTTATTTATGCAATTATATTTGAAATTTTTATTGTTTATTCTTTTTTAAAGTTTAATAGATTTATTTGTATCATTTATGTTATTATTTATTGAATATATGCTTCCTTTGATTACACCTACATTTCACCAAAAAAAAGTGAGAAATTTATTTGATTCTTAGTATCAATGTTTTATAGTGTTATTTATTATTTTTATAAATGCTTTTAGATGAGTAAATGCAAATCAAATATATACAATTTTATTAGGATTTAATTTGTATGCTCTGATGGTGTAAAATTTTTTGCATTTTATCAAATCAAATTCTTCTATTTGTATGACTTTTAAAGTAATGGAAGAGAGTTACCCAAACTTGTTGATGTGACAGGATGTGATTGGATGATAAAAATACAATCATCAGAACATAAAATGTGAGCTTTAGATTTTACGATAACAAGTAGATCAAGTTTTTTCCTTTCTAAATTTCTTACCATACTATTATTTTATTGCTTGGGTTATACATTAGAACATATTCTCCATTGTAGTTCTTGTGTTCCTGGTTAATACAGAAAAAGCCTGCTATATCCTGGGATTTCTGTACAATGACAGAATAATCTTTAAGGACAGTGTATAGCACATCTAGGCTTAACAACCATATTTTCTATCTTTTTATTTTGCAGGAGCGAGATCAAATTTTCCAACAATCTTAAGGATTATGGCTCACGTTGCTGAAATGCTGACAATGATATTCCCATTGTTAACAATGTCACACCACAGCCTTCTGTCACCTATGCTCAACCATTACCTGACGTCTCTAAAATTGAAATATTTCAAGGTCAAAACTTCAAGAGATGGCAAGAGCGAGTTTTATCTATCCTGGACATGCATGGAGTAGCTGATGCTTGGAGAATCCCAAGCTCGATACATCCAAGAACCAAAGAAAATGGAACATTGGGTTAATTCAAATAAAGTTTGTAGATATACTATTTTATCTACTTTATCTAATGAATTATTTAATGTCTATTCCTCTTATAAGGAAGCAAAGGCAATTTGGGAGTCATGATTCTGAAGTATACAGCTAAAGATGCAAGGAAACAAAAGTTTGTGATTGGTAACTATTATTGGTGGGAGATGACAAACGATAAGGATATTAAGACCAAATGAACGAGTATCACAAATTGTTGGAGGAGTTGAAGGCGAAAACATCCAACTACAAGATGAATTTGTAGCTGGATTGCTCATTGAAAAATTACTAAAGTCATGGAAGGACTACAAGCAACAATTGTAACATAAAAGCAAGCAACTTTCTCTGACGAACTGATCAAGCATATAATTATAGAAGATACAAACAGGAAGGAGATTAAGAAGGCAAGAGTAAAGGCATTGGCTGCAAGAGCAAATATGGTTCAAGCCCATAAGAAAAGGTACAATGGTGGAAAATTTAATTCTGACTACAATAAACCAAATTTGTTCCAAGAGTTTCTAATCCCACTTTCAAAGGAAGTGGAGGTTGTTATGTGTGTGGAAAACTAGGACATCGTGCTGCATAGTGATAAGAGAGCAACCACGATTGAAATGAGAACATCCTAAACCAAGGGCTAACTTGGTTGAAGGAGATAATATAATTGTTGCAATTGTCTCTCAAGTATTGTTGATGGCTTATGTGAATGATTGGGTGGTACACTTTGGGGCTACCATGCACATATGTGCTAATAGGAATGCTTTTACCTCTTACACTTCTGGGAGATGGAGAAAAACTTGTGTATCTTGATGATTCTAGAACTCCAAGGTTTAGGAAAAGGGGAAGTTCTTCTAAAGCTCACATCTGGCAAGACTCTAGCTTTAAACAATGTTCTACATGTGCCTAGCATTAGGGCAAATTTGATTTCTGTGACTGAAGAAAGGTTGGTATCAAGATATCTTTTGAATCTAACAAAATTGTTATGACAAAGAATAATGTGTTCATTGGAAAAAGTTACTTAACCAAGGATGTTGTCCTGAATGTTTCAAAAATAATAAATTAAAATGCATTTTTTTTTTGCTTGCTTGATTTTATGAACATGTGACATAGAATACGTTAAGATTAATTTTGTTTGCACTAGTTTACATTTGTGCAAAGTCACAGAGTTTGTTGTAAATAGTATATGGAGAGAGAAATCTATAAGATTAACTTCTTAATATGAGAATGATTTTTTTTTAAACACAAAAGAAATAAACTGATTTGTTACTATAAAATAACTTGAAAGTTGGGATTTATAAGATCAATCATGATGGTTAAAATAATAGTAATAATTGTAATTTTACTTGATACAATTAATTAATATGAATATCTTATTTTGGTGTAAAATCTTTATTCCTTCTTGTTGTTTTTCAACTAGTATATCACTTTTTTAGAGTTTTATTTGATTGTTATCACTATGATTTAGTCAACATATATTCTTCAGTTTTCAAATTTCTTAATTAATGATAAATGATAATTTTATGTCTGTTTGCTTTTATTGCTTTTTAATTTCATTGGTATTAATTTTTGATTTTGTGTCTATTAATTGCTTTCAATTCATTGTTGCCTTCTAGTAATTATTTTCTATATCAAGTATAGTTTTGAAAAAAAAACCTAATGTGATATATAATTATTATTTGTATTATCATTGGTATGCAATTTGTATCTATATTGTGCTTCATCTAATACGGAATAATAAGTTGAGCATTTTACTTTGTGTGAGCATATACAAGCATAATTCAAATATTGAGTATTGAGCTTTATTGCAAGACTGATAAAACTTTTTGAGATATTATATATAGAGATATCCAGAAGCACTTAAAAATACTGATGCCAACTGGAACTATGATCCAGTTGAGTGGTTGAAATATGATGTGATAAAGCAGCTGCCAAGATTGGGTGAAATTATATTCATGGAATATATGAATTTGTATAAATGTCATATCGAGCGAAATGAGACTTAAGTCAATATAAAAATTAATAGTTATAGGAACCCTAATCTTTGTGAATGGAGATCCTAGGAATAAGGTTCGTATGGGTAATAACAAGTCACTTGTTAGTTCTTGCTAGCACTTTATGTGTCTCTTCGTATGGTGTGAGAAATATGAGTTGTGCTACACTGCATAATGTGAGGGTAAGCTAATGCTTTTCACGAATTTCATAGCCTTTAAAAGGTGGTGTATAAAGTGCAGTATACACTTGATGAAAATCACCTATATGAGTGTAGGAGTGAGCCACTCCTATGAGATTGTGGCTAAATCTCTTGAGCACTCATGAACAACTAGGCATGAGCATGGCCAAAAAGCGCAAAACAACGTTAACAACGCTGGTGATATGTTTTGGGGGTATAAATGTGATCAGATAGGATTTAAGTTACACAAAAAATATTTGGTTCATAGAAGTAAATGAAATCTCACAAATACGTTGTAATTTAAAGTCTTTTCTATCTAGGCATTCATAGTCCAAAAAACATCAGATTCAAAGCATTGTCACCCAAGTATAACCCAAAATTATTTTCATTATTATTATTATTCTCTTTCACTTTTTTATAATCTTTTAAAATAGGTGGGAGATTGTTGTATTTTGAAAATCTAAATATATTTCAAAAGGTTTAATTAATTATATTTTAATTAATTATTTAAATGAATACTAAAATTGTTTAGAAACATGCTTCAAATAGAAAATTATTTGAAGATCACAAACGGCTTTAATTTACTAGTCAAAGAATCTTTTAAATATGGCAATTGATTGGTCTTAATAGCAATTGATTTCTTAGTTGATTCCTTTTAATTCAAATCACATGACCAATGACTGTTTTCATTTAAAACCAAAACCGAAACCTGCGTTCTAATTGCTTTAAATATTTTGTTCCTTGTTTTTCCTCTAAAACCAAAATCGTTGATATGTCTTACTATTCTACTTAATGACAAACATTATAGGTAGTTAACTTATGGTCGTTAAGCATCGATATAAGTGGGAAAATCTCTTTTCACACACACACACACACATATATATATATATATATATATATATATATATATATAATATAAACATAATTTTACGATAACAAGTCAAGTTTTTTTCCTTTCTAAATTTCTTACTATACTATTATTCTATTGCTTGGGTTATACATCATAACATATTCTCTATTGTAGTTCTTGTGTTCCTGGTTAATATTAGGATAGCCTGCGTATCCTGGGGATTTCTATCAGAATAATCCTTAAAAGCAGTGCATAGCACGCCTCAAGCTTAACAACCATCTTTTCTATCTTCTTATTTTCAGGAACGGAGATCAAATTTTCCAACACAAATATCTTATAAGCGCATTGGTTAAAAGATGAGACCAAGAAATGCACACATTCCACTTTCCTTATGGGGAATGTTTAGTGACATTAGAGGATGTCACAATTATACTTGGGCTTCATGTTGAAGGTTTATTGGTTATTAGAAGCACTAATGGCAACTCTGAAGTCATGAGGAATATGTGTGACAAGCTACTCAATGGCCCCAAGACCCTCGATGTTGTTGGAATAAAATTTGACTAGCTTTCAATTCAAGTCTACTTTCTTTCATACTTAGGAAATGCCACAACATAGATAATATATAGCTACGAACATGACATGTTATTTGCTCCTCAATATAGAAAGAAAGTAAACTTAAATGAATTGAAAGCCAGTCAAATTTTATTTCCCTAGCAACACATTTGGAAGGCTTAGGGACTACGAGTAGATGGTAACACATATTCCTTATGACTTTAGAGTTGCCATTAGTGCTTCTAATGAATAAACATTCAACATATGAAGCCCAAGTATAATCGCGACATCTTCTAATGTCATTAACATTCCCAACAAGGAAAGTGGAATGTACGTGTGTTTCTGGTCTCCATCTTTCAACTAATGCGCTTATAAGATATTTGTTTGCCCTCATTTGGCAAATCCACGTAACATGTGAAAATCAGCTTGTTATAGATGCTCATGTATTTGCATAGCAGGTGGTTCCATAAATAAGTAACGACATTTCAACAGTTCCCTTTTCCTGTAACAAATAACAATGTAAAATGTAACAAATAAAAAATAAAAATCAAACAAAACTTATTATATTTCTGCTTAATAATTTAAAAAATAAAAATATTTTAACAAACAAATAAAAATTTTAACATGTTACAAATAAAAAATTTAAAATACTAATCAAATAAAACTTATCATATTCTTGCTTACTAATCCAAAAAATAAAAACATTTTGACAAAAAAATAAAAATTAACTTACAATATTTTGACGAATTTGCTCGCAACAGATGATCACTTGAAATTATTGTTCTATCTTATACCATTTTTTATTTTTCTTTGAACACTTTCAACTGCTTAAGAGAAACTCTCTCCTCCTCAGTCCTCACCCACAGAATGCATTCTTGGTCCTGCCTAAGAGAGACTCTCCCCTGCTCACTCCTCAGTACTCACCTACAAAATGCCTCAGATTGTGAATGTGAATGTGCTTGCTTGCGTCCCTTCACTCTCTTGTGTTCCCAGAGCTTCCGCAATGCTCCATTTTATAGACACGCTGCTCAGTGCATCGACTTGAGTTGGCAATGCATGTGAGATTCCTGACCTGCTAATATGAAATCTCGCATTGTGCGAGATTCTTCTTCCACCGCCACTGATGTGACTTGACTATGAAATCTCGCACCATGCTAGATTCTTTTCACTGTCACAAGTTCAGGTTCTCACAACCACAACCAGCAGTGACTCCAACCTTTTAACTATCCGTTTGCTTTAGATTTTGGTGGGATTACTTTTGAAAGAATTGATATTAAAGGAATTGATTTATGTTTGGGAAAGATGTTAGAAAACTGAGTTAAGAAGAATAATGCATTGTCTTAGATATGGCTGTAGCCTTGGGGGCTAAAGTGCAGTATCATGCATTGTGAAATTCTGTTCAACAACATGACCGTGAGTCTATGATTACTGCATTTTCAGAAGCCAATTCAAGTTTATTCGCCCAATAATTCATGCTTTATGTTCTTGCTTCAGTCAGTTTTGGTGTTTCTGGAAAATGGGTTTCCTTAGTTTGTGTCACAAAATTATTTGTGAGCATTGCTATTTGAATCAATTCAGTAGTACTGTTCTGCTGTTGTTGATTTAATGCCGGAATTATGAAGTACGAACACACCATTTGGGCGTCACGTCTAGGTGTGAAATATGTGTATATACCAGATTTTGCATGACATGATAACATATATTTGTATATATTTAATTTGAAATGTACTTTTTTCATAGTCTAACATAAAAATACAATATAAATAAGGTTATAAAAAGAAATAATATATAATTTTTTGAGTTTATAAAAAAATAAAGCATAAGTGAAGCTATGTATGATATTTTAAATAAATATCATTTTCTTTAAACGTTTAGTTATATTTATGGTATTCTTGTTCATATAATTTTTTAATTTTAGTGTGTCCCACTTGTTCGTGTCTCGTGCTCGCATCATGTCTTATCTTATATTTGTGTCCATGTCCGTAGTTGTGTATGTGCTTCATAGGTAGGAACTATGTTATCGACTGTGAACCTTGCGATTCGCCACTGTCTTCCAACCCCTCTTGCTTACTTTGTCTTGTTGAATATGATGCCTATAGGCATGATTCCCCACAGTCTTCCAACCCCTGTTGCATACTTTGTCTTCTTGTTGAATATGATGCCTATAGGCTATAGCTCATCTATTTACAGCACTTTTTTTTTGTTTTTGGTTAAAATCACTAGTATCTGAATTTCAGTAGACTCCAACTAATCTAACTCTGGAGTAAAGCTTCGGGCGCTATTTTTTTTTATTTTCACAATAGTCAAACCCAAGAATTTGCTTAAGCCAAACAAGTGCCAAATTAGTTAAATCAACTACGCATTAATTCTATTTAGAGTAAAACTACATTTTGAATCTTGAAATATCTGTGTTTTAACACTCTCCAGATACAACCACTCCTGGTGGACCCTTTGCAAGTGGTGTCACTCACGGGTATTCTATTCATTTGTACGTGGACTTCTTGTACACAGATTCCTTTTCTCAAGCTGGAAAAAAAAAGGCTCTTATCAAAGTTAACAAGAAGCATTTCTCATCATGAAATGGGGCCATTCCCTTACCAATTTATCCTCATTGTACATTTTAAGAGTTACACTCATCTTAAGCTTCTACTTCATTGTCATACAAGAGTTGATTGGACCAACAATTGTAACGATCGGTTGTGTTTGGTTTATAGTTTGCAAGTCTTTATTTGGTCTAATACAAAAATAAGTATGAGTTCGATTTCAGACAATAATTTTTCAGGTTCCATTATTAGTTTTCAATTTTTTTTTTCTGTTTTTAGTATTCTATAAAAGAAATACTTAAAACTGAATTTTATAATTTTCATCACTTCATTCACAAAATCCTAAACAACATGAAATTAACTAAAAATAACAAATGAAAACTGAAAGTCGTTTTTTGAAACCAAATTATACCCTAATTAATATGGCTTGAGCTAAGTCGGTCTAATATGGAGACAAAACTCTTTCAATATTAATTATTTCTATCCAGAAGATTTAAACTTGAGACCTTGTACAAGGAGAATAAATATTGAACCACTTCTGCACTGAAAAAAAAATATTGAATCACTTGAACCCAACAATGGATCAGTTTGAAGGGATCACTCAACAATACTATGTTGTGCTTGTGGCATTGGCACCATAAGAGTTAGCTGTAAAAACCATGGTTGTCAAATCCAAATACAAATCGAATTTTGAAGACAATTTTTAATAATTGAATCGTAAGATTCATGATCACTAATAAAAATAGCATAATAATATTTTCATGTGAAGAAACATACAAGATGCATAGAGTGGAGGAGTAACTGTGAACGCTACTCAAATGAACAAAATTAGAATAATAGAAGAACCAAATAAAGTGTGTATAAAGTAAGTGAGTGAGTAGGACTTTTTTATATGATATTACTATTTTAAAAGAATGAAAAGTAAGCAATGAATAGTCAATTTTGATTCATTTAGTAACACATCTTTAGTTAATTCATTTAACAATTTAAGTTTCTTTGACTATTTAGTTTTTCTTGTGAGAATTGATGAAAAAAGTTAAAAAAAATAGGAAATGAATTAATCATTGAATCGCTGAATCATATAAATCATATTCAAATTCAACACATTATCGTAAGATACATGTCATTTTAGATACACTACAAGATACGTATCGTGCTTAAATAAATATCAAATCGTGAATTAAAACGTGAATCAAAGATTTAACTACAATGGTAAAAACCAAGAACCGTACCCAAGGGAGTTTCATACAAATTGGCTACTCAACCCCCATATAATATCTGCTCTCACCAGCTGAATTGTAGCAATTAATTTATGCTTTACATGCCAAATAGTAGTCTAAGTTTAGTAATGAGATTACAAACTAACTGAGTGAGATGAACTTCATGCCTATGACAAGCAACCCAAATAATACAAAATAGCATAGTTCAAAAGTTACAATAATACAAACAACTATGTAGATGAACTGGCACATAATGGAAACAAACTAATCATGCCCTCTGCACTGAAAAATTAAGAATGAAATCTTTAATCTCATCGCTAGCCGCCCTATCCAGCGCTGTTCGGCCATCTGCATCTTTCACATCATATTTCGCACCGGCTCTCAAGAGCTCCTCGATTTTTGGCTTGTCACCTTCTGAGGCGGCTAACAGTAGTAGGATGTCCACGGGGTGGATATTTTGGTTTAGAAGAGCCTCCATCTTGTCATATGATCCCTCAACAGCAAGCATCCCCATATAGTTGAAGTACTGCAAAAGGATTATGATGTGAATATTAAGTTTCTTACTATGTTGTACCATAAAAGCATTTTCCCAATCACATGCATTTTCTCTTTCCAAACTAATTTTTTCGTTTGTCAAAACTACTAGTCTCTAAAATTCACTAGGCTCCAACTAATCTCGCTCAAGCCGTGACAGTTCAATATAGGATAATACTCTCCCAACACTAGTTTCTTTTCCATCCACAAGACTCGAAGCCATGACATTACTCGAGGGGAATAAGTGCCAAAACACATGAAACAACCAAATATTGGTTCATCCAAAACTAAATTTCCAAATTACAATAAGAAATGGCAGTGAGTAAACAAGGTGGAAAGGCATGTTAATTGCACTGAGTAATAGTGTTGCTGAAAGTAAATTAATAGGTGAAATGTTAAACTGAGAATTCCTGCCATGAAACCATTTGAAATAACAGAAAAACGGGGCTCATTGAAGAAATATTATCAAGTTAAACTTCAATTTCTTCCAGAGTAGTGCCAGTAGCAAGATGGCCATGACTGTGAAGATCTGCCAAACATATTTATTTTCTAATGCAGCATGGAATAGATAAGATACCTAATGAAGTTGCAATGTTTTAACTGAATACTAAACAAGTAAATTTAGAGAAACTGTTGAAAGCTACTAAAAAAAAAGAAAGAATTTCTGCAGCCGTTTAGATCAACTTACTTGTGTGACTCTTTTTCCTTCCAAACAACTTTATAATAAAATGGTGATATTCCAACGCAGAGAAAATTCGGGCAATGTTTATATTTGACTTAGGTATGACAAATGGATAAGTTTTTAGCGGTTATTGTACCAGATATGTGCAGAGGATGAGATGGTCTAACAAAGTTGATTCATTGTTAACCTAGTTATTAATTTTCGATTTATAGTGTCCATTCCTTCCTTTTTGGCTCTTCTTTACCTTTGACCACTTGCAACAGAAAAGAGGGGATGGGAGTGGAAAGGGGTTGCCCTTCAATATGTCTAATATAAAGTGTTATCTCACATTCTCACCACATTGTTTGCATAGACTGTAATTATAGAAGGATTAGGTCTTGTATATTGACACAAAGTGTAGACAAAGTAATCCTCTTTTAGTGTCAATTACAACACTTTTTGCGAAGAGAACTAAATCATTTTGACAGGTTGTTAAGATTCATACAATCCTTATATGTGATTACCACAACAACTATCTCAATTAGATGTGTAAGGTCCTTTCATTTACAAAATGGAGGAAAAGTTCGGCAAAAAGGCAGAAAGATTAGAGCATATACTAATCACAGGAATCAGAAATCCCAAACAAAATGAATCTTCCACCTTCATGGAAGAACTACAAATCCTTGATCTATCTTCACTACTGCAACTTTCCTTCAAATATGTAGTTCTATTTCCTTTTCCCCTAGGCCCCTTTTCTAGATTTGTCTAAAAAAAAAGTAGTAAAGTACTAATCTGCAAAATTCTCATATAATTACTCAAGTTTCTATTCTGCATGTCATATGAAATTGAAATTCATATTAGAAATTGTTCTCACATCTTCAGCATCACCAACATACCACAAATCACAATGCATAAAGCATAATCCTTCTGATTCTTCCTTACTAGCTATAAACTCCTAACAAGTGAAAAACTGAAAATAACAGTGACCATATATCGGAATATATATTTTCAGTATAAAAGAGTTTTACCCCATAATCCAATTACATACCACTATATTTGATACAATGCATCCAAGTTAAATTCATATCAAAATCACAAGCACAAGTGTTTTACACAACACAATTACATATACAAATAACATCAATAAATGGAACCAACAACTTTTAGAATCTCTATATATATATATATATATATATATATATATATACCAACCTGTTCAACATCATCTCTATCAAAATCATCACGGGACTGGCTGCCATAAATGCCAGCACCTTTACTATCAACACCATTGTTACCAAACCTGAACCAGCACGTGGCTTTGGAGCCATTGGAGGGTCCAATCTTAGAGGCGAGCCTGAGCCATGATCCAACTTTTTTTCTGGTGCCAAGGAACTGAGAAGCCAAGTTTGAGGAAGGAACTGGTGAAGGCAGGGCCTTAGACTTGGAAGTGATGATGGGTTGGTGTGTAATGCATGGGATTGAAGCCATTGCTGTGTTGTGTTGTACTTCAAGAAAACATGAGGTTGTGTTTTGTTCCACTTTCATTCACTTCCTAGTCTATTATCCATCCACATGTCAGAAAGAGACAGGAAATGATACACTGCTCTTTTTGGGCCGTTCATGTGTTTGGGCTATTCATTTTTCGGCTCAGCTACTAGTTTAGATACCTGTTTACCCCAAAATTCTAGCTTGGATCAAAGTTGCTAGATATGAGTTTTGTTTTTTTAAGTGAAGCTCAGAGATGGCGACATCTGAATTTATCAAACATTCAGACCCAAAAAAAAAAAAAAATCAAACATGGTTGTAGCTAAGTCCATGTCTCAATATTCCACTATGATCAAAGTCTATATTTTGTTTATTTCTATATAGCCAGAGAGTATAATATTTTTTGTAACTTCAAATAGATCGGAGATCTAGCATACTCACATTTATGTTTATATGAGGAAATATAGTGTTTTGCGATAGTGTCCATGTTTTGAACATTTCATTAAAATTGTTTAGTCGTCGTTAGTTAATTTTCTAGGTTTAGGCTTTCGGTTTAGTCATTTGTTTCTTAATCAATGAAACTTTTTCAACAAAAATATATATATATATTAAAAAAATTAAAAGCTAAATCAGATAGGACAAATTATACTTATCTCATATGAGATTTAATAAAATTCATCCTAATTTCCCTCTTTGTTTGATTGATATTGACCTCTCCTATATGGACATGAAGGCAGTATAATAATTTTATAGATAAATTTCAATGCAATGATTTACCAAGCTTAAAGACATTTGGATCAAATTTTATAAATAGAGATGAGTTAGGATGAATTTAATCAAATTTTAAGTGAAATTAATGTAATTTTCCCTATCATGTTAATGATGCTATTGGATCTTATTAACTTTGTATAAAATACAGTCTATTGTTCTCAGATCGTATTATATTTATTACAGTGTGTTAAAACATGAGGTATTAGATTTATATTTATATAAACAAAAAAAATAGTTAATTATGTACTTTGTGCACATCAATTCAAGTAGTATCTCAATTAGAATTACATTTGTGAAACAAAATTGAATTGGATAATTTGCTTTGCTTAACAAATGGTGTTTATCCTTTCAACTGTCATGTGAAATCACTTTTGTGAAACAAACTTTCTAATTGACTTGGCATACATTCACCAGAAATATAGTTCTAATGGCTCTAATTTTTGAAAATACATACTCTGTGTTTCAACTTCCATGGACATAGACAAAAAATCAACATGCAAAGGACCACATCACTAGCTACATAGTTTACACGTATTGTGGGGTTGTCTCTAGCATCATTCAATTTCAAACCCGTGTGCTTTTCACCTTCTTTCAGTTTGTCAACATGTGTGTTATTGTTCTAGGCATCATCACTCTTGCACAAAAACTTTAGTACACCTAATTCGCATTAGTTGGCACAAGTTAGGGTAATCTTCATCTTCATCCTAATCAATGATTAAGAAAGACAGACATAATTACTTGTAAGTAAGTGAAATTATATTTATTTATTTATTATTTCTTCCATTTCTTTATAAGTGTCCTTTTTAGCATGAAGCAATCAAGCAAGTAATTTAGGCCAGTTTGTCTTAACTTTTTTTTTAAGAATAAACTATTTATTAATTGATAAACATATATGAACAAAATAAGATAATTAGATAAGCTTTTTTAAAGAAAAATTGTTTTAATATTTTTTTCTATAAGCATAAAAGAGTATATCATTAAAAAAAATTATTGCAGGGATACTTTTTTTTCAAGTTAATCAAATACATCCTAATATAGCCATGTTTTTTTTTAAATATTTCAATAGACTGAATTATCTTTTGATTTAATAAAAATGAAGAATTATAATATGTCAACATAGGGGTGGCAATAAGATAGCAAACAAAGTTGTATGAATAATATTAAAACAGTGTATGAGTTAAATAATTAATTAATGGAATTAATAAGAAATAAATGTAAAATTAAAATAAAATAAGTAATTACTTGCTAAGTTTTTAAAATTATGTGTAATATAAAATAGAAAATTTTGAAAATGGAGTTTTTTTTTCCAATTAAGTTTCCTATGTATTAAATGCTATGAAAAATTAAGAAAACCTATATTCATACACCGGTATTTTTTTCTCTTCAAGATTTTGGTTGCAGTCGTTGTTATTTTAATTTTGATCTCTATAAATATTAAAAAATATACATTTGGTATTTACAAATATTGAGATTTTTGGATTTGATCCTTATAAATATCACCACTTAACAACTAGGTTAATGTCATAGTAGCCAATACCAAACCTTTTAAAAAGAAAATCATCAAAACCAAAAAGAAAATTATAGGGATCAAAACCAAAATCCACTAAATTTATAAGAATTAAAAGCATATTTAAACCTTAGTTTTTATTTTCCATTTAATAATTTATTTTATTTTTAAATATGTAACCTAACTGTCAATAAAATTAAAAAATTATAAGTTAATTTACATAAATCTGAAACTGCAATGATCAAAATAAATAAATATGAAAAAACTTATATAATTGGATTTGGATATTTTAAAATAAGAATAGTTATAATATTAGAGTTTAATTTTGATGCATTTACAATGTATAACTTTTTTACATTGTCATTCAATCAGATATTTCATTTGATGATTTTTCAAGTAATAGAGATGAAAATTAACTATATTTATAAATGTGAAACTACATGATTTGATGAATATGTAAAACTTTTATGCATCATCAATATATTCCAAATAAATCCATAATCTTATAAAGTAAAAAAAAAATAAGGAGTTAATTAGTATTAAATTATTTGATGAGCCACCATACATAATAATAGTAGTAATTATTAATTTAAAGGTTGCTAATCCCTTTTTTTTTATACTTTACAATTACTTACTTCTTACTTATTACTATCACAATCCTATATAATTATATCTGTTGACCGTCTTGAAAAGGTTAGCACTTAATTAGAATATTTTTCTTGATAAACATCGTCTGGAACCGGATTCCCTAATAAATTAATTCATGCGGATATGGGGATATGGTCTTCCTTGTCGGTCTGGGAAGGTGAGAGGAGGAAGAGGTATTGGTTTCCACCAACTTGTCTCATTCCACCAATTTGCTGCTGGTTTTGGAAATAAAAACTTCTGATTTTCAACATATTAGAAATTAGACCAGGAACGCCTTGACCAGCAGACATGATATAAAGGTAGTCCACCTTATGTCTCAAATTGTTAGGAATCTAGTTACTTATTTCATAAATAAAATTATATGTGAAATTCATCCATAAAAATTCATCACTTTCATTTTTACTCTTCAACCCACACGCTCTTTTAGTTTAGCAGTTGGGAGGACAGTGCGATGCGACGGTGGCCGCATAGTACCTTTCAGCTGTTTGGTTTTTGTCCAATTTCCTGACTCCCAAGCAGTTTGAGCAGTTCACAGCTGAATTTTCTGAAAGTAACTTTTGTAGGCTTAACCAATCTAGTCATCAAACTAATTCTTGATTCAACTAGTTGGAACGGCTGGTCCCATCCAGTAAGAGGCAGAGTCAGGAATTTTGAAAGAGAGTGATTAAATTAATTAATATAAATAAAATAAATTATCATATAAAAAAAGTATAAAATGAACCATAATATAATTTTTTTTATCTAAATTATTAATAAATTAGAGTTTATTTTATCATCAAACCTCTATTTTCTATTAATAAATGAGTCAATAATTTTCTTCTTAAATATCTGTTATACTTAATAAAAAATTTAATGAGAGAAAAATTTTAAAAATTATATTTTAAAGATATTTATATATTTCATACTTTTATATCATACATATAACTACACTCTCTCTATTTATTATTTGTTATGTATACTACTCTCTTTATTTGACTTTTTAATGAACACAATTTATCCGAAATAACTATAGTTATGGAATGAAAATAATATATATAAGGTGATTGACTTTTCTAACAAAATCATAATACTCTCTCCGTCCACTTTTACTGATACCATAGAATATAGTAAAAAGTGTACGGAAGAGTACAAATATACATATAAATATATAATAAAAACGACAAATTTGAGGGGCAGTGGCACCCACCGGCCTCCCTTGGCTCCGCCTCTGGATCCAATTTTCATATCCATGGTTTATATACTAAGGTAGGCCATATAAATGATGAAATCTTACAAACGGACTTGAGTATGTGCATATGGAAAGACCGTGGATGGTAAAAATGGGAAATTGATCCGGATGGTGGATGAAGGAGGATAGGGTGGGCCATTGCAATGGAATACTTGAGATTAAAGGACAATCAATTTGGCAGTTTTAGGGGGGCAGCACCACTGTGTCTAGAGGATAAGGTAGACGGATACCTTATCCGTCACCATCAGAGAAGTATCTGAATGAAGTTATTGTATTTGTGATCGATCTTCATAAACTTATAAGATCATTGTTATTCTAAGACTTCAAGATATTCAATTGAGATATCTATTTAATTATATTTAGATGTGATAAATGAGTAAAAAATTAAAGTAATCATCACATCTAATAATAATGGACTAGGTATCTCAATCAAATACCTATTTTTAGGTATTGAAATAGTATTTTTATAATCTACAAATACCAAGGACCATCAAATCTTTGTATCATCATTTTGTAACTAATACTTGATTAGTTCAAATAAGTAAACATTTATTTCCTTCAAACAAGATTTTATCGTAGAATCTAATGAATAAAAAAAAATCTAAAAATATCTTTACCTGAGTGAACCCATAAACTTAGGCACTACTGAGTATTTACAAAATAAATAAATTTAAAAAAAAACCCAAAAATACACGTTTATAGTCTACAGAGTACTCTTGACTTTTCCTCACTTTGACTCAAGTTATTTAGGGGGCGAGACGTGATATTTTGTTTTATGTATAATGTTTGGGTGATATATGCGAGGGGAAGGGTGACACATTCAGAAAATTTATATAATCGGAACAAAAATGATGTATAAAAACAACAACAAAAAAATTCATCGGATTTAATTTTAATGTAGGGTCAATTTAGTAACATAATACAACCAAAACATGCAAATAGTTAAATATTTTTTAAAAAATTTTAATTTTTAGTGGGCATGAGCCCCAATATTTTATAGGTACGTAGATCTATTCCTATTTAAGGGCAAATTTATGTTGATATGGAATTCAATTTAAATCACTATTAATAATATAAACAAATAAATTTAACGCTTAGGCCACTATATAAATATATATATATATATATATATATAATTCTTTATTTTAAAATAATTGTTATTTTTACTCTTCTATTAAAAGGGTTAAAAAGATATATATTTTTTGAAAAATAGAGTGAGTATAACACAAATGTGTTTGTATATTCGTTGTTATCACAACAGTATGGTTTTCTTTCTTTTATCTTAAAAATAGGTCGCAGGATTCCCTAGCCCCTAGGGCATGTCTACAAGGACACGTGTTGTATGTGCTTCACAATGTGTTTTTTTTTTTTGGCCTTGGTCCAAACTTTTTCCAAAATTCCCATTCGATTTTACCAGTGTACCCCTACACAGAATACAATTCAAGCCGTCCAGTTGGACCACTGGGATATTATAGAACAAACCAATCTCTTTCTGTACTGAGGCCTTTCTCTGGTCCTTTAAATATATTTTGTACAGGTACATGCCCAATGAATGTTGGATGAAGTGTGAATTTTTTTGTTGGAATATCATTTTAAGATGAAAGTTCTTTTAAGAATAAATCTTTGTTATAAAAATTTCTTTATATACCCTGTCATATGATTAAATATTTAAGGAAGTTAATTCGCTGCCAGTTGTATTAGCCCTTGTTTTCATTGCTATATGATTTTTAAATGATAAAACAGAGAAAGTAATTTAGATTTCATAAGGTTAATTTAAGTATAGGTTATAGCCATAATTATTATTCCAGTTCTCTAATTAGAGAAAAATGGAAACAATATTGATTCGAATTCATGTACATCTTGACACCTAATAATATATTAATCATTAAATTTTGATAATATAATATGTTTTAAATGTTGACATATTATCTTGCATTCACCATGAATTGGTATTTGTATTGACATTGAAAAAAATAATGATTGAACCGACCGTTAGATTTAAAAAAAAAATTATATTAACATTAAATTTGATTTGTGGATTATCCATTAATTAAATTTGATATATTTATGATCGTTTCAAAAACTCTGTTGATTTTATTTGGGTAAATAACAACTACACCCCTGAGGTATTGAGTTATGACAACTAACTCCAAACTATGCCAAAATATGCATCCCACCCCATTCCTTCATGACACCGTCAAAATTCTAACTTTTGTTAACTAGAATTAAAGTTATATCCACAAACTTAACCAAACTGTTAAGTCATTTAAATTTTCATGGAAGAAAGAACGTTCCTCTTTCCATTATTCAAAGACTCACCCTCACACTCACCCATTCTTTTTCATTTATCTTTCCTCACCCACCAAGCCACTATTACGGGGTCTACACCCACTACCATATGGTCTGCCCGTGCATTTTATTTCTCTTACTTTTTATTCTCTTGCTTTGATTTTTAATTTTCCATGTAATTTTACATTTTTTTTTGGATATGAATGCATGGAGGGAGTACGCCCTCAAACCTGAAGCATGACGATTAATGTTACAGGATAACTAAACCATCGTGCTAGAGGACGAGTGGCCACGTAATTTACATTTGGTACTAACATGAGTACCAATCTTTGATGTTTATGACTAAAACATTGTTGGTGAAATTGGGCATCATATTGGGCATCATAAGCAAAAAATATGGATACATAAATATTGGTAATCAACCACTCAACAAGTATCTAATAAACACTAAAAGCACTTAGTTTGTCCTATCAAAAAGCTTATAACATGTTCGCAAGAGCCAAATCCTTAATCCCCTTAATCCCATTTACAAAAGAAAAAACAAAACTGGTTACATAAATGAGTAACCAACTAGTCAACAAATATCTATTAAACACCAAAAAGACCTATTTTGTCATATCAAAAAGCTTAAAGTAGACTCACAAAAGACTAAGTCCCAACATTAAGCACTTGCATGAGCATTTGAAGTCCTTGTTACACTTGCAAAAGAAGAATCACCAAGAAATCCCCACATTAGTTAGCTTAGCACTAGCAACATCACTAATACCATCAATGTTGCATTGGTTTGAGTCTCTGTCTCAAAACCACCATTGGCTCGAAGTCTTTTAAACTAAGGTGCAGATCTATTTTTCATCTTTCTCTTCCCCTTTACATTACATTTACTAGCAGGAGACCCTTGGCTTGGTGGAGATGCTCCAATTTGGGTATTTCCCATTAGTTCCTGAATTGTTATCCCTCTACTGGCATTGTGGTCCTTTTTCTGCAATTACATATTCCAATCAACAACCATACAAACATAAATATAATGAATTAAAGCAAATTGTTTGGGTAAAATTACCTTCTTCAATTTGATGGAAGACCTCTTAGCCTAACAGGAGCCCTTTGACATGTCCTTTGTTGTGTCCAAATTCTTTGCAAATGTCACATGTAACTGTGCTGATCTCCTAGCAACACCAGGCCCAGAAGGTCCTTCATCAGCTTCTCCTATTCTTCCTTGGCCTTCCTGGAAGCCTTCTCAGAATTGGTGCTTGGACAACATCCTCTGGATTCTCATGAAACTCTACCATGGACAAGTCTGGTATAGGGTGAATAATGTCTGAATAAGTCAATTGGTAGCAACTTTTGGAGTAATGATGATCACAAAATTCTTCTACTTGTAGTCTGAGATAAGATATACATGCAAGAGCATGTTTACATGGCAATCCTAAATTTGTAAGAAAAATACATTAGTCATGTCTTACAACATGTTATGTAACTTAAACATGCAAACAAGAAGTAAATTTGAAAACTTACCACAAATCTCCCAAAATTTGCAATGGCATGTACCCTTTTCCAAGTCAACAGGGAACCTCTTGCCATCATCATTAACAGAAAATTCCCTTCAGGCTTGGACCAAACTACACCTATTGGTCCTAGATTTCATACTCTCAATCTTTTTCAAAGCCCCAGGAGTAAGGTTCTTCTCCCAAATACAGCCATTAGAGTATCTATTATGAATCTTAGCCATCAACTTTACAACTAAAGATTCTATCAACATTAGTACTGGTTTACCTCTCAAAGGACCAACCCACTGATTGAAACTCTCTGTCATGTTATTTGTGATGTGGTCTGACTTCACTCTAGGATCAAAAGCTTGCCTTGACCACATATTTGCAGGAATCTTGTCTAGCCACTCAAATGCTTCTGCATCCATTTGCTTTATAAGTTGCATAGTCTCCTTGAACTCCCAATCACAGGAACTCTTGCAGCCTTCCAAAATAAGCTCCTTAACATCATTCCAGGGAATTTTACTTTAAAATTTGCATACAGGTGCCTACAACAACACCTGTGTTGTGAGGAGGAAAAACCTCATTGATAGCTTGGTCTAACCCCTACAACATAAAAATAACACCAAAATTATAAGAGTACAACATGGAATTAAACAAATAACAAAAATAACAAATTTACCTTTTGTCTATCATCATAATAACAAAAGGCTTGTCATGGATTGAAGCTCCAATCATAGTATCCAACAGCTTAAGGAAAAAAGTCCAACTATCTTTATTTTCCACTTCAACTATGGCAAATGCAACAGGAAAAATCCCATTATTTCCATCCAAGGAAATAGCAGATAACATGACACCACCATATGGCCCCTTCAAATGGCAGCCATCCATGCCTATGAAAGGCCTGAACCTTTTAAAAACCCATTTTTCATAGAATCAAGGCACAAAAAGAACCTTTTGAAAATAGGATTGCTACCAGGACTACTCCTCTCAACTTGTAACTTGGCCACAGACCAGGATTAGCTATCCTAACCATTTCAGCATATTTCCTTATCTTGCTATATGTTTTAGCATGATCACCCTCAACTTGTTCCCTTGCCTTCTTCTTAGCACGATAAAGTTTACTGTTAGAAACTTCAACTCCATAGTTACACAACAAATGCTCTCTGATTGTTTCATAACTAATATTAGGATAGCCCTAAATTGTGCTTCCATTTTACTAGCTATCCAAGCGGATGTCACAGAGGAATTAGTAGAGCTTTTAACACAAGTATGCTTCCCCTCGTACACTTTAATCTCAAATGTGACCTCATCTGGATTTGTGCTAGCATGCAAATACCACTTGCATCCCTTACCAGCACATTAGCGGTTATTCTAGTTCTCTCATTCCTAGTTTTGACAACATCAAAACCCTCTTGAACGGCATAATCTGCAAGAACCTTTCTAAAGACATCAACACTTGCAAACAACATCCCTCTCTCTAGTGTTATAGGACCGTTTGTTGATTCCTTATAAATCTTGCCAACATAAGCTCTATCCAAGTAAGGCCTATCTTGACTGGAATCAGAATTGTATATGTCATCCACTAAATTTTCAGATTCATATTCAAAGTTATCATCCCTGCCTCCTATATTCTCTGGCACAATATAGTCATCAAGATCGCTAGACCCTAACCCAAGACTACTTGCATCAGATGTTTCAAAGGTGTCATCATTAGAATCAATATTGGCATTAGGGACAGACATACCTATTAGAGGCTCCTCTAAATGTGGCTCCAATATATGGTTCAATTCTTCTACATACAAATGCAGGTAATCATTACCTTTCTTTTTATTTTCCTTAGTCCAGATTATCAATGTTTGATCATCTTCTATCGCAATTCTCCTATTTTGTGGCAATTCTCCCTCCAACTTCACTTTTTTCTGCAATCTAGCTTTAACCCACGATAGACTTGGCTTAGTAGATCCATGTAGCATATGTAGTCATGTCTATTATGAAGAAGTCATCCTGCCAATGAACAACAATGTTGAATCTTGTGTTATCTCCCATTGTATCGCTAAACAAGGTAGACCACAAGCTCAACATTAGATTTTATCAATAAAAAAAATAAAAGGAACAAGGTCAACATTACAAAAACAACTACAAGTTCGTTCTAGAGAAATTAAAAATAAAAAAAACAAAAAAAGGGCAAGAGAAATAAAATGTTTGCTATGCTATGTTGATTTACTTTTTCAACATCAAAGGTATGTTGTATTCCTTCAACTAAAAAAAAGGCTGAAAAAAAATTAGATTTTATAACAAAAAAAAAGCTCAATGCCACAAAAATAGAGCAACTTTGGTTCTAGAAAAACAAGAAGGAACTACGTGGAAAATTAAAAATTAAAACGATAGAATAAATAGCAAGAGAAATAAAATGCACAAGGCTGACCGTATGGTGGTGGGTGCAGACCATGTAGTAGTGGCTTGGTGGGTGAGGGAAGATGAAACGGAAAAAGAATGGGTGAGTGTGAGGGTGAGCCTTTGAATAATGGAAGAGAAAGACGTTCTTTCTCTCGCGAAAATCTCAATTGCTTAACAATTTAGTTAAGTTTATGGATAAAACTTTAACTCTAGTTAACAAAAGTTAGAATTCTAACGGTGTCATGAAGGAATGGGGTGGGATGCATATTTTGGCATAGTTTGGAGTTAGTTGTCATAACTCAATACCTCAGGGGTGTAGTTGTTATTTACCCATTTTATTTATTATATATCTCATGTTATGGTAGATATGAAATTGTTAATCTCATACATATGATATGTATGTTATATTTTAGTCTATCTAGTTAAAGTTATGTCTTCACTCTTCATCTATAATTATTTATAATTAACATATTAAAAGTAAAGTTACACATCATCAGTTCAGATAAATATTAGTTGTTTATTTTTTATGGATCTATAGCTTTTTGTTCAAACTGTACGCGCCATTACACTTTTGTTTGAATAAATTCCGATTTATGGTCAAAAGAACGCATCAAAGTATTCCATTTTTGATAAAAGGTTCAAATTTTATTACAAAGCTGGCAATCTTAGCTGCAGGCATTAATGCTATCGATCAACTTTTCTCATACATCTCAATAATAAGTTAATCTCAATAATAAGTTAATAACTTTTCTTTAGTATTTAAACTTTTGTCCATTTAGCGTAGCTCGTTTATGCTAAAGGGTTTGGCTTATTAATGTTTGGCCAAATTTTCTCTCATAATCGCTATGTATTGAGTTTGATTTTTCAGTCCTTCCACTGCCATGTGATTCATGAGTACTTTTAAATGTGCTTCATAAGTGGAGAGCATATCCTAATCTTAAATTGGGAGGAATTTCTGTTTCAATTAAAACTTTAGCATACAAAAAAAAAACATCCCTATACATTCTTAACTACTATAAACACTTTATTTTCAAATTTTTAAAAATACGTAAATCAATTTATAACATTTTCAAACTATACAAATTAGCCTTCTTTGGTTTTTTTTTTCTATTATTAACGAAAATAACACATATTCAAGCAAATTTAACATACCAAATTGCATATTGTTTTATAGTTTAAGGACTAGAAATGCATAAAAATCAAAGTTTTGAAATATAAGACACTTTTTTTTTATAAAAAATAGACACAAATTTAACGTAAGAACAACATTATACATTTAAAAATTTAGAGAGTCAATTTGTATATCTCTAAAAGAATATGGGTAAACTAATCATAATTTATAGTTTAGGTAAAGTTTTTGTTTAAAAGAAATGTAATTTTCAAATACTATTGGTATATATATATATATATAAAGGGTGGGGATCCGTTACACTAGATATAAGTCTTGTATACTTACATCATTCATTAACTTTTCATAGAAATTGAATTTAATTGATCCAACCGTTGAATTATGTTAAATTATATTGACAATCAAGGATGTCAAATTTCAAAATCATACAACAATAATATGTATCCTAATGATTAATTTTAAAATAAAGTGGCAAGATAAAATATCAAAACATTTTAAAACTATATGAAATTTGATATATTTGATCTATCTAGTAAGAATTTTGAATTTAATGGTTGGATTGATGAAATTTTATACCATAAAATGTTATTGAATAGTGTAAGTGTGTCAAGATTTACGCATGGTGTAAACAGTTTTCACTCTATATATATATATTGTTGTATCAAAATATTTGATTCAATCACCTATAGCTTTTAAAAGAGCAATTTGTACTGCTCTTCTCAAGATTTGGTCAAATTCTTGAACTCCACTTTATTTATAAAATTTACTTAAAAATTTCTTTTGTGAAACTATTACATTGACCTCCATTGAGTTTGTAAAATCATTACACTAATCTCCAGTTAGTTTGTAAAATTATTACACTAACCTCTATTTGTAAAATTTTCTTTGAAGATACTTGAGTTTGTGAAACCATTACATTGACATTATTGAGTTTAAAATCATTACACTACCCACCATCCACTCTATCGCACAATCAACCATGTATCCAGGACACTCACTATCATCTAGACAAATAAAGAAGAGTAGGAGTGAATTTCATCAAATGTCACAAAAAAATAGTGTAATTTGTGCTTTTTTTATTTAAGGGGTAATTAGTGCATTTTCAAATCCTAAAAAAAAAATACAATCAGGAGTTTCTTCAACATACTTAATTTTTTTTTCCAAAAGGATGGGTACCTTGTGAGAAGTTATGGCTAAGATTAAGTCACATGTGTAATTTTATAAAAAATTTATACATATATATTTTAATATAGTAAAATTTGTGATTAAATAACAACTTTTCATTTATCATAAATATTGGTACCATTTACAATTTAATATTATAGTAAGCACATAAAGAATCGCCATGATCTGAAGATAAATGTTTTTAATTTTTTTTATGAAATGAAGGTAACTTCTTTAATTTTTTGGTAATTGAAGTACCCAACTTTATTGGTTCAAATTCACATTCTTCTACACTTTGAATCAATTAATATATATTATACTAACACATTGAGTGCATAAGAATCTATGCCCTCTTCTCCAATGAGGCCAAAAGGCCACCACACAAGACAACCAAATGAAGCTTCCTCGATCATGGACACAAAACTCTACAACAAGAACAAGAACAACAAGAACCAAGACCAAAGTCTTCGTTGACAACACAACAAGAACCATGTCTCAGCTCCACAACAGAGTCAACCATGTCAAGTTCCATTGGAGCTTGTTGTTCCAAAGGGTCTTCCATTTCATATGGGACAGGTTCCTTGCCTGCCCGTTTGGAACAACAACAACAAGAAGAACAAGCCATGCTGCCCGTTACCGGAGGCTGCCCCTCCGCCTTGATTCTCCGCCGGCAGCCGTGGACGGCGGTGGTGGCTCCTCCATGCATGGACACCACCACACCTGCATGACAAATTGTGGGTGTGAGTCAGATTCTGATTTGGTGAACCTCAAGATTAGTTTGTTTGGTGATTGCCATATTGGAAAGACTAGTTTTGTGGTATGTACGATAATAAGAACAAGTCTCCTCACTTTCTCATATTTTCTTGCTTTTTTTTAAATTTCTTTTATTTCTTTTTATTTCTTTTTTGGTTTGGAGGAACTTTGGATTTCATTCATTTGAGGAAAGTTTTGAGGTGAAAAAAGTAAGAATTTTTAAGCTTTTTAATGCATTGAAGTTTTGATTCATTAGGGATGGTTTGAATTTTTGTGGTATGTATGCTAAGAACAGGCTTCTTATCTTTTCTTTATTTTCTTTTTGTTTGGATTTCATTCATTTGAGTCAAGTTTTTTGATGCATTAAAAGAATTAAAGAAGTTTGCAATTTTTTTCTTTCTTGAGTTCTTAATTAGTGTTTGATTGGAAAAACCCTTGTTAGTATTACAGGTTTCATTTTCTTATTGTGTTTTTTCATTGGAATAAATTTTGATGTAGTCATGTAGTAAGTTTTTGTGGCATGCTAAGAGCAGCTTTCTCACTTTGTCATCTTTTCTTGCTTTTCTTTTCTTTTTTCTTTTTTTTTTAAAATTATTTCTGGCTTTCTTTCATTTTGAAATAGAATTAGTGCGAATTTTGCTGATAAGAACAAGAAAATGTGAGTAAAAAGTACACCTTTTATGAAGTTTTCAATCTTTAAAAAGCATTAGAAACTAGTAAATCTTTCTTTTTTGGTTTCTCAATTTGTGCCTGAAAAGCCAGGTTTCATTTTTCTATTTTTGTTTTTTTATTGGAATAAATTTTGATGTAGTCATGTAGTGATTCCACTTTCCTTTTCTTTTTCACTCAGATTAAGTATGTAGGGGATGAGCAAGAAAGAGGAGCTTACAGATGAAGGGACTTAATCTGATGGACAAAACTCTCCTTGTTCAAGGAGCTAGAATTTCATTTAGTATATGGGATGTTGCAGGTATTTTGGTCTTTATTTTTAATTTCATTTCTTATATGACTTTTCTGGGTTTGTGTAGTTTTGAGTAAAGTCTTGATTGGGAGTTATTATGTGGTGTATATTTATGTAGGTGACAAAGGGTCACTGAATCAAATTCCCTTGGCTTGTAAAGATGCAGTTGCAATTTTGATTATGTTTGATCTCACCAGTCGTTGTACACTAAATAGGTAGCTTGATAATCTATCTGCTATGTTTCCATGGAGACTTTTATTAGTAACAATTGCAGAAATGACTTAGCCTTTTTGCACTTTTGGGGTGGTTTTGCAGTGTTGTTGGATGGTATAGTGAAGCAAGAAAGTGGAATCAGGTAACAGAAAATGAGTTTAATTAATAGTCTTCTAATTACTTGAATTAGTTGTTGATAATCATCACTGATTAAAGTTTTACTCCAAATGCTTGTCAAATGGAAAAGCTTTGAAATAGTATGCAAAAGGACAGAGTATTACATGTATTATTATTGATGAAGCTTTAATGACCATTATGACCAATAAGTGACACTAATTTCTCATTGACACTAAACGAAGAAAGGTACTGATTTATTGATAAAGGCATAAAGGTGATTTCTATATGCCATAATGGCATTTAATCATTGTTGTCGTTAATGTTATATTCTTGTAGTTTTCTGATGTCCATGTGATTCACTTGCAGAGTGCAATTCCCATTCTAATAGGAACCAAATTTGATGACTTTGTTAGACTTCCACCAGATTTGCAATGGACAATTGTGACACAGGTAAATTATTATTTCTGCAACTTAATGCAAAAGTAGAAAGGTTAGGGTGCATTTGGTTTTAGAAAAAAGGTTTTAATTTTAATTTTCTGTTTTTAATTAGCTTCTTTTTTTTAGAATTTTATGAAGAAAATATTAAAAATTATAAAATCTAGTTTTCAATTTTCATTTTCAGTTTTCATAATCTTCTTTTCAAAATTCTACATACAGGAAACAAATTGAAATAGAATTGAAAACCGGATTCTGTTTTCTGCAACTCTTAGTAACATATTTGTCTGATTTATTTGTCTTGTGACATATTCTACTTCTTTTTTTTAATTTTTTTTATATTAATGTGACATATTCTACTATAAGTACATATATGATGTAACCCTCCATTGACTTGTGAACATGAAGAAAATCTTTAATTATTTCAAGTACTCTTTGGAATCTATCTATGCCCTCTACATTTACCTAGTTATCTATTTCCGCGTTAAGCATATAAAAACTGGGGCCTACTTATTGAATTAAAGCAATATTGTAATGGTCATTGTTCATATAAAGTTTTATTTTCTATATATGCCTTAGCTTTTTTCAAAATTTAACTTGGTGTTGGTGCATACTGCATACAGGCAAGGGCTTATGCAAGGGCAATGAAGGCTACCCTTTTCTTCTCAAGTGCAACACACAATATAAATGTGAACAAAATCTTCAAGTTTATCATGGCCAAGCTCTTTAACTTGCCATGGACAGTAGAAAGGAATCTGACTCTGGGAGAGCCTATAATTGACTTCTGATATGTACTCTACACTGACTAACACGTAAATAGCAGGACTAAGTAGATCAACAAGAAAAAAGAAAAGAAAAAAAAAAAAACATGATCCAGTCACATATAGTCACATATTGAATTGCAGAGTTCACCACCTGGGTAGCTAATTTACATATCTTCTTTAGGCCATTTTGACTCAGTTTTCTGTCACTTAAATGGTGTCTACCTCAAACCTTGCTGTGGCTGATGCCAAAAGGCACAGTCATTCAGGTTTTCATGTATTTTGGTGTATTAAGTTTGTAGCCTCAATGCCCTCCGTTCTTCTTTTGAGGTATGGAATAAAATAAAGGATGAGAAATACAGAGTTCATTGACAATGATCTTTTCTCTTTTTTGGAAGTCTTGAGATTCTCAGTGGACTAATTAATTTATGTACAGGGATTTGGTTTCATCAAAACTGACTTGATTTTGAAACATTTCTTTAAATTTTGTTATTCCAATGTACAATTAGTTGTATTATGATTTTGAAGTGTGGCATATGTGATGCTACTCTGGAATGCTACTCTGGTTCCATTGCGCTGATCTGTTTGTGTGAATGATAAAAAGAAGAAAAAAATTCTTTAAAATTTTAATGATGATGATGGAGTGAGTTCCGTTGTCTTTTGGGGTACTAAATAGTTGTGTACTTTGTATTGTATGAACTTTGTAACCATGTGAGGCAGCCATTCACTGATGTCGCGGAAAGGACAAGTTGGGTTTTGAAGGTATTGAAAGACACCACAATAGTCACTAGGGCGTGGTGGCTTCTTCTATGAACTGAATCTCTACTGCATGAAGTGAAAGCTCTTGTGGGTAAAGGGTTTTTGAATAATCCTAATCCTATCATGTAATAGAATGTACTTGCTCTGTCTTTCTGACGGATTATGGATGGTTTTCAACCTAGACCCTCAAACCTAATTGACACAATAAATATTTTGCTCCTTCTGAACTACAAATCTTGGCTACAAACTTAAATTTGGTTAGATTTTTGTTGTGTTATGTTATCTAATGAATAATTAAAATTATTATTAAAATATAATATTTTATTAATGAAGGGTAAATAGTCAAAATATACAGCCTTTCAGCATGCAACCCAGTTTTGGTATGTTATTTGGTTAGATTTTTATTGTGTTATGTTATCTAATGAATAATTAAAGTTATTATTAAAATATGATATTTTATTAATGAAGGTAAAGTAGTTAAGATATGCAATTCATTTCATTTAGTACATTCCAAATAAAGAATTGAATTCAATTCCATAATTTAAAGGTTTATTCCAAACATAAGAATTCAATTTTAATGGAATTGAATTCAATTCCATCACTTAATAACTTTCCAAACACCCTGAAAATGTTGATATAAAGCCGAGTTATATTATTTGGACTTATGAAGCATAGCATTGTCGACTACGTGGATGAGGTTGAGCTGGATACCGGCGACGGACTAACCCGTTAACTCGCAACCGCATGAAAATTGACCAAAATTTTTAATCCACCAACCCGTTAACTTTTCCTTCACCACTTAACCCACGAGTAAACCAAATTTGTGAACTAGTCTGCTAGTCCACATATTATTGCTATTATGTTACAGTCTAGTCCACATATAATGTCCAATGCACCAGTCCATGGACCATTCCAATGAGGTGAATGAAGCAGCCAAGCCCAAGCCCAAGCCCAAGGAGATTAGTGGCCCAGTCTTGACTTCAGTCTTCACACTCAATAATAAGTCATAACATAAGTGGAATGGGAGTGTGGAATACTAACACTAAGGTTGTCTACTTGCCTTAATTCCTTCTCTCTTCAAGTCTTCACTTCAGTGACTTCCAGGTTCCAGCGCCGTCGGCCCCTCGCCAAGCCTCCTCCAGCCACCTCCGCCAAGCCTCCTCCTGCCGCCACCACCAAGCCCTCTCTCACTTTGGCCTCTCGTCTCTCAGATCTCGCTTCTCACTTAAAGGTCTTTCCCAAGTTATGACAAAAACAAGTAGCAAACATGAGGCAATGTTTCGAGAATCAACATAGGAGACATACAACAAAGAACAAATTAAACACTAACCCAAATGGGTCCTCGTAATTGCAAAACAGAAGAAGGGGACATTTGATGGTAAAAAGGCCAACCTTTTGGAGCGGAATTTTGACAGATCGTAAACCTAATTGATTGAATCCATGAGATCTTGTCTGTAGTGGTAATATTTTTGTAATTTGTATGATATTATTTAAAAAAAAATTAACACTTGATTTTAATATTTGCAGTAATTAGTACTGTTATTTGTTTAAAATTTAAATTGAACACTGTAAAAAAAAATTGTGTATATGTATTTTGTGAGATAAAATATATCGTATAAATATAAATATATGATATAGGATATTAAAAAAAGAAAAAAAATATATGAAAGGAAAAAAAATATGAAAAGAAAAAAAAAAGCTGGACCACGAGTCGGTCTGCAATTTGGTACGTGGGCTTTTTACTAGGCCAAAATTGCAAACTGGCCCGAGAACTTGTGGGCTTAGGCGTGTAAAACGCGACTAATTAAAATGCGAGTTCATTTATGAAGCTTATCCGTTACCTTGTTTAATATTAGCGTTGCACCGAGTTAAATGGATTGGATGAGTTCGTATATCCACCTCTAGAGGTGTAACTATTTAGATAAGATCCACATCACATTTGATATTGCTATACATCATTAGTATAAATAACATTTTTCTATATAGCCTAATCCCCAAATTTTTGGCTTGGCCCATTCCATTCCCTTCTCTGCATCCATATTCCTCTTTCATCACGGTGACTCAAAAGAATCACACTCTCGATTCTTCATCCACATTTACGGTAGCGATCAAGCGACAACCTTCAACACTTGTCTTCTCAGCTCAGGTTAGCTCACGCGTGCTCTCCTTCTTCCTCATTCTCATTCTCTGCTCTTCACTCCGTGTTTTTCTTTTTCCCTTGTGATAATGGATTAACCCGTGACGAGGATTTTCTGGGTGTGATTTGTGCTCCGACGACAGCGACGAAACTCCGGCGCGTCGATCTCAGCTTTCCACCCTCTACAAACGGAGGCAACCGCCCCGTTTTGGAAATTGGAATGAAGCAGTGAGACAGCGGAACCATTCTCACTCCACGGAAAAACCACCCTGCAACAAAGAAATGAACAGGTATCAGCCAACACTTTTCGGGATTTTATTTGAAGTCATGTTTCTCTTGCTGCTGCGAAAATTTTCATTCTCACTTTTTTGGTCTTTATTTGATTTATGGGTCTGCTAGGATGATTGTTGGGAATGTTTTGAGTCTCATGATGGGGTTTGGCTTTTGTTTTGTTTTTTTGGTTCTCTCCTTTTTTTTTTTTTTCCTGTTTATGGGTTTTTTTTTCTCTCTTTTTTATTGTGTAGAAAATGTTTTGGGTCTAATTGAGTGCTCTGCTATAACACAGATTGGTAAAGAAGGCTGTTTCAAGTGTCTTTGAACTGAAAATTCCAAGGAAGATGTTTTGTACCGAGGTTGTGAAGCAAGTTCCTGCTTCCATTGGTGTTGGAGAGCTTTCCACCGTAAGGGAATCGTTTTTTTAACCATATCCGATATCAAGAATTGGGGTCTGTTTTGGTTTCTGTCTTCATCTTGTGCTTTTAGTTTTTAGAATTTTGTGAAGTAAGCAGCGAACAAACACAGGAAATGAACACTGAAACATGATTTTATTGTTTTCTCTGTTTTCAGTAATTCGTTCACAAAATTCTGAAAATGAAAACAAGAAAAATGAAAACAGTAACTAAACAGGCCCTAGTTTTTAATTAAAATTTAATTTCTACGGACTGACATTGTAAAGCATCTTTACACTATCAACCGATAGAATTTAACAGAAGTGACAGATTATAAAAAAATAACTACCCACTATCACAACCACCCATCATAATTTTTAATTTTGGTGAATTTCTTTCACAATGCCATTGCATAAAAATTAGACTCTTTTAATTATTCTTTCTATTTGTACATTATTTTCATTTCACAATCTTGCTTTCTGAATCACTCTTTTATGAGCTTAAATATTCAAAAAATGGTTCTGTTGAGTATATGAATATGAATTGATTTGCAAGTTGATGATAGTTATTTTTGTTTTGCAATGGATTCTTGAGAAGTTAAGCTCTGGTAGCTTCAATGTTTACTTTTTCTTTTTGTAGTTTATTCTTTGGCATTTATTACAGGGACAATTGTGACTAATTTCTCATTGTTATGCTTCTTGATAATCTTCTCCATTGTCTTCATTTCTCCCATACCTTTTGTGTCTTCGGTCATTCCATATTGTTACAGTAGTTTATATTGAAAGACAATGATTTGCCACCGGAATAACAAATGAAAACTGCACAACTATGATTGACACTTCGTAGGAAAATGAGAAGAAGCAGACTACTAGCAAAAATATTCAACAATATGATGTTGCTATTGTTGGAGGAGGGATGGTTGGCATGGCTTTAGCTTGTTTCTTGGGTAGGTAATAATCTGCTGGCGGCACGTTGTTTTAGACCTTAATATATTACATCTCTTAATTGTGCTGTTTTTTCCAGCAAGTATGCCAATGACAAAGCATTTGAGTGTTGCAATTATTGATAGCAATCCTGCTCTCAGTAGTAGCTTGAGCATTAAGAAGGAAGATCCTCCTGATCCAAGAGTCAGTACAGTAACTCCTGCAACTATATCTTTTCTCCAAGGTATCCAGTTTATTAGGTTTGCTCTGGTGACATGAATGGAATCTGAGCTTCAAAAGTAGTGACACTTTTGCTTGTATGATAGGAATGGGAACATCTTTTTTTCTCCTTTTTGTACAAGGCTGGAAACATATGTTTTTTGTAGTTAGTAACTCCTATAATTGATCTATTTTCCAGATGCTGGTGCTTGGAAATATGTTGAGCAAAATAGACATGCATATTTTGATAGAATGCAGGTATTCTTTTATCCCCTACTCACTATTGCCTAAGATTGGTTTTGGATAGAGTTCAATGGTTTTAGTTGATCCATGTAACCAATTCTTACTATTTGGATAAAGTTTTGGTCGTTGTTAGTTGTAATATTTTATTTATTTTCCAAAGCTCCTTAATTCACTTGCACAAGTTCCTTTTCTTGTGCTTCTTGCCTCAGGGCTGTAGATTCTCCTTGTGCTAGAAGGATGCCTTTTTGTATGAATTATTTAAAATTTCATGAATTCTTTTGTATATCTCTGCAGATCTGGGATTATAGTGGTTTGGGGTATGCTAGATACAATGCAACAGATGTAAATAAAGACTTTCTTGGGTAAGTGTGGACATATACTACACTAAAACAAGTCACTTTGGAAAACAACTATCATTATTGCTAACTGCAAAAACTTGATTTTTCAGTTGTGTAGCAGAGAATAAAGTGCTCCATAATGCCTTATTGTCATGCATAAAGGTAAAAGTTCACATTGTCTTTCCATGATGTGTAGTATATGTTATTGCATCGGTAATTTTATGATGAGCATTTTAGCTGCTTGGACAATGCTTCCGGCTGGAGGTTCTTTTAAGTTATTTGTAGTTGGAAGCTGTTAGGAGGATTCTTCATCGTACTCTCCTGTAATTCTCTCATTTTCTTGCACATTGTTATTTTGAAATAAAAATGACACTTTTTACATTTAGATAGGATTGGACTTCATTAACTAGAAAGTCTCATCTTTTCATGTTCTCTGCACTTGTGTTATGATGTACTAAAATACTATCTGAATTGTAAGCTTGCTAATAATAGTGTAAAATGAGAAAGAAATGCAATGCTAACATATCCATGGATGCTCTGGAAATTTTATGTAATCTACCTTCAATAGTTCATGTTTATAGATTTTAAATTCAGGACAATTGAATCACTAAATCTAGCTATGTTTTTGTTGCTTCAAAGGTATTTCCATCAAGACCTTTTCGTATGTTATCTTAGCGGAATTTTTATCCTCAGGCATGATACTAAATTGCATTGAGACCTACAAACTTTTTGCCAGGATTCTGATTTCAAGAAAACAATCTATCCACTGAGGTTAACTTCAATGACTTTGAATCCTGGCACTATGTCTATGGTGGAGGCGAATATGACATCTAGAGAATCAACATCTGCTCAAGGTCAAGGTGCAAAGTTGCAACTTAGCGATGACAGTTGCATATATGCAAAGTTGGTGGTAATTTAAGCTTTACTTATCAATGTGCACTGCTAGCAATGCTATAAATAGTGGCAAAACAATGTTAATTTACATGCTAGAGACCAATTAGCCACCATCTGATTGTTATAATTTCATATGCAATAACCATTATCTGATTAAGGATGATTGTTTTGAAGGTAGGGGCTGATGGAGGAAAATCCCGTGTCAGAGAATTAGCAGGATTCAGAACAACTGGATGGAATTATTCTCAGAATGCAATCATCTGCACTGTAGAGCATACTTCTGAAAACCGATGTGCATGGCAACGGTTTCTACCTACAGGTCCAATTGCACTTTTACCCATTGGTGACAATTTTAGCAATATTGTTTGGACCATGAGCCCAACAGAATCAGACAAGCGCAAATCAATTACCGAGGAAGATTTTTTGAAGGATGTAAACTCTGCTCTGGATTATGGATATGGACCTCATCCTACTTCAAGCTTATCAGGAACCCGCGACGTCTTCTCTTGGTTTAAAATGGGCGCAACAATATCAGCTAATGAGTTCTTTGAAATTCCGCCAAAAGCAATAAAGTTGGCATCTGAAAGAATGGTGTTTCCTTTGTCTTTGCGGCATGCCAAGTCCTATGCTTCAAAACGTGTTGTTCTGATCGGAGATGCAGCCCACACAGTCCATCCTCTTGCTGGTCAAGGAGTTAATTTGGGTTTTGCAGATGCATTCTCTCTTTCAAGAGTTATTGCAGAGGGCATTGCTTTGGGCACCGGCATCGGAGAGGTATGCCATGTTTCCAATGCTTGTACCACGAAATATGTAAATACTGACATATTCCTTTTTGTCAGAACTGTAGGAAATTGGAATTGGAGTTGCTTTCCCTTTTGCCTTTACTACTGAATTTCTTTACTAACGGCCAATTTAGATAACACTACTTGTGACTCTTAAAAAATTTTAGATGTCAAAAGTCAGATTTTAAACATTTTGTCCTGATTGCTATACAGTTTATTACTTCCTAAAACATAATTTTTAGTACTTGTTTGAGAAGGGGTGCATTTGTTTTGGATTTTAAAAAGAATGGCCATGAAACTTTAATTTGTTTATATATAATTGAAAAAATTGAAAACTTTTTTTTTTTTTTCAGAAGCTACCCTTTTTTGTAGCTTTTACAAAAAAGTTGAAAATTGATTTTTTTGAGATTATGATTATTTTTTAGAAGTTCTCCAAATATACGAAAAGTGACTTTTTGGATTGAAAAAGTGATTTTGAAACAAAAAAGTTCAGCCAAACGCACCACAAATCTTTAGTTTTTCAAGAAGCACTTTTAAAATACTCAAAGCAAACATGCTATTGTTACTTAAGTAAATATAGAATACTTTGTTCATAAGTTACTTTGAAAGTTCCCATCACACAAGGGTTTAAATAAGCTATATACCCAAACAGATCCTAAATACTGCTTCATTTTTAAGATGAGATGTAGGTGAGGAACTTCTAAATTACTCTAATCTGTCCACGCATGTAAAAGTATTATGGTTCCTCCTTTGTCTATGCTGCTCTGCAGGTAAATTTGTTAAAGAAGTATGAAGCAGAGAGGAAACCAGCAAATCTTACGATGATGGCAATCCTTGAAGGCTTCCAAAAAGCTTATTCCATTGATTTGGGACCTTTTAATTTTCTTCGAGCTGCAGCCTTTCATGGGGCAAACTATATATCACCACTCAAAAGAAGTATCATTTCCTATGCATCAGGAGAGCAGAGATTCCCCATTTTCTTGTGAAAAGAGTAATGTAGTTTCAATGGAACCATTTGACAGGATGCATCTTGCACATGGTAAATCTTTCTTGTTTTACTGTGACAGAGGCATCAAAATAAGTATTAGCTGAAGATTTATCACTTCATATTCTTATTTGTTATTTGTTATTTATTTATTTTATTTTTCCTTGGCTTTCTTGATTGGGGGTTGCGGATGAAATGAAATGAGTCAGTGGTCATGTTCATTCTCTTTATCTCTAAGAATGAAAATCTGTTATATAAGTTGTAATTTCATAAGTAAATATGTCATGCCTTTGACAAAGTTAAACTACGGCACTCTTTTAGCCAAATTTATGGCTACGGCGGTTGGTAGCATCTAGTGAAAAATTTGCTTCCTAATGGTGTGTATGGAGAGGATCTCACCGTTAAAGACAAAATCCATGTCTATAAATTCTACGTCTTAGTGAATTAATCGCAGTATTTGGATACTTTGAGTTCACCCAAAAAAACTATGACGCTTTTAAAATCATAAGAATTTTTAAATAACAAATTAATTCTTTCTTTCAATATATTGGCTAAACATTAGCCAAAGAGGAATGTTAATTCTTATAATTGGTGTGTTTAAATATACTCTTAATTTTAAATTATATTTACATGTATTAGTGTTAAAATGTTTGACCCAAAACATATTATTCATCAAGATGAAGTAGAATGGTAAAGTATTAAATTATTTTAAAATTATATCAAATTGTAAATATTTGATTTATTTGATAGTAATTTAAAATTTAAGGGTTAGATTGAGGATTTTTTTCAGCATTTTTTTACATCTGACTATTGTGATTTGATCATTAATTGTATAGATCTTAATAATTTAGGTTAATGAGACACTTAATTTATTTTTAATCATAAATATTAATAACCTTGAATTTTATAGATACTGTAGAAATTTTCTAAGTCTTTTTGGTATTTATTTTTTAGATATATTAATTTATCTGACATAAAAATTAAAAGAAACAAATTTGAGAGATTTTGTTTATAATTTTCTGAAGCAAGGTATAATAACTTCAAAAAGGGGTTTACCACAAAATTTAGAAGTATTGGTATATTTTAGTTATTTGTGAGTAAAATTTTAGCCCCCTGTATTATTAACCCAAAGTTATAAGAATATGCGAGACTTATAATTTGATTGTAATGGTTGAACACAAAAAGTACTAATACCCTAAAAATATAAGGAAATTCTTTAAAGAAGTGGTAAATTATTACTTTTTTTTTTATTACAAATACTTTTCTTTAAAGTTATATCCAAATACACTTAAAAACTTATAAAAGCAAAAAAAAAAGAGTTTTTTTCTTAAAAAAAAAGAAAGTCAATTCAAACGAATTCTTAGACTGTAGGTTGTACTATGTAGATGTAATACCAATTTAGACTTAACCCAAAAAAAAAGTTTCATTTTAGTACATCGATATTTGATAAAAAAAGTTTATACTATCTTCTAATTATATGATTTTATTTGTAATAGGGTGTTTGTTAGATGGAATATTTTTACATTTTGAAAAATATAACTATAAAAATATAAGATTTTCATGTTTGATAGACGGTTTGAAAAAAAAATCCCACCTCACACCACATTCTCATTAGAATGAAATATTTTTACAAAAATAAAAAGACCAAATTGTCTTAACCTTAAAATCACCATAATATCCGTTGTTGGAGGCCATCATTGAACCACCAATCCATCATTGAACCACCAATGTCATTGCTAGACCATTGTTGACACTGAACTACTACTGTCGGTAAAGCGCCTACACGTCTTGCTTGAGCCAAAAATGTTATCCTTAAGAATAAAAAATTAAAACTAGAAACAAATTCACCCTTAATAGTTTCAAGATAGTAGGTGGTTGAATTCAACTATTTTATTAATATTACAATACATAATTAGATTTTTGTATAAAATTTTCTTAACATGTATAAATTAAATCCTTTAAAAAATTAAGGTTTGTTCTAAAATGACCTTGGTTAAGGAATTAAAAGAGGAAACTCTTATCTCATGATGATGGATTCTTAAATTTTCAAAGTGAGGCCACAAAAGAAAAAAAAAAACTAGAACTTACATTTTCCTAACATCCTTAACCAAAAAATTTTCAGGTCACCAGTTAAAAAAGGTGATTACTCCCCTACATGTGTTGGTCAATGGCTATAATGCAATTGACATGTGTAAACCTGAGCATGACGTGTTACAATTTAATAAGGTGATGTTACTGATTACTTAATTGTGTGTAAACACTAGTTAAAGATTAATGGAGGGTAATTTAAGCCTTTTGTTTTGTGTTTTTTCAAAATAGTTGAAAACATCATATTAAAAAGAAAATAATTTTTCTTAGTGAAAAGAAAAGGTTGAACCCCAAATTTCTGAGTAAGTGTGGGTGTGATCTTGTAGGAGAGTTCAAGGGTCTTGACGATGTCTTTGGTGATGTGCCTCAAGCTGCGGCACACTCTAGCGCACACCACCACGCTCTCCCACAGTGGCCACATGGCCTCTAATGCCTCAGTCCTGAGGAGGAGCTCCTGCCGCATGTGGGCCTAGCAGCTCTGCCTCATGGTGTCCTCAACGACGACAACCTCGGAGGGATTGTCGATGATGTTGATAGAGGAAGTGTCCTGGACGACGTGGTGGGAGTGAGACCTTATGTCTTGGACAACGTTGCCAAGAACGTGATTCAGATTGTGATGTCGTGACTTGACAATGAGCTCTACCACACTCTCATCTGTAGCACTGTCCCTCTCTCAGTGACTGCACGACCACAACGCAAGCTTCAAAAACTTTGTCGATTTGGTTCATCCCGATATGCGATTCTTGGGCTCCCAGGCTTTTGAAACCAGGATGAAGAGAATAGCATCTACCACAGGTTCAATGGTACATGATTATGCTAGATGAAGTTCATACTATAAAATCCCACAAAGGCCAGTGCGTCCACCATCTATCGGGTAAAATCATTGCCGCAATACCCAATTGTATTTGCACTCATGGGTCGCAGCCAATTAACATCTCCTTGTCGTTGATGTTACCGTTGCCTTTGCCAATGACAGTTTTCCACTGTCTGTTGCCTTTTTCTTTTATTTGTCTTAAATATTTCACATTAAATTTCCTAAAAAAATTTGTATTTACTTAAACGAATAAATGATTTTAGTTTCAGAAAAGCTTTTCAAATCATGTGGTTTGGTTTTTTTTTTTGCCCTTTTTATTGTCAATAATTACACTTTAGTACCCCTGTAATTAACCCCGTTAAACTACCACCGACATCTTGCATGCTTGCCCCACACAGAAACGTGTTAGCTTCCCATTGGCAGCTTCAAATAACTGCAGCAAAGAGATTGATCTCCAACTGCGTGTGAGAATCCACTGTTAAAAGAACCCAAAAATTAAAAACAAAACAAAATAATCAATAAAATTACTTAAAAAAAAAATTTGGTCAGCCACTGGTGAAGTTGATAAACCCTAACCTAACCCCCAGGGTGAACTCACACACACTCCCCAGCTGAGCTCTGAAGCACCAACCTTACCTCTCTCTCTCTCATTCACTTCCTCAACTTCCAACAAACCAACAACAGAAATGCGTAACACTTTCCGTTAGCAGCTAACCGTTTCTGCAACGAACTCACTCACTCTCTCTTTTGATCCTCTACGGTCACCTCCACCCTCACCCAACCATGGGCCGTCACTCATCTCCCTCCTCTCGCCGTCACCGCACCGCCTACCGCAGCATCTCTCCGCCGCCGTCGAGAGACACCAAGCACCGCCACTCCGCTCGCGATTCCGACAAACCGGTTCGGACCGGTTCCGGTTCGCCCGATCCTCCTCCTCCTCCTCGCTCTCGCTCTCGTTCTCCCTCGCCGCGAACGAAGCGGTTGAAGAGAGTGCAATCGGAACGCGAACGTGAACGAGAGAATGAGAGGAGCCATGGTAGCAGTAGAGGGAAGGGTTCCGAGAGGGACGCTGTGACGGAGCGGAAGAAGGAGAAGAGGAGAGATGAAATTGATGACGGCGATGGCGCCGGCGCCGGAAGGAACGGCAGGTCGTCTAGGTCGAGGCACGAGAGGTCTTCGCCGGAGCGTGACCGGAATGGGCGGAGCAGGCACCACCGGTCGGAATCTCCGCCACCGTCTCAGCATCGCCGTCACGAGTCCTCCGACGCGCACGCAAAGCCTCGTGATGAGGTGTCCGGTGATATCCAACCCTGAGTTTGCTATAAGTTCCTTAATTTACGTTTGTTTTTTAATTTTTTTTTATTTAATTAATGTTTTGGATGTTTTGGAATTTGAAGAACGAGGATTTGGTTCATGAAATGGTGTTATGTTGTATTGTGTTATTATTCTGTGTATAGGATTTGGTTCCTGTTTGAGTGTTTATGGTGGGTTTTGCTGCTAGAAATTAATGTATAGACCTTACTGATGGAATTTTCGCACCATTTTTACCCTCACACCAAACAGATGCTGAGGGTAACCATGCAATTGTTGTTACTTTATGAGTTGGATCAAAATTTAGGTGTTAGTGTGAGATTAGGGATTGATTTAAAGGCCTGGAATGTGGATGGAAGTTGTGGAATTTATGTTGATTGAAACTGGAAAGGCAAGATGAATAGGCAATTTAGTGAAACGGAAAGCATATTTGGATGTATGAGGAGTAGAGCTCAGACTGGTTGGCAAATGAAGTGTTTTTATGTGATTAGGAGACTTTTAAGAATGAGCATGAAACTTGAATTGGAATATGGTGATTAGGATGCCTCTGATTTGAGGGTCCTAGAAAGTATCTGATGGTTAGCTGAAGGTGGTTTTGAGTGGGATGTTTGATGCAAGAAATCAAACTAGGTGATTGTTAATGAAATGGTAATTTTTATCCCAATTATGTGAATAGGTAATTATGGGAATTGCTCCAATTTGGAACTTGTAAGAGCTCTGGTCCTGTTGTCTTGTGCATGGGCAGCCTGCCATAGGCCAGTTACATTTGAAGTACATTGTTTCACTTTTACATCAATAAATTATGATAGGTAGAGTTGACAGGTATTATGCTGGTACTTTGTATTTGACGGTCATTGTTTTACATGTTGGGAAAAAAAAATTTGCTAGATTCAATGATTTCCTTTTGCTTGGAGAGTACATGTTCATTTAATGTCACTTACTGTTTCCGTGATGTTACTGGATAGACCTATTTTAGGGTGGTAGTGTCATCTCATGACTTTTGTGGAATCTTGATATGGGTTAATGTGGATGTAGTGGAATCTTGAATTGATCGAGGCTATATAGTTATGCATTTCACATCCTCAAGCAGGCTAGCTTCTAGTCTTAGTAATTTCAGTTGATAGTTGAGTGATGATAGGCATGATAAACTTGATGGTTGAGTGATCAGTGTATTTTATTGAGAACTTTTGATGATAAGTTGACAAGTGAAGCCACTATCTAACAAAGTTTATCACTTTATTGGAAATGACAATTGATGGACTGATGAAACACGTGTCATGTGGGAACATTAGGGTGTAGGCATATACACTTGTATACCAGTGATCCTTTCACATCCTGAAGCTAGCTTCTAGTCTTAGTAATTTCAGTTGATAGGTGAGTGATGATAGGCATGATAAACATGATGGTTGGGTGATCAGTGTATTTTATTGAGAACTTGGGATGATAAGTTCACAAGTGAAGGGATTAGCGTGTAGGCATATACACTTGTATACCAGTGATTGTTTCAAAATCTCAAAGATCAACTTATTTTTTGCATAATTTTTCTCCATAGTTTGTATTCATGCCTTGTTTTCCAAGGATAGGGGAAAAGAGGAATTTGTAAGTAGTGTTATTCTTTGTCTTGAATTTTCTTGCATTTTTTTTATGCTGTTTCTGAGGTGTGCTCAGGGTGGGCTGGGGAGTTATGCAAAGTCAACAGAGTGTTACAGATAACTGTTAGGCTTCAATGGGGAACATTTTTATACACTGTTTTTTCATGTTCTGATACTGAATTTGACATGGAAGAGTCACTTCCAAATTACTAGATCTGGCTTCCCTTTTAGAGCAGATATTTTTTGGTCCTGCCTTCCCACTTGGTCTTAAAATTTTCATTTATTTGTTCTACCAAACTTTTGGCATTTATTTTTGCATTTTCCTTTTTTTCCTGTCATTATGGTCTCTTCATTCCTGTTTTATATGTAGTCACTTTTCCCTGGAATTGATGCTTATCTTGAATGACTGTTGTATAATCTTTGCAGGTGACAAACTCAAGAGGAGATGAACAGATGTAAGCTACCATTTCAACTTCAAATTGCATATTTCAAGTGTTGCTGGTGTTTGATGATGTTCATGCTGTTTGATTGGTGATTTTAGTTTGATTTAAGTCAGATAAATTAATAAGGGGTGTGCTATTTGTGCTTGCTGGAGTAACAATTCTCCTTCAATCTGTGCCTAAGTTAGTTTTGTAGAATTGCATTTAAGAAAACTGGCTTTCTTTTTAGATATGGACTCAAAAATTGATAAGGGGCAGGGTTGCAGTAGGGTGGTAGCTGTTGCATAAACTTATCAAGTCATTGAACATGGGTCTAAATCTAAAATTGTCATCCATGGGATGGGGGTTTTCCTTGTTGTGATGACTGCATTGAACCCAAATACAGTGAAAATGGGCTGAGTTAGCAGATAATGTAAAATTTTGTTTTTGATGGACACTAATGTCATTGATTTATCCATGTAGCAAGCTAAAGCTTGTTTTTGTTGATCATTTGTAACATTTGGCTTAAGATTAAATGGAAAATCTGCAGTTAAATAGTTGAATTTGTAAAGAAAGAAATTTAACATTTGGTTGGAAAGGGTTTGGGAAGAATGATAGTAAATTTTTGCAGTAATGTGCAGTTTATAAATGCCCAGATTATTAATGAGACTCCTTAACTCTGAATTTGTTATGGGATAGACTGATAGAGTCCTTTTCGTTGTGTCTCTTTGTTTCTAAGCACATATGGTCTTTCTGTCGTCCCACCAGTTTGGATGCTTTGTTTTTATATATTTTTTAGTGACTGATATAGTTTCTGATTTGAGGTTGATTGCTGCTTTGGCAGGAATGATGAGGATGGTTCTATTTCAAAAATGAAGGCTGCTGAGGAGGCTCTGGAAGAAAAACAAAAGGTAATAATGTGCTTTTGAATTTTTGTAGGATCTTGTCTCTGTAATATTATGTAGTCATCCATGTCTGTTTGTGTTAGTGGGACAGGAGTTAAGAACCCTTTCAGATAACTTAGCCTGTGCATTCTTTGATCCAAGTATGACTTGTTCACTCTCCTGTGTTTTGCTGCTGAGACTTGTTTACTCCCCTGCATTTTGTTGTTGAGCTTCATGCTTTTTAGTATTTCTATGATATTTGGGAGGCTTGTTTTGTTAATTTGGTGAGATATATGTTGTGCATGTGTAAACAATGTTTAAATGTTCCCTTGTTTTGCCAATTTAGATGGTTTTGGAAGAATAACACTTAACCAAGGTTAGTTAATGCTGTAGGTTTATGGATTATTATTTTCCCCATTTACTGTTAGTTTTAATCACACATCACCTTCCTTTATGGAACCTAGAGCTTCAGATATCTGGGCTCTAGATACTACTGCCTCGTGTGTTAGTGAGACTTTACAATTCTAAAGGAAACACTAAAGACAACTGATTTTGAAAATGAAAAAAAGAAAAGCAGACAAAGGAGGGAACTAATATTTATGTTCGATTAATCTAGAGAACACAAAAATATTTGGCATTTATATTTATGTTGCTTTAAATTGAATTTAGAGTACTAAATGTCTGCTCAATGCTCAGTCTGTCTATATTTATTAGAGTTGCATTGCAATACTAAGAAAAATTGTGAAACATAAATGACATAATATGCTGTAACAACTTATAAGCTATTGTTTTTTTCTAGTTATAAATGAGGATATATATTGTGTGAGTGAATCATTCTGGTTGGCTTTTCTGAAATCCTCTATCACTTGCAGCAAAAACCTTCATTTGAGCTATCTGGGAAGCTTGCGTCTGAAACAAATCGATTCAGGGGTGAGACTCCTTTTTTCAAAAAAAAAATTAGCACGTAGCATATCTATTTGATTTTAAGTCATTATGTCTTCCACTTTTAATCATATACTAAGTAGAAGTTCTTGGTCAGGTGTTACTTTGTTGTTCAATGAACCGCCAGAGGCTCGAAAACCTGATATTAAATGGAGGCTTTATGTTTTCAAGGCTGGTGAAGTACTCAATGGTTAGTCTGTATAACTCTGCGCTTATTTTATATTATTCATGTTTCAATTTTCTCATGTCATAGTCTTACTCATCCCCAGCCCTGACAATTTTTTCCTTTTTTTCTAACATAACATAAAAGTTTGCTTTACTGCTAAGAATAAACCTTGCTTGCTCACTAGGGCCATTAGATATTTGGTTTTACTCCTTTTTTCTAATCATGATTAATATATATATTTCTTCACACTTTATTAGTTTCTAATACCCTAACCATTGGGGTGAGCCTTTCAGAATTAGACTAGTCCTCTGTCTGCTTCCCTTTTCTATTTCTACATTTGTTTGTATTCCTGGTTGGTGTTATTCTTTCATGCTTTCAATTTTATTGATTTTCTTGTAAAATTTATATAAATTTTAATCATGCTTTTGGTCAATTCTTCTTGCAATTAAACTGTTAAATTGAAAATCTTCAATGAAGTCTGGGGGCATAAATTGAATTACACTTTTCTTGCCTTCCAAAGAGTAACTTTATTGGTCTACCTATTTTTGCTAAAGGAAATGTATATGATTGACAGAGCCCCTTTACATTCATCGCCAAAGTTGTTACCTTTTCGGAAGGGAAAGAAGGGTTGCTGACATCCCAACAGATCATCCATCTTGCAGCAAGCAGCATGCTGTTATTCAATTCCGGTATTTCATTATCTTAAACAAACCTCTGGGGAATTTGTTTTGTTATTGGTGCTTTAGGTTTTAGCGCACATTTCGGTTTTATAATATATCCTAATTCCTTTCTTATTAGGCAAGTTGAAAAGGAGCAAACTGATGGTACATTATCAAAGAAAATAAGGTAATGCTCTTTTTTGTTACTATGCACATATACAGCCAAAGGTTTCTGCATGTGTGAAACATAATGTCTATGTGATCTGTTTCAGGCCTTACATAATGGACCTTGGAAGCACAAACAAAACTTTTGTTAATGTGAGTGGTCATTGAAAGTCTCTGATCAGTTTCCTTTATACGTTTTAGCGGAAGCAATCAGTGAGCTGAAATTGGATGACTGATGAATGTATCTGATGCTCTGTGTTTCTACAGGATAGTCCCATTGAACCTCAACGTTATTATGAACTTAGGGAAAAGGACACCATTAAATTTGGCAATAGCAGGTAGGTAATAAGTAGATTTTCATTGTTTTACATGATGGTCAAACTTCAAAGTACAATATATTTTGTTTGTTTGATTAAAAATTTAGGCAAACTGTATATATTGTGATCTTTTTGGAATGTTAGTAAATTATACCACTTCCCATTCAGAAGAAGATTTTATTTTATGGCTCTATTTATATATATTTTTAATCATTCATAATTAGAACCTGAAGTATTTTAGGAATAAGGTTTAGGTTGAGGGCAGGAACGTCTTTTACTGATTGTGAAAGTTAATAGTTCTGCGAAGGAAAATGATTCTGTAAAGTGATTAGTGCAAATGGAGGACCTTTTTGCAGAAAGGTAAAGACAAAGTTGAGAAGAGGGGAAAAAGAAAACTAATATTGGAATGAAAGGAATAGTAGCCTTTGTGTTTCCTTCTCCAGTTGAGCTATGCAATGTGGAAGCTGTTGAAGTGCCAAGTTCAGGCATTTCTGTCAACAGAAGTCTGAAGCCAACTAGATTTTAGTTGTAAAATGATACATTTGCTTCTCATGACAGCTGAAAAACTTTTTTGAAATTTTGATATATTGGGATTTTTGTGTCTCAATGATTTTGCATGTTACTGAAAAAATTTCATGGCCAGAGTTAATCTGGTACTGCTGTGAATGTTAATGCAAGGAACTTTTCTTACCCCCACTCAAATGATGCATATAAAATTTTGTGACCACCACTCGATTTCTCATGATAATACCAGTGCAATGATAATTTTCTGTTCCTCATTACTTTGTTCTGTGTGAATGCTTATTGTTAACATGTTTTGTTTTCCTATTGCAGCCGAGAATATGTACTACTTCATGAGAACTCGGTTTCGTAATGGGTGTTAACCTCCAAATCCGCTTCATCATCTTGCTCATCAGAACTAAGTAAATTAACATTGGACCAGCAGTTTGTCTAAAATCATGTCCTACTTTTGTGTATTCCCTCTTTTCAGAAGTTTCTAGGTCAGTTTTTTACAAGTTTATTGATACTGAATTGTTGATACGTGACAGGATGGACATATTTTTTATTTTTGGGTACCAACAGATTGTATATTTTGTTATAGTTGTACTATACACAGTCTTGAGGGCCCTGCCAAAATGATAATTTGAGAGCCATGCTCAAACAAAATGTACTCGTGTGCTGAGCTGCTGACAAAGATGTGACTTGCTGGTGGCACTTATCGAGCGAGACACTCGTGTCTTGACCTCCATGTCATCTTACATCAAGAGGCAATTTGAGCAAAAGAATCTCCTGATTAGACTCTTTTTTTGAAAAAGGGGCAATTTCACATAGATTCGAAATAAAAGGGTTAATGTTGACTTTATTCTTTGATTTCACATTTGAATAATTTTTTTATATTATCTCCACGTACTTATTAAGTAATTAAGAATGAAAGATTTTGTTTTTGAAAGACAAGTTTTTAAGGGCTGTATGATTTTTATTTTTAATTTTCAGTTTTTTAGATTTTGTAAAAGGAATATTGAAAATTATAAATTTTAGTTTTCAATTTTTATTTTTAATTTTTAGTATTTTTTTCCTTAAAATTTTAAAAATTAAAAATTGAAACTAAACAGCTCTAAGTTTTTAATATGTATAGGATTCATTCAAATTTTTAATCTTTTTTCCTTAACCATTTTCCTTAAAGATTAACATAACCTTTTTTTTTCTTTTCATTTTTAAGCTAGAGGGAAAATGTAAGCACGGTAAACCTTGGAGGACTTGCAGATAACGCCATTTACTTGAAGTTTGCCGTGTTGTAGTTGCAGTTACTATGAAATTCTAACTCCGGCATCTAATTCGTCACCTTCAATAAATACTGTCACCGACTACGCCTTAATTAATGCAAGTTTGTTTGTTTTTGCTTTGGGGGCCCGAATGTAGTAATGTTTGATCATTCAACACGTTTGTTTGTTTGTTTGTTTTTTCTTTTGGGGTCTGAATGTAGTAATGGTTGATCATTCAACACCACAATCTCCCTTATTTTTGGTCTGGACACAACCTCCTTTAAAATTTTGTTAAACGGAATGAATCTTTGAGGGGGTTATAGGCAAATATAATTTCTTTAGGAACTGCTATGTTAGTGACTTGATATTTCGGCGATTAAATGAGTGGTTTTAAAAGAGACCTAATACTGCTGGATCAATGAATAACAATAATGACAACGTCAATAGTTGTAGCTTAATGGTACTACTTTCCATGGTGATTGTATTAAGGGTTGATAGCGTTAAACTTCACATGCTGATTCTTTTCCCATCCCCTAAGTTCATTATAAGCTCTTTATAACCCAAAAATGAAAAAAAGATAATATAATGAAAGCAACGGCTGCGCAGAAACCGCAGCAAAACCACCCACAGCCATGTCTCTCATTTTGCTTAAACTCAGTATTCTTATTTTTCACAAACACATTGGTTGCAGCTAAGTATAGATTCAAAGTTAATTTAATGTCATCCTCTGTGCTATTAGTTAAAAATGCTGTACTTTATTTTATAAAATTAATTATTGAAACATTAAAACTTTTTTTTGATAGGGAAACATTACAAATTATAATATACCAAGAAATTAATAAAAAGGAGTGTATAAGGATTTTCTTAACCAATAAATTAATGGGCACGTTAAATAATTATTTTAAAACGAAAGGAGTGTACAAGTAATAACATGGTCTCCTTGTTTTATTTTATTTAAATTTTCCGGTATATTCTCCTTTTCCACGTTATTGGTTTGCAGTTTTCAACTTGTCATCATCTCTTATCTCTACCTTATATTATAAGGAAAATAATAATAATAATAAAATTATATATATATATATATATATATATATGTATATTCGACAAAAAAAATGAAATTACTTCTTAACAAAAAAAAAAGCTGTCATCTGCACTATTGTCTGAACCTGCTCATTGTTATTTTGGTAACAAGTCAAACACGGTATAGCCAAATTAATTAAATAAACAACATTAATATATCACCAAAGAAATGATTAACTAATAATTCATAAATATATTTTATTTTGGTACATTGCATCAACTTTTTCGGTACAATTCATAAATAGATTTCTTTCCTTAATCTAAAATTTTGATAATATTTGAAAGTTTAATCTTTATGCACTTACATTGTTTGTCAATAGAAATTCAAGAAAACGTGAAATGAGGGTAGGTAATTATCATAATAGATAATTACTTAGTATGATATGACATTTTCTTGAATTTTTATCAATTGATGATGCAAAATTTTTATACACTTATACTTGTATTGTTGATCAAGAAAAATTCAACAAAATGTCAAATAATAGTTGATATTATCATAGTAGATAGTTTCTAGCATGTTAGGATATGTTTGGTATGGAGGCATAGGCTTGTGAAGTGAATGAGTGATAAGCTAATTCCTTAGATCAATAACTTTTATGGTACATGGGTCACATCCAATAATTTATGGTGATTATCTTTTCAAGGATGAACTTAATATTAAAAAATTACATATGAAAGTTATTCATAAAACTTTTCACCCCACTTACACACCCTTGGTATATAAAAGTTAGATTTAAATATATTTCTGTTCCTAAAATATAAGCAAATTTGATTTGTTCCATGATTTTTTTTATTTGATATCAATTCAAATATTTTTAAAATTGTTTGGTTTTAATCTCTATTGTTAAACTGTCTATGTTAAATACTAAACTAACAGAGGATTAATTTTTTCAATCTTATATGACACTAACAATCATATGTAGGGATTAAAACTAAATAGATTTAGAAATATTTGAATCAAAATCAAACAAAAAAAATTCAAAAAATCAAAATTAAAATCAAAATTCATTTATTTTTCACGTGTCAATTAAACTCATTAAAATAACCTAAATATCATGATTTTTTTAACTTTTTTGGTTTAGTCTGAAATATAATTTTTTTATTTTTTCTTGAGAGTCCTTTGCCCGTGAAAGGAACAGGTTCATCCGAATCCATGTCAGATCTTCAATGTCCAAATCCGCAATGAATGTTGTGACACCACTGTGATATTTTTCCTCTCTTGTGTTCCTCTGATCCTGTCTCTGCATGCATATACACAATCCTCTAATCATCATTTCAGAAAGCCACATACCACACACACACATATATAATAAAATAAATTCCAAATACCCTTAATTCATAACCCCCAAAAAGCCAAATTTTCTTCTCAGAAAACCTTCAAAATTCAATTTTGCAAACGCTCTCTCCCTCTCTCACCCCAAGCACAACACAGCCATGGCTTCCTCAATAACAAGCTCTTCATCAAGGTTGCTTACCGTTCCAAAAGAAACACAACCCACTTCCCATTTCCCTTCAAACTTTTCAAAGTTTGCATCTTTTCCTTCTTCATCTTCTTCTTCATCTTTCAGACCCTCCTCTCATGTCTCTTGTTCTCTCACCAGAAACCCTTCTTCTGTTCTTAAACTGGAGGAAGAAAGCAAGCTCTCTAATGGGTCAGTGCTGTTTCAGAGACCAGATTCATTTGGAAGGTTTGGCAAGTTTGGTGGCAAATATGTCCCTGAGACTCTAATGCATGCCCTCACTGAGCTTGAGGCTGCATTCCATTCCCTTTCTGCTGATGAAGATTTTCAGGTTTGTTATTTTGAGGATTGTTTTTGTTTTTATAGTGAAATACCATTTATTTGTTTATTTGATTTTTGGTATTATCTGAGGCTGTTTAACCATTGGATTTAGTTAAAGATGGCTCTTGTTTGCAAGGTGGGAGGTTATACTGATAACTTGTTTGTAACGAGTACAGTTCTCCATTTTGCACACAAATTGTTTGTTGGAATGTGGCACTGTTGGTAGCTATTTTGATGGGTTTAGTAAAGCATTCATTTTTGTCTGTTGAATGAATAGTCTTTAGTTTACCATGGAAAATTTGAGCTGTGGTTAACTTTCTGAAGATGGAGCTATATTGCATGGATACCGGATTGTGGATATTGGTACGAGTATCCGATATGACACAAGTACGATACATAGATACGATATGAATCATACTAAAAACATGTAAATATAATTAGGAGTACCTAAAAGTATCGGTAAAGTATCTGATACGATATGTATCCATTACAAGTACATCAATTATTTTGAAATATTTGTGAATCATAGAGTTGGAGTTGAGTTGGAGTTATGGATTACACTCATTTATTATTTTGAAGTACTAATCTTTAAATCTTTCATTTCCTTTTCCTTTCTTCTGCTTCTTCATATTTTGGTATTTGACTATTTGTTCTAAAATATTCATGTTTGTGGCAATTTGAATGTGTATCATTTTATTCTTCAGCACATGTAGTTTTTAGTTTTTCAATTCCAAACAGAACTGAATAATTTGGAACTTCACTGAGAACCTTTAATATGTTTAGAGTAATTTATGCTTTCGTGTGTGCTATCATTCAACACCTACAGATGTAGGTTCCTATAGGGAAAATAATGGAAATCTTCTTAGATTGATATTTTAAAATGCAGAGAGAGCTGGCTGGGATTCTAAGAGACTATGTTGGTCGGGAGAGTCCTCTTTACCTTGCGGAAAGGTTGACGGACATTACAAGAGGCCCAATGGCGAAGGGCCTCACATTTACCTGAAGAGGGAAGATCTTAATCACACTGGGGCTCACAAGATCAACAATGCTGTTGCACAAGCTTTGCTTGCCAAGAGTTTGGGCAAAAAACGCATTATTGCTGAAACTGGAGCTGGTCAGCATGGAGTTGCAACTGCTACCGTATGCGCTCGATTTGGCTTAGAATGCATTATTTATATGGGTGCGCAGGATATGGAAAGGCAGGCACTAAATGTTTTCAGAATGCGTCTTCTTGGTGCTGAGGTATACAGTTGTTATGTTACATTAGTTTTGTTTGATATATCCTATGTCTAGTCTCTGTTAAACAGTTAAAGATGCCTTGTTTGCCCAAAAATCTCCTCATTTGTTGAAATTGGAAAAGAATAAAAAAGGTTTCTCTTTGAGAGAATATATTGTTGTGTTTATTGTTCTTCATGACTTGGTATGAATGATCATTTGCTGAAGACAATAACTTAGCTCAAGGTTGTCATGGATGTCATGTAAGTACTTTTAATTAACTGCATGCACCATTTCTCCAGAGATTGTCTCCTTAAATAAAATATGTTCTGATAGATCAGTTTATATATTTTCTTCTCTTGGATTTGTATGGCTTCCTTTTGGATATAGATGGCTCTCATTCTGTTGTTTATTTATTTATTTATTTTTAAAAAAATACACACACTCTTCTTGCAATGATATCATCTCATGTTTGAACTTTTCATCATTCCTTCTTTGTAACACACGTCTTCTGCATCTTTTGAACTTGTGTTGTAGATGAAATACTCATCCTTTCTGTTGATACACTACATATGTTGCTTTGTTTCATAATTGCAATTATCAGCTGAAGTATTTCTATCACATGATCATTTATGACGTTATATTTTGAAAATCAGGGTAACATTTGTACATACCAAATTTTAGAACTTGTTAGTGTAAAACTGCTTATACAGTGGTTATATTGATTTGTAAATGAAAAAGACAGTTACTCCTAATGTGCTGAGGAACTTTTCACAAATTGGTTGAAGATAGCAGTGAGTTTGAAGAAAAATTGAAGTAGAGAGTGATCCATGCTTGTGGATGTGCATGATTTGGTTCTTGAATATATGGTATTGCTGGACAAGATATTTTGTTCTTACATGGATGGATGCATAATGGTTGGTGTGACAAGCACATTACTATAAGTTGGGGACAGTATAAGAAAGTGAAATGAGAATGCTGTAAGCAAAGAAAAAGTTTCAACCCCATATTAATATCAGTAGATTGTATTTGACTAATTTTAGATGCCAAGAGTATGTATTGATTCATTTATGTATGAAAAAGAAAAAATTGATTGATATATTGCACTGGGCATCATTGGGCAAGTTATTGTGACATCACATGTGTCCAAATCTAGTATATGTTGAATGTTAAAAGATCTACATTTGAAAACATATGATCTATTCATTGGTCTATCTAATAGGATATCCTGTAATACAGGTGAGACCAGTGCATTCCGGGACTGCTACTCTTAAGGATGCTACATCTGAGGCTATAAGGGACTGGGTGACTAATGTTGAAACAACTCATTATATTTTGGGTTCTGTTGCTGGACCGCATCCATATCCAATGATGGTAAGAGAGTTCCATGCTGTGATTGGCAAGGAAACCAGAAAGCAAGCCTTGGAAAAATGGGGAGGGAAACCAGATGTTCTGATTGCATGTGTCGGAGGAGGTTCAAATGCCATGGGACTTTTCCATGAATTCATTGATGACAAAGATGTTAGGCTGATTGGTGTGGAGGCTGCTGGATTTGGACTGGACAGTGGCAAGCATGCGGCAACATTAACAAAGGGTGACGTCGGGGTTCTGCATGGAGCTATGAGCTATCTGCTGCAGGATGATGATGGACAAATTGTTGAGCCTCACTCGATTAGTGCAGGGTAATTCATCCTACTTATAATGTCTTGTCAGTTTTCTTGTGTCTATTCAGATTCTGTCTGTTCTGATTGTGTAATTATGTTTTGGAAAAAAATCATATGCAGCTTGGACTACCCTGGTGTAGGACCTGAACATAGCTTTTTGAAAGATCTGGGGCGTGCTGAATATCATAGCATCACTGATGAGGAAGCACTTGAAGGTAGGACTACCTTACATTTGTTGCGTTATCTAAAACATGATTACATATTTATTGCATTATCTGAAAAATTTGTAGACCAGTTTTTAATACAATTTTATCAATAAATCTGATCCATGAAATTTTTACCTTAAAGCAAAACTGACCCCTAGTATAAAGTGAAAACTGCATGGATGTTGGATTTTATTTGCATGATTTGTTTCTCTCTTCTCCCTTTGTTTTGTCATACACTATGGTTTGTGCAAATGTGATTTGTAATTGGTAGTTGGGAAACCCTTATCGCAGTCACTTGTTCAAAGCTTATTTTACATATATCATTCCAATAATCTTGACTGGCATACACTGATGTGTTCTGAGTAGTTTATATCCATATGCTTTGTTAAATAGCGTATATTATTAGTACTTCTATCTACATTTACTTAAAATTATTCTGGAACTTGACTTTGTGGTGAATTATGCCCGTGAAAATTGTCTGTTCAAACTTGACAGTATAAGATATTTCTTGGAGTTCCAAGTGTCCAGATCAAGTTGCTTTTATGTCAGCATCTTTTGATGCAAATCAAAGTTTCACATTGGAAAATACTCTTTTTTATGTGATCTCTCTGCCGATCTATTCTTAATATGCTTATAGATATGAATTCTCCAATCACATAAAATATAAAATACTTTTCTTGCCCTTTTCTGTCATAGCATTTAATAAGATTTTTTCCTTTTTCACTTTTGTGGTTAGATGTTAATGCACACCTTTTATCAATTCCTGTTTCTTGATCTCACTTTCTGACAATTTTTTTGTTTTTGTTTGCGTAGCTTTTAAGAGAGTTTCGCGTCTCGAAGGCATTATTCCGGCTTTGGAGACATCCCATGCTTTGGCCTATCTGGAGAAAGTGTGTCCAACCCTTCCTAATGGAACCAAAGTTGTGGTTAACTTCAGTGGGAGAGGTGACAAGGATGTTCAAACTGCTATCAAGTACTTGAAGGTTTGAGGAGGTCATATTGTTGTGTAGACCAATGGTTTTGCTGCTGAATGGGCTTCATTTTCATACTTAGAGAAAGAATTAGTTCAATTTACTGTTAAACCAAGTTGCAGTCAAAGAACCATGCATATTTGCATCATAGAACTGTGGTTATTCAGTATGTTTAATAACTAATAAACTGTTTTGAATGTTACAATGAAAGCAGTGTATGCATTGACATCTTCCCATGGAATTGATTTTTGATTGATTGTAGGTGTAAAATGTTTTACACTTATAATATCCAACTATATATTGTCACATTATTTAATGAGTTTGACATCTCGTGGTTGTTAACTCATGAATAAGGTATCAACATAAGATGGAATAAAATAGTTTTATGTTTACGGTACATCAAAATTAAACTCACAATTAAACTCACGAATTAGGGTTGAAGGGACAAACAACTTTGTGTTTTTTTAGTTTGTTACTAAGAAAATTCAAATCACAGTTTGAACTAGGCAAATTGAGTTTCAACTCATTTGAGCATATTTGGTAAAATTATCTTGAGTTACACTTTAGCTTAGTTTTAGTTTCAAATCTGAGTCTGAGTCTGAGTAAAAGTCCGAAAAAATGTTATAAACCAAAAGTGTAGTTCTAGTGACTGATTTGAAATCTACTGATCAATGTTGGCCTGCCTAACATGAAGCAATAAACCTCTGAGAACTGACATTGGAAAGACACTAAAATGGACTTGTTTGCTTTCAAAATCTATTCTGTTTTTATTTCTTTTTTTAAAATAAATAATTATAAAACTTCTATCTTATTTTCAATTATGCTTCTTGTTTTAGGGATTTTGCAAAGAGAATACCTAAAAGTATATTGAAAATTAGTTTGAGTATTAAAAGCATTATGCTGGAAGTATTTTTGTTTGAAAAAATACAATACAGAAGAATTACTTTCAATTCATTTTTATTTCCCGTAGTATCATCTCAACTTTCAATTAATGAGTGAGGGACTAATCTTTCAAAATAAAGTCAGGACCACATGTGTATGAATCCAAATCTTTTTCCACTCAAACCAATAACTTGTTGGTGAAATACTTTAAATACTAATTACATACTTTTCCCCCCTATTTTTAAACATAAGGTTTATATTTTGAAGAAAAAAAAAGGATAATTAGTCACCAAAACTGAAGGGCCGTCAAGTCCAGAAACTGGAGAAAATTTATTTGTGACCCACATTATTTTGGAAATTTTGAAGGTAACAAGTTTACTTCTGGCTAATACTGATGGAAACCTTATCCACAATAAGCCGTTTTGTTGGGGTGCCCAACCCCTGAATATCATCCACAACATTCCCTATAAATTTGACTAGAGTCTCTACAATTCATTACCTCTCAGTCTTACAATGAACTCTTTCTACGCCCATCAAACTTGCCATGGCCTTTACCGCTCACAGCTTTTTATAATCACGAGTTTTGCGGAACATGGATGGCAAAGTCTTGATTCTTGAAGAGTCTTGTATGCTTTAAAAGGACGACTCAAATGCAAGCTCTCACTTGATGGAAAGTTTAAGAGGGTAGATTTATACAGGCTTATCCTCACACATGGAGGGATTGTTTTCAGGATTTTAATTCTTGACCGGTTACTTGACAACGGCTATATTATTACACCGAGACTAACCCTTGGAGTCTTATATGCTCTAAGAGTATGAAATTTTTCTCTCTATTCTATTTATTGTTTGACAATCAACATTGATTCAAAATTATGTTAATGGGTCATTAAAAAAAATAAAGATGAACCCCATATTGTTGATTTATCAAGTAATAATAGAACATGGCCACAGATTTCTTTTTTTACCTACTCTAAAAGGATATAAGAATTTATTCAAAAGAGAGTCATATGAGAATATTTGATTCAGGTTCTCTTTACTAGTTCTATACACATTTGTTACCTTCTATGCAATTGCAGCATCTTGATCTCTGTTAAACTGGTTTGGCCCTCTTTCTCTCACCCTCTTCAACATTTTTTTTAATTTCATTTTCCTGCTTTTTCATTTGAGAAATTTCTAAAATAAAGTGAATGTTAACATATTTATGCTTTCACTTTGGCTAAATAAGGTGGTTGCTTTGTTAAATATATGTCGTAATACAACAAGTGATGATTGTTTTCACTTCGATTGTGAATCAAAATGGAATTATACTTTCCAATTTTCATAGAACAGTAAAAGCAAAGAGAAGAAATATTGTGAATTTTAATAGTATGTCAGTGTGTGTTGGAATTAATTTAGTATATTCAAAATAGCTTATAATAAAAAATTTTGTTAAAGATTTTTAAGAAAATAACCTTTTTTTTTCCTAAATATTATAACTTAACATGCTATTAATCCTCAAATTGTAGTTAACTCATTAACTCTTAAGAAAAAGAAAAAAAAAAACTCAATTCAGCCTAGTATTCAACCTTCGTATGGTTATTTACTATAAGTTTGGATTCTACTATGATCATTTACTGAGTTTGGATTCTACATTTAGAGTGTCGTGAAGACACCTGTTAGGGAATTAGGAAATTTTTTTTTTCTTCTTTGAACAAAGAACTTGATATATTGAATGAGTTAAAAATTTTAAAAAATATATTTTTTTAATCAAAATCTTTTAAGTTATTATTTATTTTGAGTTTTTCTAATAGTATCCTAAGGACCCCAGTTGAAAATTTTAAAAAATCATTGAAAAATATAATATTTAAGCTTTTAATATATGAAATCAATTAGAGTCTTCACGTATAAAGTTTTTTAATCCCTGACCAATGTCCTACTGGTTAAAACCCATTTATTTTAACAAGTCACATCTATTTTATTGTTATGAACACCCTTTGGAAAAGTGAAGAGTCGTTTGCTTACTACACAAAGCTCACATCACATATTCACATGGAAAGGTCAAGGGCACACAAAAAGAAGAGGCACAAAATGCACCTCAAAATGCTAAGCATAACTTCAAAAGTAGCATCAATGCCTCAAATATTGATTACTGCCAAATTGCATCAGAAATTCCAAAGTTACTTCCTCACTAATGTCATCAAACAATATTTATATGAATCATAACAATAGAGCATGAAATAGTTCATACTCATCACATTATTAGATACTCCTCATAATAAACAGTGTTTTGAGATAACTATCCTCAAGACCCCATAAACATTTATTCCTTCCACTCCTTTGCATTTTGAAATTAAAGAAAAATGAAAACTGACTACTCATCCGCATAATAATAATGTTTCCTCGGAAAATATTATTCTTATTATTATTTTTATTATCTACATAAGGACTAATAGCCGGATCAATCCTAGTCTTAACAAAAAATCCAGCCATCACATATTTCAAAATCAAATTTCCTTGTCTCTAGCTGAGCATCACCAACAGTAACAAACAAGTCTTTAGAAGAATCTTAGTCCCTCATCTCTATTGCTTTGCCTGCAAAAAAAAAAAAGAGTAGAATGAGAAAAAATAATAAGAATACCCCACCAACCAAAATTGTTACGTCTAAGAGAACAACACATATATTATCTAACACACACACACCCACATGTGATCTAACAATAATAATAATATTCTTTGTTTCTGGCCACCACCCTTCTTTTTCTCCCTTTCTTTATTTTTCCAACGCCCCACATGGCAACTACTTTAAATAGATGCTCCTATCACAAGCCCACATTGTGAAGGTATGAACCAAAGCATATGCTCAAGTCATTTGGTGTGGTCGACTTTGGAAGCTTTAGAAGGTAAGGAAACTTATGTTGAAATTGACTTGAATAAGGTATAATAAGGGTAGGTTGAATTCAAAGTTCAAACAAATAGGAGTAGGTGACAATTCAAAGACCAGCTACTAATAGAACAGTCACCTAACTTTTGGAGTAGCACCATCAAATGGGAAGGCAGGAAGTCCTGTAACGTACATTGACACCCCAATTCTACCCCCTTATGAGCCTCCATTTTTTCCTTGGTAAAGGAATAAAAAAAAAAAATCGCATTAAAAGTAAAGGTTTTTCTAGAAACCGTTTTCCTTTAGTAAAACTCTTATTAAGCAAAACTTCTTTCACACCAAAACCCTTTATAAATAATCAGTTGAAAATTCTGCGATAGTTGCACTTTAGACAACATAACAGACTATGTTGCACAGGTACTACGAGTTCCGGATTACACGTGTGATATGAAAATACAGTATAAATCAAATTTAAAACATGACAAATACAATTAAAAGAATCTACAAACATCGGTAAAGTATGCGATATGATATGTATCCGGTATAAATACGTCGACTATTTTAAAGGATCCATGCATCACACAATTTTGTTTGCTCATGGGAGTTTCTTCATGTTTAGGTTCCAGTTCGGCCACCTAAACATCCTATAATGAGCATCCAAAACCATCCGAACAAACATTCTTTATCTGAAAGGGATCCTCCAACCAATAATGTTTTAAGACTCTGAGCAAGTTTTCAAATATAAATAGCATTTATGTTTTAGTAATAAATAATATGACCGAAGGACACTATAATTAATGAGGCGAAACATTTTAAATAAAATAAAGGTTTAATTATTCTGCAGGTCACTATAGTTTACTCAATTTTCAATTACCATCATATTTAAAAATTTGTAAGTAGGTTTGGAGTATATAAGATTTTTCAATCAGTTCCTGCCATTATAAAAAACAGAATATTCCATGAATATTCCATTTCTATCTCCCTCATCACCCTATCATGGAAAACGGAATATTTATGAATATTTTGTTTTCCATAATATGACCTATTAAAAAATCTCATACACTATAAATTCCTTAATTTTAAAACATAGAGACCCAATTGAAAATTGAGTAAAACTATAGGGACTTAGAAAAATCAAACCTAAAAGAATAAATAAAAATGATAGCTAGAAAATACCTGTGAATATAAGAAGGTTCCAAGGATAGCAATAGCAGCTCCAAGAGCATTGATGGGTTGAACTGGTGTGTGGAAGATAATGATTGAAGACACTATAACTGATATACGTTTCATGGTGTTTCCAATGCTAAAGGTCAAGGGGGAGATCTCATCCAGAGACATGTATGACACCTGATTGTACAAATGGTAGAATACACTCTGAGCTGCTACCCACCTGTTGTGTACAATTACCAGCGATACATTCAGTCATAAAACGGAGAAATGAAGAAGCTTTCAGAAGCAGAAGATTAAAAGATGAGAACGAAAAGATAACTCACAATAAATAAGGGGGGAAAGCTCTAGAAGTTACAAAATTCAAACACATCAATCAGGTATCATCAACATCACATGTAACGGCATTAAAGGTTTATCATTTTATTTTAATTAAATTTAAGATACAAAATCAGTTGATCACAAAAAGGGTAAGCCTAAGAAATTAGAGACAACAGTTGTCTGAACCTAATCAAATACTATTAAATTTTCAAGATATCATCTTATCACTTAGCATGGAAAGTTATCCAAAAAACAAAATCTCTTAAACATGGAAATAAAGAGGACTGCAAACATGATGAATCAATGATGACATTAAAAAACATAATAGGGATAACACTAGAGTGATTAATCATCATGCAATTACCATATGAATTGGGGTCCTATTTGAGAGAGGGCTGTTTGCCATCCAGCTGCCCACATCTGCGGACCTTCCACAGCAATTGCAAATGGTGAGAATTGCAAGGGACAAAATAGATAAGCAAGCATAGTAATTCATTCCGCTGACAGATTTTCCCTTCATGCCCTTCTTTGAAAAGATATTCCGGAATACAAATGCCAGATTTGATATCATAGCCCCCATAAAACCTGGAAAAACAAGAGTCATGAAATCAAAGTCAGTAGGGTGCAAAGAACTGCAAGCAAAAAACCTATGAGAAATACATTCCGGCACTAATAACCTCCTCTAATGCATAATAATTAACCCAAGTAACTCATAGTAAACCACCGTTTGCCATCAGGGACTAAACTCAAGTAAGAATTGACAGCAAAAGCACAGTAAAGGGCTAAAGGCCATTTTGCTGCAAGAGAAAGAAAAAACAGATATTACAGTAACCCAATTAATTAAACACTAATTTTCTGTTCTCAGGTCAAATTTGAAGTTCCGCTGAGTTTATCATCCTATCTTGAACTTCTTACTGTGCTCAACAAGAAGACAAAAAGAAGCAGAATGCAGCTAGCAAAATGTACTTTCAAGGAAAAGTCGTTACCGGTCATATTGAAATTGAGTTCAGTAACCGCAGCAAGCGCACATCCACCAATGATTGGAATTAAAGACAGATAGACTGGCACGGGAAAGGTCTCACCCAAAAGAAATCGCGAAACCAGCACACTAAAGGCAGGCTCACCACTCTTGATAATATGAGTGAATGACACTGCAACTTTTGACATACTAACCGTCGCCGCCACATGTCCTATTGTATGTGCAACAGCAACCTAAATGGAGAAACACCAAAGATTATGGTAACCATCCAATTCCAATCAAAACAATAAATAAACAAGCAAAGGAAAATTCACAAACCTTTTTAAGAATTTTGTGAATCCATTATGCATAAAAACAGATAGAAAAGGGACAAGGAGTAAAGAAACTTTGTTGGCTGTCCAGCTAAAGTGAATTAATCTTTTATCTTACAAAACCTTACTTTCTTTTTCATTAGCAAACCAAAATCCAGACGAAAGTTTACCTAATTCAGCTGCATGGTTTGAAAGGATAGCACAAAATTTCTCTAATTTTCTCTACTTTATTTAAATTTCCCTGAAATCAACCAACATTGATATCCAGAGATGTGTCCAAAAGTCAATTGCCTAAGAAAAAAACAAATTTTTCCAAAGACAAAAACATAACATATGAGAACAAACAAAAACAAAGCTATCACTGCCTAGTTCCTCCCATCAATTTATTTTCTCAAGAAACAAACAAACAAACAAAAATAAATTCGAAGTCACTTACAGGGAACAAAGACTTCCAAAACTCAAGATCAGTCTTAGGAGCCTCAGCAATCCTTGTGGCCCAAGAGATCAACATCATGAGAGACCCACAAGCAAGTGAGAGTGTTGAGGTAAGCCAAGGGTAAGGGTATGCATTCAACACCTTCTTGTTATATATATTGAAAACCACATTCAGTGCCCACCATGTTGCAAAGTATATCCCAATCTTCACCTTCTTTGCAGCCTCAGAAGGTGATGTTCCTGCACCCTCAACCTCTGATCTATCTGCCTCATATGCACCACACCTCACCAGATCACTCCCTCCAAGACCCTTCACTGACTCAAAATTCTTGACACCAAGGGGAGCAAGGTGCAGTGGCTTTTGCAATGAAACAACAAGGTGTTTCTGAGCCTTCTCTCTTGGCAAAGAAGGTAAGAATGAAGAACATGGCTGAAATGGGGTAGCATGTTTTCTACTCAAAACAACATCAGAACCAGTGATCCCTACACCAGCTTGTCTCAAAGAGCAAATCATTTTTTTTTCTGATGAATAAAGATCAAAACTTTCCGACCAAAGGAATTTAAGGAAATTTAAGGAAAAAGAAGAAAAACACAAAACAAAGGAATCAAGATCGAAATTGGAGACACCCCTTTTGTGTAAGGGTCGTGAAACGAACACGGTGTGTTTAACTGTTTACATATATATATATATATATATATATATATATATATATATAAGAATGTTTCTTAGCTTCTTGCGATGTGATGGCCTCTGAGATCTTGAAAGGGCTTATATGAAACAAGGTGAAAAGCAAGAAAACAAAAACTACACAGTTTGCATAGGTGTAAAATGAATAGCAAACTTTCGGAGGAAAAAAGGGTAAATTTTAGGGAATAATACCTTGGAATCTAGTACTAGACTTGAGAATGAAGAACATTTCGCACGAAGAAATAAATCTTAAATACTAGTTTGTGTCAATGGTCAATAGCCGGGGGTGGAATTGCAGAATTGCAACTGTGGTTGGTTTTTTCTTCTGTTTTACAATTATACATAGGTATTTTAGCGCTTTGTGTAGACTTTATTTTCTATGTATTCACGTATTATTCACTTATATACTCTCACATTAATAAAAATGGTTTTATCTTATATCTATTATTTAAAAAATTATACAAATAAAATTGTTAATTGATGACAAAGTGCATAGAAATTAAGGGCGTATTTGATTTTAATTTTTAATTTTTAAAATTTTATGAAGTAAATATTAAAAATTGAAAATAAAATCTCAAAATTACATTTTATAGTTTTTATCATTTTCAACATTTCCTTTATAAAATCTAAAAATCTGAAATTTGAAATCAAACAAGTCCTTAACTCCTCTATATATTTCATTTTATTTTTATTTTCACCATATCCTTCTATTAGGTTCAATTATGTTAAATATTTAAAATCCTATAAAAGACATGATTCTTTTAGCCCTGATTTATCCATACTAAGAGCTTGAACATGCACTCCATATAACTTTAAGAAGAATATTATGATTAAAATCCTAAAAACAATATGAAAATTCTAGAGATTTCCAACATATACAAAATAGCAAAATACTGTGATTTTAAATGAAACTTTAATTTCAACATGTATATTATGTAAGAAAAGTCACATAAATAAAATGAATTGATTAGATGGTTGTATAAAGAAGATTATAATATCAGTGTATTAAATTTAAACTCTATAAATAATATATTTCCTTCTTTTAAAATCAAACTAAATAATTTTAAATAATTAGATAAATATATCAAAAATAAATTAAATTTTATATATATTTAGAACAAGTTGGTGGGGGTTTGGTAGTTGAGGCGTGATCCGACTTCTTTCTGTTGTGTGTTGGTGTGAGTGTGATGGCTTTGAAATAAACAAAGGAGCCATCCTTGAAATCTCAGTCCAAATTGAAAGCCCCCCAACAATAATGTCACGTGCTTCTTTTCTCTCCCTCATCTTTTCATATGATGCACACCAAAATGTCTAATATAGGTTTCTTTTTTTCAAAAAAAAAATATATATTGTTAATATAAAATTTTTATATTATATCACATGTATAGCTTTTAAAAAGTATTTTAAAAGGTTAATATTTTCTATGGCATGATCGTGTTATGTTTAATTGATACTATTAAAAAAAATTACATAAAAAGTAAAATTATTTGTAACTAATATTTAATGTATTCAATACATTGAAAAAATTTGAGTTAAAATCTTTGCTTTCTATTTTCGTTGAATAGTTATTAATTAGAATAACACTAATATTTCATAAACTTATAGCAAATATTAATACTAGTAATATATAAATTTTCAATTATTTATGTACATCATTTATCATGAATTAGTTATTAACCAGTGTGTAGCCGATGCTATCTGGAAATTTTAACAATGTAAACCCAAAAATATTGAATGTCAAATGCGTCTTAGAAAGTATAGGTTCAAAATTAGAGTCTGTATGATATGATTGCATTTGTAATAATAAATTACGTATGAGTTAGACATTAAGGAAATAAAGATAAGTAGACTATAAAAATTTACAATCATAAATTGAACAATTTGTTCAAATTAAATAATATTTTTGAATATTTTCCTATACACTATATTTATTGTACAACCTTCAGTAATGTCGTCATGATTTCAACAAAATTTTGTTCGTAACTAAAATTCAAAAAAATAATTCCATTATTGAAGTGTAAAATCTTATTATGCAAAAAGATTTATTAAAGAATTAATTTTTTGTTAATTAATATAAAAAAACATAATTTTAGCAGATCATTATTTTAAATATTTTACATTATCATCTAATTTTATTTAATAAATTAAAATTTTAAAATTACACAATACATCAAATTTATTAAATAATATAATAATATATGATATATAATTAAGTATAAATGTGAAACGTAATTACAACCGTGGACGATAGTTAAAGTAAAATAAAATAATTAGACTTTTGTATAAGTAATATTTTTTAGTAGGAAACGGACTTCCTCACTAGAAGGGAAAGGTTTTAAGGAAGAAAGGTTCTGATATCGTATCTGTTTGTGCTGTTACATTTGGCATTTCATAAGATATTATTTTGGCTTTTTACCTTTGAATATTCATGATCATTTCAGCTAGTATCATTGAAAGAATTTAACTAACTACTCCCTCCACTTCTGGATAACTATAAAAAAAAAATCAAATAACACATATATTAAGAAAAATAAAAAATATATCTTGATAAATGTAAAAAAGATATGAGTTGATAAAATTATTTTTTATAATCATTATTATTCATCTTAGTAAATATATTAATTATTTAACTAACACATTTATGTTAATGATATAAATAGAAGAAAAAATTAATGTTACATAGATATTATAAATAAATAAGTATTCTAAAATATTAAAAAGTCAAAAACCAATAATTATTATAAAATAGAGAAAATATGTCATAAGACATAACTCATAATTACACTTAACCCATCCTACTCCATTTATCACATTTGGTTCATTTTTATTTTTTTTATGAAATAATTTAGGATAGGGATCACCGCAACAAAAATCTCCGAACTTAAATAATATTTATAAAAAAAAAAACTTATACTTAAATCAGCGACTTATCAAATACTAGACCTTTCATGCTCTACATTACCAACTTTGAGTTGAATTATATGGAATCGAAAATTGTGGTTACTTGGGTTCGATCAAATAAATCTGGAAGTCAATAATCAACTTAAAACTTACCACCTTATTACAAACTATAAGCACTTTAAGCACATGCACCTTTTTTGGTTCATTACTTTCGACTCAGTTAATTTTATCTTTAATATTGATTAAGTTATTTTAAAATCCTCATTATTTTTTCTTGGTACATAGGATATTTATACCATCATTTTTAAAAGATTATACCCATGCGGTTTCAACTAAAATGCAGCTCACTTATCACTATACACAATTCTTATTATGAGATTATTTTTATCATAATCTGATAATTTTTTATAATTTTTTAAGAATTTGACTGGCTTATTATTGTACCAATTTTTTTGTGTTAGATGAATTAGCATTCTGAAAAATATTACAAGATATTTGAAATTTAAAAATTACTTAATTACATTGAAAGTAAATTTTAAATTTTTTTAAACAGAAAGATGTAAAGAAAAATACGTGTCAAGCGAGGCTATAATAAAAATTGAGTCATTGATACGTAAGAAAGTTGAAATTTAATAAATCGAAGTGAATTAGTAAGAGAAAAGTATGTACTTTTGGCCCAAAGAAAGCTACTAGTATAAAAGAATATCCCTTATTCTCTACCAACAAAAAAGGAATATTCATTCTCGATAAAAGGGTAGAGAAAAATAAGTGTTAAAATAATGAAAAATGTTATGTATATAATAAAATTTTACAATAAATGTATACCATGCATCTTATCATCATTAAATATTATGAGTGGTCCCATTTATTACATTAAACTCATTACATCTAATGGTAATAAAATGTGTGATATATGTTTATTGTGTAATCTTATTATGCACGTAACATTACTCTAAAATGATCCTTCTCACATTTGTGTTGCTGTGAAAATAGATCAGCTTATGAAAGTCTGCTCTTAATAAGCAATATTTAGCTTGTCACAACCAACCTACACCTAAAAGTTATACAACATACAATATTTTCAATACAAATTGTGAAGAAATTACAATTGACTATTAGATGATACTATATAGTTTAAGAAAACTGCAATAAATAGTGCTACAATACAGGGGTTGTTAGGAATTATTTTTATTTTTGTGTTTTTGAAAACTATTTTGAAAACAATATTTTGCAAACTATTTTTGATAGCAATTAATGAAATCAACTAATTATAATTATAACATTTCATTTTTTCTTGTTTTAAAAAACAGAATTTCAAAAACATCTTTCAGCTGTTTTCTAATTTTTACTTTTAAAACATAAAACTCATTTTTTTGTTTTTAAAATTAATCTAGAAAGAATAACCAACCAAATAAGTTTTTTTTCTTCTTAATTTTTAAAAACTGAAAATTATTCTGCTAAATATTTTCCAAACAGCTCCAAAGTTACCAAATACAAACATATCAATTACATATTTAGATTTTAAGGTGAAAAAATAGTGTAACTAATACTACTACTTATTTCAGTTGCTTACAATGAGCTAAGATAGTAAGATACTAACCTAAGTGGCATTGTGTCACTAATTTATGCAGACTTATTTATGCTTAATTTATGGGATCCAATTATTTTCGCTCAAAGGTCTTGACCTTGAAAGGAGCTGCTAATTTTCCATCTACCTATTACCTAACTTTCTGTGAGAAAAATAGAAAATAAACAGCTGAGAAACACCCCACAAGAAGTCACATTTTTGCAGTACGAAACTTCCAATTCCCAACCTAACATTGAACGTGAAGTAAGCAACGTAACTGCTTTCTCCTCGAGTGTGACTTTATTTGCGTCAACCTATCACCCCTATACTGAAGTAATGCATAATACATTAAGAATTTCAGTGGAGCATGACCTTTTTGTCTTTTTTGGTTAGGGGGTTGAGGGATGATGAACAAAGCAATGAAATGGCTTGGTGGTTCTATCCGAGTTATCTTGTTTGTATATATATTGTAATATAATGTAAACTCACATTCAAATAGTCGACATCATTTAATAGTAGATGAAAGGGGAATTGACACAATATCTCGCACAACTTAGGACGAAAACTGGTTAGATCAAGCTAGACTTTCCCCTTAACAGGCTAAGCCTGGCCTATAGCCTGTTATAGACTCTTTTTTAGCTTAAACCTAACTTATTTAAAAGTTCAGTCCGGCTTGAAACCTGTTCATGTTCAGACAGCCGGCTAAGCACAAGCTTTTGTCTACATGTTGGTACGAAATTATGAAGTACATATTTACAAACGCAAAAATACAATAGGATGATTAGAAATGAAATTCCGTACAATCCTGCAAAACAAGCTGAAGAAAATTCTTCCATTGCAATATCTTGTAATCTATAACATATATATCTCATCAACTCCTAAGAATGACAAAATCTGCAACCGATTGAGCACATATCCTAACAGAATACAAGAAATGAATGGCTTTGAAGTTGATTGCACTCAGGCACTACAGCTTGCAAATTTTTCTCAAGTTCAAAAACATTTGAAAGTATGTGACTGCTGTCTGCTGAAAAGATAGGAGACCATGCTGGCCAAGAGGCAAATTGCTGGAAGATAACTTCGTCCCCTTTGGTCTTTAGGAATCATTGCTTCAATATGCATATAATTTAGGAAAACCAACTTCAGTAACTAGTAAATTAAAAAGTATTATCAATTAAGGTAAAATCACATGTAACATTTGGAAAATGCTAAAGATATTTTGTAAGAAATTAATTTCTATACACTGATAGTGTAAAACTATTTATCCTATCAATCAATGAAAATTGAGATAAATGCCAGATCATGTTGGATAACTACCCATTATGATAAATACCCACCGATTTTACATTAACAGTGTATAGAAATTAAACTCATTTTGTAAATATATAGATTTCAGTTGCTTTGCAGATAAATCGTATTCCATATTTCCCTACCAATGCAAAATATAGGCAATTCTATATAACTGAAACTTTGACTTTCATGAATCATGATTCTAACCTTTTTGTATTTATAATAATACAAGAACAAAGCTTGCCATTTACAGGATTTTAATAAAATGTAACACCTGATGCCTTTGGATCAATACAAGAGTATATAAAACCAAAAAATGTTTATGCATTTGTAAATATATAAATTAATGGATTAGGAATTGCATCCTTTATCTGGCATCCAAGAAAAGGCTTACTTTGGATTTGAATTATTTGGTCCATAAAGGTTTCAAATGTCATCATTTTGTTCATCCATCTCCTCAAGAATAACATATTTGGTAACAGAATCTGCTGCAAGATGCTCCACCACATTATTGTTACTTGCATGACCCTTCTGAAGTTTCTGGTATCTGAAATTTAAGGGAAAAAAACCCAAAAGAAAGAGAAACTTTTAATGACTACCATTTAATCGAAATCAAGTGTTACTATGTTTGAGGCACACTGGTACAGCTTTTTTTGGGATACAGTATGTGTACAAGAATTACACAACAGCAGGTTATAACTTGAGCTCTAATGCACCATTATTTGGTTTGAATTTGATATTAGCAGTTCCATGTTTTACAGATTATTTTTTCAATCTTGAATGTTTCATGCATAAAGCATCATTCCAACTTCAATTATGGTACAACTATTGTTTTACATATAATAAACTAAAAGGTACAACATGAAAGAAGAATGAATGCATATTAGAGATTGCTGCTTGAAATGTATGTCAGACGATGACTTACTTGTACCAATTAAATAAACTGACGCCAACCATAATAGTGAATAGACCAAATCCTTTCAACCAAGTAAATTCATCATGAAAGTACAATACTGCAACCTACATACAAAACAGCATGAACTATCAGCAATCTTGGATGCGAGAAGATTTAGCAAAAACAAATATGTATATAAGAAATTATCAATACAATGCAGTTCAGTTATATGAGTAGAACAATGCATACTGTATGATAATGCAAATGGTTGTTTATAGGTAGTCTAGAAATATTTGATCCAATAATAAGAGAGGCGGCCAATGGATAATTATATCAAAAAATGGAAATCATCAAAAAACTTGATACCAATATGGTGACAGCCTCCTTGACAACCCCTGCTATTGTGACTGTGACAGCGCTAGTTACTGAGACCAAAACATATTCTGTTAGGACCTGCAACAAGAAGAAGATTTAAATGTACGAAAGATCAAAGGATAAAATTAACTAATGTGACTTTAAACGAATAAAATCTGTTTAAGACGTCAAATAAGAAGCAAGTCAATTGATAACCAAGAATTATGAAAATGTAACACATATGCATCTTAAAGGAAATGCATAATCCTACCATAAAAAAGGCAAGTGTCCCACCAAATAGCATCAGCAAGCAACTTCGTGTAATATGCCATGGATTATCAAAGTACTTGTTTTCTCGGAATTCGTCCCATGGATCTAATGCAAGAGAAAGAAGTGCAGTAGCCACTGCCATGACTGGAGCTACATAGCTCATCAGGGTAAGCGGATTTTTCAGTCCTGAAACAAAAATTTATTTGAAAGGTATATAAAGTTTTTTACTAAGATATAACAGCATTTATAAAATTTAAGCTGGAAGAAGCTCAAGGAAGGATGGACAGAGAATTCAAAAGGAGAGAGAAACATAGGGATAAATTATATCTTCTGAATCTACAACTTTACACCAACTAGTCATTGAAAATTATATCAACGTTTCCAGAAAGGGAAGAAAGATTCTGCTGTCAATAAAAAAATTAATTAAACTGCCATAAACTGATGTCAGATTTATAGATTGATTGACCAAACCCAACTATAAATAAATAGCAAACTTTTTAATTAAGTGAGACTATCAAGCCAGTATATCATATAAATCTAAGAAGACAAAATATTTTCCATAAATTATTGCATGGAGTTATGCAGGGAACTTACCATAGGCTTCTTTCTTTCAATTGGATTTTCAGTTCAACATGGAGGACAAGAATGAAAATCAGGTTCCAACACAGAAAAATGAAGCAACATGTAAGGACAAGAACAGATAAAATTGTGAATGTGCTTGTGTGTGTGGACTGTAGGTATATGTGCAGTGATAGAATATATGGATAAATGAAAATGAAGTATAAAACCTGCAAAAGGATCTGAGTCATACACCATCGGAACCCAGACATAACAGCCGCAAGAATAACAAGTATGAATCCCCAAAATTCAAACTCTGTCTCTTTAGCAACTGCAGTACACCAAAACAAAAATGAAAATCCAGATGCAAGGTTTGACAATGTTGTGTAAATTCCTAAAATGCACCTGACTAGTTTCAATTAAAATTCAAAGATAGAGGGCCATGGGCAAAACAAATAACTAATATAAATTTAGAATCTTTCAACATTCAAAAATTATATCATTGTTCCAAAACATTTAAGGGGAAAACCAACACTGATGATAATTGATAAAGAACTCCATAGAGAAAACGAGGGAAAAAATATTGGATGTTCTAAATTCTGAAAATAGTTTACATAATTAATTTTCAAGGTAACTTATTAGTATCAAGTATCATGCAATTTAATTTTAGAAATGAAGTACAACCCTTCAAAAAAAAAAAATCAGAAATGTATTCTATGTAGCATTTTAAGATGGAAACATCCACAATAAACATAATTCTTAGTCTTCCTGATCAAAGAGCCCTCACTCCCCTTAGTTAACCACTGAGCTTGTAGGCAGCTATACTGGCTCAGATGTTCTGAATTCCTAAGTGCAAAACTGCAAATCAATCCATATTGAAACAATAAATTACTACCATGAAAATGAAGGAAGACATTTATACCTGTAAGTAATATCCCAATAGAGATGATCAAGATGATGCCTGACAGTTTAAAGCTTGGTGCCTCCAACCTTCCAACCAACATTTACGATTAAACAACATAAAACAGGTAAAAATGAATACATTATACATACACACAGAACTAATCTTCATTGAGAGGATGTACGCCTGAACATGTGATCATTTGAGAATGAAAATGCATAATTGGTTGTAGAGTAATAAGGATTGAACTCTAGACTATTTGATCATATAGTCTCAGATGCTATGCTATTAACCAACACTCCCAAAAATCTAAGCTATTAGGTGAAGCACATGAATGACTTTATAACTAACATACTCCTTCATGCAAAATCCAATTGGGGTTGATGCATGGGTAATACACAAACCCACTTGGTTGTAGAGGCCATGATATCATGCCATAAACTAACTTGCCCAAAAACTTATAGGAAGAAGAAGAACACACGAATGACTTTATATCTAATAATGACAGCAAAATTATTTCTCACCCTTGTATATTGTAAATATAGATTAAATATAGATTTGTCGATGGCCAGAAACACTAAACAATGTATACATTTACAATATAATTAAGAACTCTATCAATGTTGATAAGCTGAGGATGAGAAGAAGGAAGGTGAAATTTCTAAAAGTTGAAGGTTCCTACAATTTTCACTCTCAACAGCCCCTTTGTCTTAAAACCCCCAATGCTAAAAGAATCCTATCTGCTTATGGAATAAATAACTATTAGCATAAATGATGATTACACGCACCTAATGTCTTCTGAGTTATGCAAGACTTCAGAATATAATATTTGTTTTCCATAATGTAATACTCCCACAAACTATCTTTGTGAAGCAGCTCCTTAAATTTTAGAATGTTTTACATTTATCTTACACATGAATCACAATCAAAGTGGTTAAAAAGAGGAAATGAAAAGAAATTCACCTGAAAGCAAAAGCAAACAGAAGGAGAAATATTGGAGCAGCAGATTTACACTGCACGATCAAAAGAAATGTAATTAAGGAGAGTAAGGGTAGTAACTTCCACTAAAATGGGGAAAATGTAGAATCTAATTCTGACGTAACCCCACAAATTAAAATAAATTTAAAATAACATTTAACACAATAAATTTAAAATAACATTTATCTGATTTTACATGAAATGAAAAGAAATGGCACCTACCATTGTAGCAAATGTGACAGAGATGAAAACAAGAGATACATTGCTCAGGTTAACATCCATTGCTGCTCCAATAGCAGTAGGTACAACTGTGAAAGGCAAAGTCCATCTGTGGCATTAGTTGATAGAAAAGTTAATAAGTGATAGAAATTTGTCAAAAAGTGTGCTTTCAGGTGGAAGATCAGCGAGAGGGAAAGAAGTGAAAATAAGAAGAAGTGGCACTTTCAACCATCCTTTGCATTGTTAGATCAATTCATATCACTAGCAAATTTGTGCATTTGAATGCAGAAATTATACTTAAATCAGCAAATAACAAGAATTGAGCATCCATATAGATAAACAAAGTCAAGCAAGAGTTCCAAGAAAATAAAATCACATTTGAATACAATAAAGAAGGAGAAAATTCCTTTTAAGTATCTAACACTATGTCCAGAAGAGCTACAGCCACACAGAATTACTTATTTTAAATTTAAAGCAATCAAAATATAATGATGTAGAACATTCTGCAATAATAACAGTAAATAAAACAAAATTATTAGCCAAGATGTATTAAGAAGTTACAGCATGGCATATATACTCAGTATCATAAAGTAGGCAGTGTAGAATAGAAAGAATGAGATAGAAGAATTGAAAATATACCTCTCAAAAAGTAGTCCTTCCAGGACATGGCAACACCACTTTCAAATCTCTGAGACCAAAACCAGGTGATAAATTTTGATAAAACAGCTTGCATTGCAAAGTGGAAAGTATTCATTAAAAAAGGAGCTGGGAACTTTCCCATATGATCTCCTAACAAGCTTTTATTATACCTGTTCAAAATAGTTAGAAAAAAGGCATAAGGTAGAAGGATTTGCATCACAAATAACACTAAACAGGGTATCAACGCCATCAATGACCAAAGTATTAACAAGGAACTTACAAGGTCAAAAATAGACTGAAAGTGTACCATACAAGTACAAAAAACAATGTCTTCAATATATTTGCTACAGCAATAGGATCTTGGGAGCCTTTTTCCAAAGATCTATTACCATCCACAGGAATGGAGGAGTAAACACCAGTTGTTCCCCTTTCAGACTTGTTTTCAATGTCAAAAGGCACATACTTCTCGTATCCATTAACACTCTGATGTTTCGAATCTTCATCCATTGTACCAGTAGCATTCCTTTGCATACTCCTCCTTTGCTGAAACTTTAGGTGAAAGAGACTCTCTCTGTCTAAAGGTCTGCTTTGTAGATCATTCCTATGAGGAGAAGGTAACTCAAAATCAGAGTCTTCCTCTAAACTAACATCTTCATTCACTAGCTGCTGCTCTAAATGGCCCCTTCCATCATCATCACACCAACGCGAAAATGAAGGTTCTCTACGAATGACAAGGCCTATGCTTCCATTGTTGACGTCATTGATCTCAGTGAAGTCAACCCCTTCTGAAGCCAATTCACTCTGTACCATCTCCTTCTGTATATCGAGTTATATCCATGACAATGCATATACTCCAAGAAAAATCTGTCCAGCCAACTGCTGTTTAATATCTTCACTTATCACCAAATCCAACAACATAAGTTTACTTGGGTGATCTAACGTCAGTAATGGCACATAGATTGCCTCTATACCCTAGGCAGATACCGAGATAAATTTCAATCCAAAGAAGCAACAGCTCCAGAGCTCTTAGACAGCCTCTCTACAGTTAGAAATTGAAGACACCAACTTCACCTGTACAGGTGCAAGACAAAATTTTCACAGGAAATGGCTAAATCTACCTAAATCATTTTCCAATCAAACCGACATCCAATTTTCTGAGAAAGCATAGAGGAAATATAATTCTTCAAAAATTTGAAATTGATTAAAATAATTACATACAACAACATCATCAACAACAACAACAAAGTATTTCCCAGTAGCTGAGATCAGCTACATGGATCATATGACTCAATGTGCCCTCCAAATATAAATCATATCTATGAACAAGACATCTAAATCCAAGTCCTTGACAGTAGTTCAAGGTCAAGACCCAGAAGTGGCATAATGTACCAACAAAAATGCAAAAGACATTAAGTAAATATTTCAAAAAATAATAAAACACCAAAACGGTGAATAAAAGTTTTAGGGGTTTTTCAGCAATTATTCACATATCCCTTGTGAGTGCAAAATGGAATGAGATATACACTTAGCAGCTAGCTAGAACTAAAATCAGCTCATACTCACCAATCACAAACTCAATGAAAATACCATCATCTTGATTAACAAAATTGAATGATATAAAGACCCATTTGAACTAAGATTTAGCTCGTATTACCCAAAGATGAATAAGCTTCATAAAAATTCCAACCTTTGAGATCATACACAAGTTTTTGTTGATACCCACCATGTAATTTTTGTTTATGACATTGATCAAGGTATTCTCATGAAGGATGGAACTTACCTGATTGATAGAAGAAACAGCAACACAGAGAGAGATCTGATCTGTGGGTAGTTAGTTGGGATCTGAACCTTCGGTTTATGGAATTGGATGCGTACGTTAGGCGTTTTCTAGGAATTAGTTGAAATGTCTTTCAGAAGAACCTACCAAAGCGTATGTTATTATTATTTGATTTGATTTGATGTGATTAATTTTCAAGTAATAAATACATTACTAATTTGAAATATTTTAATTTGATACCATAAAACCACCGGCAAATTAGATTAGTCCCCTCTGTGCAGACGGGTGAAGATGAATTCCGCTCCGATCTGTGACGTTGATTTTTTTCGAATTGATTATTCGTTGTGATAAAAAGAAGACAGTATAATATTTAAAGAATTTCGGTGTAATAATTTTATAAATTTATAAAATTTTTAAGTAAATTTTAGAATTAGAGAGGAGTTTAATGAATTTTACCAAACCTTATATCAATATAATTTAACCTAATTCTAAACAATTTTATACATTTTCTATTATATATTGTAACATCATTAAAATATATTTAAATTTCATAGCGTGTATGTAAAAAGGTTTAATTAGATAATAGCACAAATAAATATATCAAAATTAAATTATAATTTAAATAAAAAATATGTTATGCCTCCTTATTTTATGGTATTATAAGAAAAATGACATTTTTTTATCCCATAAAAAAGAGAAATTACACTGATATCTTTTGGCACTTGGTGAAATTTGTTTTAACTCTTCTTTCATATGCAAAATTTGCTCAAAAAGTCTATAAATTTATGAAATTATTAAACCATTTCCCATAAATTTATAAAATCATTATGACTTTCCTTTTATTATACAATAAACATGTATCAAGATAGATAGGTGACAAATAGAGAAAAGTTTGGTGAATTTCACCAAACCTAGAAAATGACATTATAATTTCCCAAAAAAAAAGCAATGATATTTTTTTTTGTTATTTAAGTATCCCACCATGATAATATATATTATGTTGATTTTGATTTACATAGTCAAATGATTTTATATTAACTTACAATTTTATAGACATAATTTATATGATGTGGACTCTTAATCAAATGGTGAATTTTGTGAAAAATTACATCAATAAAAAGTTATTTAATGGTGTAACAATTACTTAAAATTATATCAATATTACTTGATACTATTGTCAACAGAGTAATTATTTTTATAAACAATGATATTAATACTTATCCCAACCTAATATATATATATATACACACACACTATTGTAAAAAAAAAGCTAGGATAAGAATAAAGCTTATATTAAATCCCATTGTGGATAAGAGAATTAATAATGGTGGAGAAGAAAATAGTCGAGTAAAAGAAAAATTAAAGTCAAACACAACTGATATACTTGTGGAATGTGTTGTTGAAGAAAATTTTAAGAAATAACCACAAAAAGCTAAAAATACTTGAATCGGCTTTAATAGTCCACTAACTAAGACTTGAGGATCATAATAACTTTTAATTCATATCAATTCAAAGTTTAAGACAAGAGTTTTGACATGGCAACATGCTCTAAGCTAAGGTCGTTGCAACTGTTATTTTGATATTATTTAGACCATTTCTTTTCTTTTACTTTGTGAGTCTAGCGAGCATTTAACATTATTATGTACCAATTCATGATTAGTGGTGTTTTTGATTCAGTTTTTGTAAATTTGATGCATGACTCGATTTGAGAATATGATCAATACGTGGGAATCGATAATGTTATGCATAAAATTGTGATTTTCTAAATTAAACACAATTTAAATAAAACCTAGATAAAATGTTCTCATGTTTCACAAACCAATCCATAACTAGTATTCTAATAAAACAATTGCTCCAAAATCAAGTCATAAATCTAATAAACATAATTACATAATTTCTCAAAATAAGCGTAAATTGATACATGCATGATGGTCCATGAATCATACTTGTAATGTATTGGAACACTACTAAAATAACTATAATCACTTTACTCTAAAATGAAGCCCACCAAGCTAAAGCTAACATCTACGGAGGAAAAGGTATTTAGAAGACTCTGATTGACAGCTATATTTGAAAGGGGAAAGAGATTGGTGAGTTTCATTTAGAACTTGTTGAGTGTTACCACAGTCATACATGGGATAACATGGAAAATACATAATAGCAATGCAACAATACAAATTCATTTCATGCATAGTACATAATTATAATAATATAAATTTCGCATAAATCATAAGAAAACATGATAAATTTCTCTAAGGGATTAAGGGAGAGAAAAAAATGCTAAATAATTTATAAAGACGATGCTAAGATCCTTCTCGAGCAAGAATACCTAACTAAGATTTTAATAGTCCCTGAAACCATATCCCTCGTGAACTAATCTAAGTAAGGGTGATTGTCTTCGTGGGCAACTTGGTATACTAAAGTTAACAAATTGATTGTCGTTAACTTAAGGCCTATTTCTTTCTAATTCCTATCCAAACATAACTCACAGTCACCATGATTAAGTTTCAAATTATATAATCTCAATTTAGTGTTTTCCATCATCTATACAACTCATTTTCTATCTTCTAAGGTAAATACTTCCATCTCATAATTTATTTGAAAACAGTCAAAGAGGCATGATAGTGTAAACGATATAAAATATTCAACAATGGTCTCATGTATTTTCTAAAATTATAATTTTTATGACCTAGCATAATTTATGGAACCTGGTTTCTTTGATGAAATTAGTCACTTTAGTCTTGGATACAAGGAACTTCATGGGGTTTCTGGGCATTTAGGATGATGTGATATGGATGTTGGTTTAATTACTTGGTATTGGACGTCAATGGTGTTTGTGAGTGGTTCTATTCCCACCATAATTCTCAGCAGACATAGCCAAGGATGTAAGCTCATTCTTCTGTGAATCTGACGAGGTCGTCATGGTATTGGAGGGAGTTCTTGGAAAGCTACATCCTTTTGAAGGTTGGATAGAAGAGTACACGCGAGCTTCCGTTGACTAGGACTTTCCTGACAAGGAAATTTCTGACAATCAAAGAAATAACCAGGATCATGTAAGTTTTCATCAATTCCTTTAAAATCGAAAGCAAAGAATGATATTACTAGGGTTTTGTGGATGGGGCGTGTCTAATGGGAAGAGCCCTAGAGAGCTATGACGGCGAGATGGAGCGTTTTCTTGCCAAGCTTCTCCCCGCCTCTTGCAAATCCTTTGGAAATGTTGTCAATGACCCTTTGGATTGCCGTCCTTTTGTGGGATCGATATTTGTTCTCAGTATGGGAATGTTGAGGTGGGGATTAGCTTTTCGAGAAAGATGATCTCGATGTTAAGGGTTTGGGGTCCCACTTAACAAAACTACGTCGTTTTGGATGTGAAACAACATCGCAACACCACTATAGTGGTCAATCACTGCTATAGTGGTCACCAGAGGACTAACCTTAAATGATGCATCACTTAGACCACTACAGTAGTATCAGAAATACAAATTTATGCATTTTAAAGATCTCCTATATTTGAAGGTCTCCGAGGTATCCTAAGACTATTAAGTTTAACAAATGACACGTGGATACGAGGCATCACAATTGATTCCATGTAGAATTGATTTTAAAGTAAAATGAAATATGTCTTGTAATTAATATGAAAGTAAATATGATAGAGAATAATAAATTTTCACTTTTCTTATAATAAATTCTAGATGCAAGAATTAATTTTGATCTCTGAAACCAAATATCACAAAAAATTGGTGGAATCAATTTTGGGATCCAAAATCAATTTTAGATCCTATATGATTTTCCAAACATGCTATACATCAAACTATCATATACACTGTAATGACCGTTAAAAAAAAATTTTAAATGAGAACCACCGTGCACCTTAAGTGGTATAGACCACTATAGGTCTCTCTCTATCTTCATATTCTCTCTTCTCTTCTTCCCCGTAAAACAGAACCCCCTTCCCTCTTTCTTTCTTCCCTTCTTCCTCCGTTCCCTCATCTCTTCTTCTTCTTACTTTCACACAAAATAATAATAATAATAATAATAACACCACCACCTCCATCATCATCATCACCTCATTTTCCTCCTCATCCCCCTTAACCACACACTCTTTATCTCCCTCTCCTTTACCCACTTTCCCTCTCTAACTTCCATTAGAGAGTTGAAGATTTTAGGAGTTTTGGGAGTAATTTTCTTCATCAATTCTACTCTCCAAGTAGTAAATTAGCTTCTAAACTACTCTATTTAAATTGTTAGAGCTTCTAAGTTTAGAATTAATTTTAGTATTTCTTGAACCCTATAATTTGGGGCTTTTATTGAATTGGGGATAATTTATGTAAATTAGTGATATTGTTAGCTCACAAATATTAATATTGTCTTGTTCCTAGAGCGATAAGCAATCGGGCATCAACACTTGAATTGGTGGCAATTGTGGAGTTGATATTCGATTCTTTGAACCACTAGTTGTGAGTAGATAGTGTATCTAGCTTACTTTATGCATAATAAATTTTGATTATAAATATAAAATTATATGGAGAGTTGAAAGTATGTAGATATAGGAGAAAATAATTTATTTATCGAAAATGACGCTTTATGTTTGAAATGGAAATTGTCATTGTAGGCCATAATTTGGTCAATATGCTTATTTAAATATTTTTAGTCAAATTATAGTGAATATTGAATATTAGAACATCTTATGTTAATTATTAAGTTTGAGTTTATTTATATTGTAAAAAAATTCTAGAAGTGGAATGTGCATGATTTTGAATTATGTTGGGGAAATTCCATAGTTAGAACCTGTAGTTAACGGAGTGGCGTTAGCCTCGTGCACGTGGGACTCCAGTGAGGTGAGGTGCTAACCCGCACATAGCTACAGCTATGTCTGGACTTGTATATGGCTCGGGCTAATCAGTCGCAGGTGTGGTGCTAACCCGCACATGACTTTTAGTCATGTCTGGACTTGTATATGACTACGGCCAACTCCAGTTAGCAGGTGTGGTGCTAACCCGCACATGACCTTGGGTCATGTCTGGACTTGTTATTGTTCTACTTAGGATAACTCCCCATTTATGTTTAGATTTATGTGATTTTAAAAAGCTATGTTATCAAGAAATCTCAATTTATGGCTAGAAAAATACTTTTATGAGCACATATACATTATTATGTTTATATGGATTTATTATTGCATCTAGTAACTGTGGATATCCTATTCTTTAGTTGCAAAACTCACCCTATTATATTCCATTTTTTTCAATACAAGCTGGTGTTGGTTCTGGTGTTCCTTCGACACAACCTTAGAAAATTCTAAGTTAGTGAGCCTTTTTGTAAAGGTCCTTTTTAGTGGGAACTCTTCTTGTTCAGCCTATAGTTGTCAATTGCTCCATATGTCAGGCAGGATTCTGGATCTAAATTATGACTTAGCTATATGGATTTGGTTATGGAAATGATTTGTAAACTTAACTTGGTTTTATACTGAACTATATATGAAATTATGTTTAATAGAGTTTGCAAGTCAATTTGGTATTATAACTGGATTATGCTGAGATATTGTTATGTGGAAGGGCGCATTCTGTGAATGCTTGATGCCCAAGTGTTGTGAAATTATTGGTAAATATTGCAGGTTATAATTTTATTTGGGAAATGTTAAAAAAGAGGAAACTCTCCCGTTTCCTAAAAATTTTGGTGTGTTAAGGCTGCTTGGGAAAGGTGTCCCATGAGCCGGTCATGACTTAAGTTGGGTCGTGACAAAGTTGGTATCAGAGCTTTAGGTTTCCCTGTGTAATATGGAGCAAGTGTCCTTTAGTAGAGTCACGATTGTGTAAATGATTGCGGCCCATTTTCACAAAGCGCGACCCTAACAAAGGCCTAATAGGAATGTCTTCTTAAGTCTATTTTTAAGTCATTTGATCTTATGCCATTCTTATTTCAAGGATTTTTACCGCTTTCCGATTTTGTGTTCAATCTATTAGGACGATGCCTCCTAAAAAGCTTCAGCGCAATATAAGCTTAGGAGATTATAACGCCTCTAATGTAGAATCTGCCAGGCTCCGCTCCTCCACTTAGAAGAAGGGGACAAAATGGGGTGGAGGCCGTAGAGGTCAAAATCAGGGTAGAGGCCATAGAGGTCAAGGCAGGGGTGGTGGCCTAGAGGTCCTGGTTAGGGTGGAGGTCGTAAAGGACGGCCAAACCAAGAACCAGAACCTAAACCTGAACCTGAACAAGGTGATGCTCAGGACTACAAGGGCAACCAGTTGATCTTGATGCTTGGATGTTAGGCATGCAGCAAGCCATTAATAATTTGGTGGCAACATTAACCCAACAGGCAAGGGATGGAGCCCAAACACATGATGAGGAAGAACCTCCTATAAGGAACGTCAAACCCAAGGTGGGCAGATGTGAATCATTCCTCAAGTTGAATCCACCTACATTTTCAGGAAATTTGTTGACTGAAGATCCTCAAATGTTCCTAGACCGCACTAACAAGGCCCTTCGAGCCCTTAAATGCCCAACGATAAGACGTGGAGTTAGCATCTTACAATTTAAATGGTATAGCTGAACAGTGGTATGAAACATTGCGGGAAGGTAAGGAGAAGGCTAGATTGCCACCTATGGGTTGGAATGAATTCAAGGATGTGTTCATGATGAGATTTCTTCCCGAAAGCAAAAGGGAGGACTTAGCTCCAGAGTTTGAGAAGCTGAAGCAAATATCGGGTATGTCAGGAATGAGATGAAGCTCACTTTTCCCGTCTCTCTGATATGCCCCAGATTTAGTGTCCACTGAGACCAGAGAGTTCGAAGATTTGTCAGAGGATTGATACAACCTTTATTCAGCTCTTTCATCAAATGTCGATAGAATGTCCTATGCTGAAATTGTGGATGCTGCTTATGAATTGAATCTGGATTGGAGGAAAGGAAAGCCTCTTGGGAGATAGCCAAGAAACCTAAGATGAAAGGAGTTTTCTCTGGAGGTTCTAGGAGGAGGTTATACCGCCCAAGGCAACATCAAGAGCACTCGGGTAGGGCCACTTCCTATGGGCCTACTCCGATGAGTGTATCCAGTTCTAGATCTTATTCTGTTAGCCAATCTCAGGGAGCATACAAGGTTCTGGCAATCAGGCCTAATAAGGCCATTATGCAGAACATGTGGGAAGCATCACTTTGGAATTTGTCATGAGAACGAGGGGCATGTTATGGTTGTGGACAAACAGGTCACTTTTTGAGGGACTGCCTACGCTTACCAATAAGGTCCCAAGGTCAGAATTCAAACTATCAAGCCATACCAACATCATCTCATTCAGCTCTTTCCCTAGGAATTCCTTTGGTTCTAGTGGTAGAGCTATAGGTGGTAGAGGCACAAGTGGCAGAGGGTTAGGCAAAGGGGCAGAGGTCAACCACAAGTGTTTGCTATGACACGCAGGATGCTCAGCATCCAATGAAGTGGTTACAGGTACACTTAAAGTTTGCTCTTTTGATGCATACGTATTGGTTGATCCAGGTTCTACACATTCATATGTATCTTCATATTTTGCATCTCGCTTTGGCAAGAAACCCGGGTTGTTGGAAAACCCATTTTTGGTTAGTACTCCAATAGGAAAATCTGGGTTCGGTTAGTATTTCGATCTTGTGTTGTCGCGTGAAGGGTGTGGACACTTTAGCTGATTTGGTGCTTATTGAGATGGTTGATTTTGATGTTATCCTAGGCATGGATTGGTTAGCTTCTTGTCATGCCAATGTCGATTGCTATTCTAAGGAAGTGAGATTTAACATTCCAGGATGGTCCTTCTTTCGTATTTAAAGGGGATGCTTATCTCTCCCAGCTAGTCTAATCCCATCCATGAGTGCTTTGCACTTGATGAATAAAGGTAATCAATCCTTTCTGCGGTAGTCAAGAGATGTTGAGGCTAAAGTGCCTGACATTGACCAAGTTCCCGTGGTTAGAGAGTTCCAGATGTGTTTCCAGATGATCTACCAGGATTGCCTCCTGATAGAGAGGTAGAGTTTAGCATAGACTTAGCCCCAGAAGCTCAACCCATATCCATTTCTCCTTACCGCTTGGCTCCTCCGAATTACGGGAGTTAAAAGATCAGTTGCAAGATATGCTAGAGAAAGGTTTCATTCGTCCGAGCACATCTCCATGGGGAGCCCCAGTGCTCTTTGTGAGGAAGAAAGATGGTTCAATGCGACTATGTGTGGACTACCGATAACTTAATAAATTCACTGTGAGTAATAAGTACCCGCTACCAAGAATTGATGACTTATTCGATCAGCTTCAAGGAGCTTCCTATTTCTCTAAAATTGATCTCCGTTCTGGGTATCATCAATTGAAAATCAAAGATGAAGATATTCCTAAGACCGCCTTCCGTACCCGTTATGGACATTATGAATTCTTGGTGATGTCTTTTGGCTTAACGAATGCCAACGCTTTTATGGAATTGATGAATCATGTATTTAAATCATTTCTAGATCATTTTGTGATCGTCTTTATTGATGATATCTTGGTATATTCCAAGAGTATGGAAGAGCATGAATACCATTTAAGGGTTGTATTGCAAACTTTGAGGGATCATAAGCTTTATGCCAAGTTCTCCAAATGTGAATTCTGGCTTGATCGGGTGGCTTTTCTTGGTCACATTGTATCCAAGGATGGGATTATGGTGGATCAGAAAAAGATTGAAGCTATTCAACAATGGCCACGACCTACTCCAGTTATTGAGATTGAGGTTCTTGATTAGGGCTATTACCGTCGGTTTGTAAAGGATTTCTCAAGAATTTCTGCGCCATTGACTAAGCTGACTCAAAAGAATGTGAAATTTCAATGGTCAGAAGCATGTGAGGAAAGCTTTCAAATGCTCAAAGATTGCCTAACCTCAGCACCTGTGCTTGTCCTACCTTCTGAATCTAGAGGTTTTTCAATATGTGATGCTTCTCGGATAGGACTTGGTTGTGTTTTGATGCAACATGGTCGAGTTATTGCTTATGTTTCACGGCAGTTGAAGAAGCATGAACAAAACTATCCTACTCATGATCTAGAGATGGCATAGTAATTTTTGCTTTGAAAATTTGGAGGCATTATCTTTATGGTGAGACATGTGAGATTTACACGACCATAAAAGTTTGAAGTACATATTCCAATAGCGAGACTTGAATTGAGACAACGAAGGTGGATGGAGTTACTAAAGGATTATGATTGCACTATCTTGTACCATCAGGAAAGGCTAATGTTGTAGCAGATGCTTTGAGTAGGAAATCTATGGGTAGTTTGGCTCATATTGCTCTTGTAAGGAGACCGTTAGTGGAGGAAGTTCATAAGCTTGAGGCTAGTGGTGTTCAGTTCAACTTGGGAGTTGGATACTCTTGGCTTATGTAAGAGCCCAGTCATCCCTCGTTGAGCGAATTAAGGCACTTCAGATTGAAGATCCTAGATTGTTTAAGTTGCGGGATGATGTTAAAAGTAGGGCAACCTCTGAATTTATAATAGATTAAGAGGGAGTGCTTCGATTTGGTAACCGCTTATGCGTACCCGATGTTGGAAATCTTAGAAAGACCATCATGAAAGAGTCTCACAATTCGGTACTCTATACATCCTGGCTCAACTAGATGTATCAGGATTTAAGGCAATTGTATTGGTGGGAAGGCATGAAAAGGGATGTTGGTAACTTTGTATCTCGTTGTTTGGTGTGTCAGGAGTTAAGGCGGAACATCAGAGACCGCAGGATTGCTTCAACAATAGAAATCCCTGAATGGAAGTGGGAACGGATCACTATGGACTTTGTGAAGGGGCTACCCCGCACTATGAAAGGGTTTGACTCTCTATGGGTCATAGTAGATCGTATGACTAAGTCGGCTCATTTTCTCCCTAAAGACCACCTATCGAGCTTATCAATATGCTCAGTTGTATATTGATGAGATTGTTAGACTTCATGGGATTCCGATTTCCATCATATCTAATCGAGGAGCTCAGTTAAGCCGAATTTTGGAGAGCTTTTCAAGAAGCCCTTGGACTAGACTTGATCTAGACAAGCTTTCCATCCTCAAATGGATGAGCAATCTGAAAGAACCATTCAGATTTTGGAGGATATGCTTAGGTCGTGTGTTTTGGACTTTGGAGGAAATTGGAGTAGTTACTTATCTCTTATGGAGTTTTCATATAACAATAGCTACCAAACAAGCATTCAGATGACACCTTTTGAAGCTTTGTATGGGAGACGTTGTAGATCTCCTATAGGTTGGTTTGAAGTTGGCGAAACTAAGATGTTAGGTCTGAACTTAAGGGACGAGGCGGGGAGTGACGGGTGCGAGGGCACGGACAGGAGCGGCTCCTTTAAGCGAAGGGGTACATGAATGAACCGATTACACACCCAAATGAGAGGATCCTGGTCTGTATAGGTGAGACTATAGTTAAGGAAGACTTATAAGAATTGATTGGTACTACCTATGCCACAAAGATGCATCTTTCTTTTCGGTAGCCTATCACGAAAGAACTCCATAGTTAAGCGTGTTTGACTTGGGGTAATTTTGGGATGGGTGACCTCCTGGAAGTTTTCCTAGGAAACGTGTGAGTGAGGACAAAGCACGTTGAAAAGACCCGTGTTGGTTTGTGGGACGAGTCGGCAATCCATAAGGCGGGGATGTTACAAATGGTATCAGAGCTTGTACCTCTCCCGGTGCGTGTGGTTCGGGGATAAACCAAGCGGAAGTGGTGGGCATGTAACCCGGGAGGCGGGGAGTAATCGCCGTGAGGCACGGAACGGCTCCTGTCTAAGCGAAGGGGTACATGAATGAACCGATTACACACCCAAATGAGAGGGATCCTGAGTCTGTATAGTATGAGACTATACAGTTAAGGAAGGCTTATAAGAATTGATTGGTACTACCTATGCCACAAATATGCATCTTTCTTTTCGGTAGCCTATCAAAAGAACTCCATAGTTAAGCGTGCTTGACTTGGGGTAATTTTGGGATGGGTGACCTCCTGGGAAGTTTTCCTAGGAAACGTGTGAGTGAGGACAAAGCACGTTGAAAAACCCGTGTTGGTTTGTGGGACAATCCATGAAGTAGCAGGGACGTTCCTGACCTTGTACAAGAGTCTCTTAATAAGGTTCGTTTGATTGAGAACGACTCTTGATGCTAAGAGTAGGCAAAAATCCTATGCAGATCATAGAAGACGTAATTTAGAGTTCTCTGGGAGAACATGTTTCTTAGGGTTTCCCAGAAAAGGAGTTATAAGGTTTGGAAAGTGAGGAAAGCTCAACCCTCGTTAATTGGTCCTTTTGAAGCTGGATAGGGTTGGTAGTGGCATATCATCTAGCATTACCTCCTGAACTATCCATGGTTCATCAGTGTTTCATGTTTCTATGCTTCAAAATATTCCCGATCCATCTCACGTAATCTCTCCTCAAGTGATCCAACTTGATGAGAAATTGTTTTATAAAGAGAGCGTGGCCATTGTTGACCGCAGGTGAAAAAGCTTCGATCAAAGGAGTGGTGTCAATAAAGGTGATTTGGAATAACAATTCTAAAGAAGAAGCAACTTGGAGGGGAAGAGGCTATGCAAGCCAATATCGCATCTATTTGATTCTTGAGGTATGTAGCTCATCTCAGTTATTGGAAATGGGGACCGAATTTCTTAAGGGAGAAGAATGTAATGACCGTTCAAAAAAAAAAAAAAAATTTAAGTGAGGACCACGTGCACCTTAAGTGGTATAGACCACTATAGCCTCTCTCTCTATCTTCATATTCTTCTTCTTCTCTTCTTCCAAACACAGAACCCTTCCTCTTTCTTCTTCCTTCTTCCTTTCCCTCATCTCTTCTTCTTCTTACTTTCACACAAAATAATAATAATAATAATAATAATAACACCACCACCTCCATCATCATCATCACCTCATCTTCCTCCTCATCCCCCTTAACCACACACTCTTTATCTCCTCTCCTTTACCCACTTTCCCCTCTAACTTCCATTAGAGTTGAAGATTTTAGGAGCTTTGGGAGTAATTTTCTTCATCAATTCTACTCTCCAAGTAGTAAATTAGCTTCTAAACTACTCTATTTAAATTGTTAGAGCTTCTAAGTTTAGAATTAATTTTAGTATTTCTTGAACCCTATAATTTGGGGCTTTTATTGAATTGGGGATAATTTATGTAAATTAGTGATATTGTTAGCTCACAAATATTAATATTGTCTTGTTTCTAGAGCGATAGAGCAATCGCAAACACTTGAATTGGTGGCAATTGTGAGTTGATATTCGATTCTTTGAACCACTAGTTGTGAGTAGATAGTGTATTCTTAGCTACTTTATGCATAATAAATTTTGATTATAAATATAAAATTATATGGAGAGTTGAAAGTATGTAGATATAGGAGAAAATAATTTATTTATCGAAAATGACGCTTTATGTTTGAAATGGAAATTGTCATTGTAGGCCATAATTTGGTCAATATGCTTATTTAAATATTTTTAGTCAAATTATAGTGAATATTGAATATTAGAACATCTTATGTTAATTATTAAGTTTGAGTTTATTTATATTGTAAAAAAATTCTAGAAGTGGAATGTGCATGATTTTGAATTATGTTGGGGAAATTCCATAGTTAGAACCTAGTTAACGGAGTGGCGTTAGCCTCTACGAGTAGAACTCCAGTCAGGTGAGGTGCTAACCGCATAGCTGGCTATGCTGGACTATATATGACTACGGGAACTCAATTCAGGTGTGGTGCTAACCCGCACATGACCTTGGGTCATGTCTGGACTTGTTATTGTTCTACTTAGGATAACTCCCATTTATGTTTAGATTTATGTGATTTTAAAAAGCTATGTTATCAAGAAATCTCAATTTATGGCTAGAAAAATACTTTTATGAGCACATATACATTATTATGTTTATATGGATTTATTATTGCATCTAAAATCTTGGATCTATTTCTACTGAGTTAAAACTCACCCTATTATATTCCATTTTTTTAAATACAGAGCTGTGTTGGTTCTGTGTAACACACAACCTTAGAAAATTCTAAGTTAGTGAGCTTTTGTAAAGGTCATTTTTAGTGGGAACTCTTTTCTTGTTAATATTGTCAATTGCTCCATATGTAAGGGCATTCTATCTAAATTATGACTTAGCTATATGGATTTGGTTATGGAAATGATTTGTAAACTTAACTTGGTTTTATATTGAACTATATATGAAATTATGTTTAATAGAGTTTGCAAGTCAATTTGGTATTATAACTGGATTATGAGATATTGTTATGTGGAAGGGCGCATTCTGTGAATGTTATGCCCAAGTGTTGTGAAATTATTGGTAAATATTCAGGTTATAATTTTATTTGGGAAATGTTAAAAAGGAGAACTTCTCCGTTTCCTAAAAATTTTGGTGTGTAACTCCTGGGAAATGTGTTTCCCCATCCTTAAGTTGGGTCGTGACATACACACTAAAATTAATGTTAATCTCAATAATTAAAACAAGAGATTAATTTTGATATGCTTACTTTTTGAAAGGATTTCATACGCTGATATCAGATCATATGCTTCTAATTATAAAACTTTTAAAATAGTTGATGCTTAAGTCAAATACCATTACCACATGATATAATTGAATATTTGCATAAATCTTTTCAACTAAAGTGTACGTGAATTAAATATTTAAATTCTTAAAAAACGAACGAAAATTATTAAGAAGCATAATGGATGTTTACTATTAAAAAAAGTAGACATTTACAAGACACAAATGGTCAATTCAATCACATGAACAACCCTTGCCTTCACTTTCATTTCATCTCCTTAGCTCGCACGCTAAGAAGCACTTCAGTGCTGTCTCTGTTGCATACCCAACCCAACCCAACCCTTCTTCACAATTTCAGATCTCATTCACTTCTCTTCAGAGAGAGAGAGAGAGAGAGAGAATGGCGGTGGTCGCGGTTCACCAACTCGCACAATGCATCACTTGTCACGCTTGGAGCCGATCAATCCAGTAATTTCTCTTTCTTCTCTATCTTTTCTCCTTTCTTCCTGTTTGGATGCCGAGAAAATGTTGTCCATTCAAATCTCGTCGGAACACGATTTAGAGCTTCTCTGTGTTTTTTTTTTTTCCTTTCGAGTTTTAGGAAAATTGATCGATTCGAAGGAAGATATACGGTGGCTTGATTTTGTTTGTTTTCTTCCGTTTGTGTCATGGATTGCGGAGTTTTTGTAATTCTCGATCTGTTTTTTTTTTTGGCTATCTTCATTTCCGTTCGTAATCAAGCTAAGTATCAGCGTGGTTGGTGTGGCGAACTTCTTGATCTCTCTGTTTCGAGTGTCAACGTTTTTTTTTTTTCTGTTGATTTGTGTAGCGTTTGCATCCTTGAAGCTTGGAAAAAAAATGCTTAAGAGTTAGTGTTAATTGAATTCGGTGTTTTTCTGGAAAAAGGAATTAAAGACATGTAACTTGTTTGGATCATGTTGACAACACACGTTTGCGTTTTGAATCTGATTATTTTTGTTTCCTTATTTGAATTTTGCACAAACTAGCATGCTTTCTGATTTTAGTAGAATTTGTTTTACGGCAATAAAAATGGAAGTTGTTAAACCGTTGTTGTTCAAGGGAATCTTATGATGTATTGAACAGCATAGGTGAGAAGAAGGTACGAGAACTAGAAGTACTGGGCCTAAGGCAGCGTGTAGGATAATAATGCATGCATACATGTACTGTGCATAGCGAAATGTGTTCCTTTGGTATGTGCAGATGTTTGGAGAAGGAGGAAAGGGAAGATAGTTATAGGTTTGGTTCATGTTGTTTAGGGTATGTTTGTGAGTTTGGAATTTAAAGGGGAATGGTGGGGAAGGAAGGACTTGTAGTGTAAATTACATTACAAGTCCTTCTTTCTCCTCCCTTCCCCTCTAAATTCTAAACTCACAAACATACCCTTAGATGTTTGAAATCCTTCAAATTGGGATAACTTAAAAATTTTAATGAAACTACATTGCAGGGAGTTTTGGAGGATCATATGATAATCATTACTTTTTTCCTTCCATCATTTTTGTGAAACACCCAAACAAGGGGAAGGCATACATTGTGGTTGGATAAGATTTTTCTTCCTTGTGCAACCACGCAAAGCACACTTTCTATTTGCACCTTTATCTAAGGAACTACTAATAGCAATTTCTATTCATCAAACGCCAGTTTGTGGTAACCCAGGGCTAAAACAAACAGGTCTTTATTAAAACATTCCCCTCCCCTCCCATTTCTTCCATACAAACTTATCCTAGTCGTATAATCTGCAGCTTTTATGAGTTCTTCAAATATTATAATATATGCTTATATTCTTTTGTAGTGGTTGCATTGTGTCCAAACAATAATGAAGTTCACATCCATAGATTCGTTGAAGACAAATGGGAAAAGGTGCATGTTCTCCAAAAGGTACCCTGCTAGTATTCTTTCTCTTAATTAAAATAATTTTGTTTTATATTTATTACTCTTTTTCTGCATGTGAGTGATGAGCATAGTTAGTAGAGATTTATAACTGATATTTTTTATGCTGGTCAAAAAGTGCTTGGACAGGCAGTAAGCACAAATGCAAGTGTTTCTGCAATAATTTGTGCTTTTAGTGTATCTCAAATTGTTCTATGAACTACTGCCTGAGTCCTGTAAGATTTTAAACCTTACGGTGCTTTTGCTGCTCTGAGTGCATTTGGTTGGAGCAACATGCTTGTATTGTCCTCCAAGGTGTTTCATTATCTTTACCACTGTTATGGGATTTATTTTTGGGCTTCGTTTTGGTGCTCTGCCAGTTGCTTCTTTAAGGATGCCTTCCTTTCATATTTGTAGAGGTATTTTAGATCCTGCTTTCACTTGGCATGTTGCTTAGGCTGGCATTTTGCTTGTCCTAGATAGGGAAAGAAACAAAAAAGAGAACTCATAATATACATGCCAATTATTCCCTAACTATTTTTTTGTATTGAGGATCTCTTGCCCTCTATGCTCTATGAATTTTTCTTTTCTTCTTAATGAAATTTCTTCTTCTATCCAAAAAAATTACTTCATAACTGATTTTTTCGTTATGCATTTTTGTTTATATTGGAAAAGTTAATTTGGCTGGGGACTTTATGGATAGTTTTCTGAGCAGTTTCTTGGCTTTTTACAGCATGATCAGATAATTTCTGGGATAGACTGGAGTGCAAGATCCAATAGAATTGTTACTGCCTCCCATGATCGGAATTCGTGAGTGCCTGTGTGATTTAGAGCAACGAACTTTTCACCCTTGGTTCTTGTGACTTTTTCATATTGGCAATTTCTCCTCTTTTGGGTACATTGGTGATTTCTCCTTTATACTTAATTTATAGCAAATTAAAATACAAACCTTGTGTTCGCTGTAGATATGTCTGGAATCTTGAAGGATCAGAATGGGTGCCAACACTTGTTATCCTTAGGCCAAACCGTGCTGCTCTCTGTGTTCAGTGGAGTCCAAAAGGTATGAAACTATTAAGCTCGTTGCCATATCCTAGTCCATTATGTTAAATCTTTTCTTAAGTAACAGTATGCTTACAAAGTCATTGAACAATATTTGGTAAAAGATTTATTTGGGAAGTTATGAGCTGTGCCTAGAGTTAACCATGTTTATGGTGTCCGAATCATCTCAGAATCTAAATCAAATATAAATGTTGATGCTACATGCATTTTTCCTGTAAGACTCAGATCTCTTTGTTTGGTTGCTCACCCTCTGCACTAGTGGATTACACTTTGTGGATGTGTTGGAAGATGTTACAGTGGCTAATTTGCTACCATAAGCTAACACTAGTCAAATCTCCTGGCATGCTTGTCTGGTGCAATTTTATATTTTAAGATGGGGTGTGATGTTAATGTTGGAGGTTCCATCCTCCACTAGGCCCCCTTTTTCCCTTCCATAACAAGTGCTTGCACATCCTTTCTAACGTTTTGTTCTTTCTTTTTCCAGATCAATTGTCTAGATGTTACTTTTAATTTTTCTATGAATTTTGTTTTATAAGTTTACATGGTTGTAATGCATTTCTAAATTACGTTCTACCAGAAAACAAGTTTGCAGTGGGAAGTGGAGCCAAAACTGTTTGTATATGCTACTATGAGCAAGAAAACAACTGGTTTGTCGGTGCTTTCATGCTCTTTATTATCCATGTTTATTTGCATCCAGGCAATCTTACTGGTTATGCATTGTTATTTTTATTTTTATTTTTTTGGCATGACATGACTTTTCCTATCTTAGCGAAAGTTATTATGTATTGATTCCTAGTGCTATGCAATATAATCTTCTATTAGTGGAATATCTGGATCATGTCCTTAACATGCTTTTGGTTTTAAATTTTTGACCTTGATAATGCTTAACAAATCCTCTTTCCTTCTCTTCTGGTAAAAATTCCTTTTCTATATATAAAAAAAAATGCTTAACAATTCTAATTGACAAGTCATGTGGATGGATGTCAGATTTTCACTTATTATGAGGATGGGATGAAGAAAAGATGATAAATATGTTAAGACTGAGTGGCGAGAATTTAACATTGAGAACATTTTCCTGACAACTCTGAAACATGGATTTTTCTAAGGTTAAAGGAATATCAAAATATAACTTTCGTGTATAACATGGCTTTTTGTTTTTATTTTTTACTTGTTTAAAGTTCTGAAATACTGCACGGTATTTTCTTTCTACTTTTATTTTGTTGATTTGTATCCTCTCTACAGGTGGGTCAGCAAACTAATCAGGAAAAGGCATGATTCTTCAGTGACAAGTGTTTCTTGGCATCCCAATAATGTTAGCAATGGCATTCTAACTCTCTGATTTATATGTAATTTTTTGTATACATTCCAAGTGTTTCTCCACTTTCTTGTAATTTTATGTTAGTTGCCTCCCTTGTATGCTAATCAGCTCCTGGATGCACTTCCCTGGCATGTTGGAAAATTGTCTCTAGTTATTGATAAATTCTGTTTGTGGCTAGTAGAGAATGAAAGCTTCTTGTTACTTGTGGATTATTATTATTACTATTATTATTATTATTATTATGTTGTTGTTGTTGTTATTAATTCTCAGCACTTCAAATATATAAACTTTATTTATCATCTATTTATTTTATAAATTTTTCTTTCATCTATTGTTTCAGCCAGATACTTCCTGTCTATTTTTTATTGTAGTTTCACAATCTAATGTAAGATAATTTTCTGTCATGTTTAGAAATCTGTTTGCACCGTATCTTATTTATTTCTTCACTGCAGATTCTGCTTGCGACAACATCCACAGATGGAAAATGCCGAGTGTTTTCCACCTTTATAAAAGGTGTAGATGCAAAGTATGATAAAAGGAACTCTGAATATGGTTGACATTTGATTCATTTTTTATGTTTATGTTATATTATTCATGTTTACATGATGACTTGGCACAGGGATTAAAAAGGGCACTTCATCAGATTCAAAATTTGGAGAGGTTTAATATTAACTCTTATTCCTTATGTGAATTCTTGATATTATTTCTATGATTGAGCACATGTTTGCTGGTACCCAACTTTGAAAAAAGATAACCTCAGTATAGAAGGCTAGAGAAAGGAAATTATTCTTTCAAATTTTAATCTAGTTACCCTCTGCCTCTCTCATCCCCAAGATCAAAATATCTGTCGTTTCTTTCTTTTTTATTTTTTTGTGTGATGAGGTTGTCAGATGAAGTTGTGGCTTTTGGTATTGAAATATTAGGTTCCATGCTTAGGTATTATCATGATAAGCATGGCTGATTGCCCTAACACAAATATGAAGCTGACAATAGTATTTATGAACTTAGTATAGGACTGATCTTGATGTATACTAATTTTGTAATTGATGCTGCAGTAACATTTCTTGTGAACTACATGATATTTTATACCCTATGGATATATTATTTGCTTACTGTTGATTGGAAAATTGAAACTGATGATAAAAAATAAATAAATTGCTTTATTTAAGTATTGATGTTTGGATCTATGTATTTTGCGGTAACTGCATTGAGTACTTTTGAGCATATTGATCAATGACTGAATGCTTCTGAAAGAATAAGACTCTATAAGATTGTAATAACAAACAGAGTTTTGTTTCCTACATAGTTTTCTTATTAATACACTTTTGTTCCATTTCATAAAAGAAGAAATGGATGAAAGAAATGGAAAGACCTGTTGGATCAGTGTAGCTTCTACTTATAGTATTTTTCTTGTGAAACAGTTAATTGTTCAGCTTGATCTCTCATCATCTTGGACATTCGGAGTCAAGTGGTCACCCAGTGGCAATACTCTCGCTTACGTAGGTGAGAAAATTCTCCTGTGGCTGGATATACTTGGCTGAGGCTAACCAAAATTATGGCTGCCAGCTCTCTCTTTTTTGTTTGTTTTACTTTTCTTCTTTCTAAAGTCAAGATTGCTCAGTGGGAGCTTCCATTCAGGTTTAGTTATTGTCTTCATGTTTAATAAAAGAAGATTAGGAAGGGAAGAATATACTCACATTAGCCTTTCATGGTGCACAAAGCTTTAATTCGTTTAACTTGCCCCATTTGAATGTTTTCAAAAACAATTATTGGGGGTCAAGTTTTTATAAAAATCATTGGACCTTTTGAACACAGTTTCCAAATTTTGTCATATCTGTCTTTGATTTCTCTTGTGACCTACTGTATTTGTTGCTATTGTGCAGGTCACAATTCTATGATATATTTTGTTGATGATGTTGGTCCTTCTCCTTTGGCCCAAAATGTCATGTTTCGTGATTTGCCCCTCCGTGATGTGGGTCAGCATCCACTCTTTCTAACCATTTTCAGCTTCTCATGATTTTCTTTGTGGATAAATTGCTGATATTTTCTGGAACTGGTGGATCATTGTATGACATGTTTTCAGGTGTTATTTGTCTCTGAGAAGATGGTAATAGGTGTGGGATTTGATTGCATCCCAATGGTTTTTGCTGCAGATGAAAGAGGAATTTGGTATGTGAAAATTCAGATATTTGTGTTTATAAGATTAGGTCAATTCATTGGGGGGCTGGGACAACTTGTATGCAGTCTTTCTACTAGAAATTGACATTAGCGAGGCTTTTCATCTATGAATGATGTTACTTTGAATTCTCTTTACAAGAAAAAAAGGGTTATTGTGTCTTGATTGCTCATTCTTCCCCCTTATTTATTTATTTTTCTGTAGGAGTTTTATCAGATATCTTGGAGAGCGTAAAGTAGTATCATCGGGATCAAGATATGGCTCACAGGTAACTAATGTTTCTTAAAAAACATCCTGCAATACAGCTATGAGAAACTTTGTTCTCTTCTTGATGTGTTGTTTTAATTATTGACAAAAGCCCATATGTATTGTACTGCCGGTATAAAGTATGAAAGCTACATTGAGCTTTAGATGGATTGGTGTATGGTCACATTTCTCTCTATTTTGTTAACTTGATGTTTACATCTTTCCCCCATTTTTATCAAATTGTCTTTATAATCAGTTCTCTGAAGCATTTGGGAAGTTTTATGGTCAACCCAAGCATGGAGTGAGCAATGATGCAGTTGAAACTTCAAGAACGCGTGGAGTTGTTCATGAGAACTGTGTAAAGTATGCATCTGACTCACAACCTCCTCGATCCTACTATCCCAACTGTGGTTGGTTATATTGTATTATTTGCTTTGTGAAGATGCTCTTTGTTTTTACAATTCTTCTTGTCCAATTTATTGGACTTGCGCAAACCCACAATGCATGGATGAATTCTACTAACGGTGGGATTCGGACAATTTATATCCGCATAAACTATTAAGTTCAATGAATGACGCTTTGCATTTTGGACTTGTAGTTGTATCATGCCTCTTAGGCAGCAAGGGACAATGATAAGGCGTTTCAGCACATCAGGTTCGTGGAGGGTGGAGGGTTTCCCTTTTTTATTTTTTGGTTACTTTTTGTACTGATAATTTTCTTTGCTAAACTCGGCTACATCATTTGCTAATGCTTGCTTCTTGAAACTACAGGATTGGACGGAAGAGTTGTTGTATGGGATTTGGAAAATGAGCAAGATCTTTTGGAACTGCAAACTCATTAGTAAATTGTCTCTCATCTTGGTCGCAAAGTCTCTTAAGGTGATTGTCGCCCGCAGCATTATACCTTGTAGATTAATTTGTTTTGAGCTGATCATTGTAATCATGACTTAACAGTGTCAGATATCGGCTTTTAGATTATATGTTTATAAACTGCTCCTGTATCATAACGTATTTACTGTTACTATATTTTGGCTATTGTGTTTCATATGAATGACTTGCCGGGAAAAGATGTAATCGATTATATTCTGATAAAGGAATTTTAGTTATAGTATTATGTTCATCCTTAGGCACTAATGAAAGACCAATTGTTTCAAAATTTATTAGCGTTCATAGTGTTGGATTCTGCATCGGTTGGTTAAACTTGGTAAACTCCAACATCGGTTGGTTATAAACCTATAATTTACTCTTCGAATTGGACCAAGAATTGGAGATCATCCAAATTCACTTGCCTTTCGAATTTTGAATAAAATTCAAGTTCGACTGATTTCTATTTTAGTCATCAGTCATCACTATGTCTTCAATCTTCATCCTCCAGCATTGGCCTCCATCTTAACTTCATCTCCATCTCCACTGCATTTCTATTCATTCCAATTTCTTCATATGCATAAGGAACTAGCTAAAACAAGAAACGCTTTAAAAAATTAAAAATGTTATTTTAGCATTTAAAAAGAAGTGTCTATTAGAATATCTATTTTATTATTGTTGGATGTGATAGTAGTCTTTACTAATTTAATTAATTCATCACATTTAATGGTTATGAAGTGACTATCTGAGTAAATATTTACTTTTTGTGTTAAAATAACTTCCTTTCAAAAAAGTGTCATCTTCACATGGAATTCAACCACCACCACGTTTGGCCACTGCCTTCCTCCCCTTCCTCTTTAGTGCACATGTCTTGTGTGTCACAAATCCTGCCTCCACCTCTTCATGCCTTTAGGGTATTAGTATCACATGTCAAAAAATATAAGAGAATTTATCAAACTTTCGAGTTAATTTGCAAGAAAATTCAAATTTAAGTAAACTTGAGGTAAATTTATGAATTTATTCTTTTAGTTAAAACTTGGTCTCTTAAGAAATAAAAAAATATGAAATTCAACAAAAAGCACTTATAATTATATTTTTCAAGGTTGAAATTATGATGTTTTGACTTAGTGATATTGATTTTTCATAGTTAAAGTTTTGATTTGATATATTTCTTGTTATTTTAATTTGTATTTCATATTTTATAACTTATATTTATTTTATCATGATTCGATAGGTGAAATTTCTATATATACTTGTTTTATTATAAATTTATTTCTTATAATTAGATCTAATGAATACTTTTTAATATTATTTTTAAGATATGTATACTCTTTCAGGTTTATCTAAGGCTATACGACTCCGTTTGACAATCTCAAGTTGAATGAGAAAAGAATTTGCCACGAATTAGCTCATTTTTGTTTTTGCATGGTAAAATCATAATCTCTTAAAGACTTCTGAAGTCGAGAGTTTAGTAAGTGTGCATTTGGTTTTGTGTTTGTAAAATTGATTTCAGGTTGCATTGATTTCATTAAAATTGATTTTAAAATAAATTGATTAATGTTTGATAATTATTCTAGAATTGGTTCTGATAAAAAATAAGAAATTTTCATTTCTCCCAAAATCAATTCTCGTTTCAAGATTGATCCTAATTTATGATAACCAAACGTCGACTAAAACAAACTAAAATCGATTTTGTGGTCCTCCGCCGCAAAACCAAACATACTGGAGCATCCTGCACACGTACAAAATTCTCACACAATCCCCCCAACTCAACTCTTTTCACTCGTTATCTGCTTCTCAATCTCCCCGCACATACACTCACACTGACCAGTGTGAGGAGGAAGAAAGGAACAAAAAGAAGAAGAAAGATGAAAATGCTATCGACGCTCCAATTCCAATTCCAATTCCAATCCCCTCGCCCTCTCTCTCGCATCCCTATCTTCCCTTTCTCCACCCACGCCTCCCTCACCCAATCACACCCCGCCACCTCATCACCACCACAGTCCCAAATCCTGTCCACGCGCCACTCCCTCCTCTCCGGCCACCTCTCCGCCGCCGACCTCCTCCGCTCCCACCTCCACCGCCTCCGCCGCACCGAGCCACACCTCCGCTCCTTCCTCCACCTCCCCGACCCCGACGACCTCCTCGCCCAGGCCACCCGCCTCGACCACCGCATCGCCGCCGGCGAGGACGTCGGCCCCCTCGCCGGAGTGCTGGTGGCCGTGAAGGACAACATCTGCACCGCCGACATGCCGTCGACGGGCGGGTCACGCATCCTGGAAGGGTACCGGCCGCCGTTCGACGCGACGGCGGTGAAGAGGGTGAAGGAGCTGGGCGCCATTGTTGTTGGGAAGACCAATTTGGATGAGTTCGGTATGGGTAGCACCACTGAAGGATCTGCATTTCAGGTTTATCAAAAATCTTCTTTTTTTTTTTGTTAACTTTTGGTCTAATTTCAAGTTCATTGTAATTTTTGTTTTCAATTTGAAGTTATTATTTTTAATTTTTATTGTTTAATTTCAAGTTGAGTTTAATTTTGATATATCTGTCCATGATTTTTCAAGAAGTGGGTTGGAAGTTAACCATATTTGCTGATATGACATTCTATATTTGAGTTGAATTTTGATGTCCTGAATGTGTAAAAAAGTTTACACTTCAGTCCATTTAGGCCAAACTTTTTATTGTTGATGTTTTCAAATCGAGAAATTCTGAGATACAATACACTTGGCTCCAAGAGCATGGCTGACTTGGCACATGTTGAGTGGTGTTGTGTGAGAGACATTGTGTTCTGCAAGTGTATCTAAGAAAGAATGTCTCCCTCAAATTTGATATTCCCAGTTCGCACTACATGAATGTGAGGGGAGGTTGGCTTTCATGATAGTAGTTGGTCGCTTCATTCACGTTGTGTTTGGGAGTTGAATTGTTTATTGGCATTGCCTCTTTGTTTTGGAAAGCAGTAGTTGGATCTTTGTTTAATGTGAGAGGAGTGAAAGTTGGAAATGAATGACACAATGGATATATACAATGATGCATTGCTAAAACAGAGGGGGTGGGTGTGCCCCGGCTGGGGATGTGGGATTGGATCGGCTGTGCCCCTAGCTGTGGATGGGTTGTGAGGCTAAGCTTTTATGTTGTCTGGTTTCAATGGTTCTTTGGTATGGCCCATTTATAACTGGGATTGGTTTACTCAGGTGATGCCTATGTTAATTCAATAGGTGACAGCCAACCCGTGGGATCTTTCAAGGGTGCCAGGAGGATCGTCGGAGGATCAGCAGCCGCAGTTTCTGCAAGGCAGTGTATAGTATCATTGGGAAGTGATACTGGTGGAAGTGTGAGGCAGCCAGCTTCTTTTTGTGGTGTTGTAGGTTTGAAGCCGACTTATGGGCGTGTTTCTAGATTCGGACTCATGGCTTATGCATCATCACTTGATGCCATTGGCTGCTTTGGTTCATCAGTTGCTGATACTGGGATTCTCCTTCATGCAATTGCTGGTCATGATAGATTTGATGCCACCTCAAGTAAGCAAGTAAGCATTATTCTATGTTAGTGTAATTGTTGTAACCCATCTTATCTCTCATTATTAGCTAGGGTTATGAATAGTGCTTGGCATGATTTGTGTGTGTCTATAACGTGGTTAACTGCCAGAAATCATTGCAAGTGATTATTTATGTATTTCCTGTTATTAAAGCAAATTTCTTTTTAATAGTGAATGACTTAACTTGTCAGGATGTACCCAACTTTCTGTCTCATTTTGTCTCTGCGAGTTCCTTCAAAAGTAAGCCCTTGAAGGGTCTGAGAGTTGGTCTGATCTGTGAAACAATTGGTGATGGTGTTGATGCCGGAGTAACTTCCACAATTCGTGCTGCTGCTTCACATTTTGAGGAATTAGGATGCTCTGTAAATGAGGTCCTTCTCATCATTTTTTCTTTATAATTAATGATAACTTCCATAGCCACTTAACAAGTTTATATCTTCAGTATGCCTCTTTCATTTCCCATTAACTTACAGGTCTCATTGCCATCCTTTTCCCTTGGATTGCCAGCCTACTATATCCTTGCTTCATCTGAATCATCTTCCAACTTGTCTCGCTATGATGGTATCAGGTAAGTGGCTGAATATTTCCTTGTCCTCCCTCCCTCCCTCTCTGACTTGCACAGACACACCCTCTCCACAATTTTTCCCTTCGTGTTCTTTATTCTCATTGATAAACCATTTAGCCTGGTTTGAACCCTTTTTGTATCTATATCTAGATATGGAAACCAAGTTTATGCTGATGAGCTAGACTCTCTTTATGGAAATTCCCGAGCTCAAGGATTTGGTTCTGAGGTACATACTTTCAGTTTCATTTAATTTCAAATTTGGTAACATACATGATGCGTGGCAGCTTTATATATACCTATAAAAGTAATGGGCCAAGCCTATCAATTTTTAATATGTATTTCAGGTCAAAATGAGAATTTTGATGGGGACATATGCTCTTTCAGCTGGTTACTATGATGCATATTACAAACGTGCACAACAGGTTCTCCTACATTTTTTTTATGTTCAATGTGATGGATCTTCATCTAAATAATTATGAATTTGATTTCACGGGAATAGTGTATTCCCCGTTGCTTATCCCATATAGTTTCCATTTCTTAGTGTTTTTTCTAGAATCAATGGTTATGAAGTGGATACTGCTATGATACATATTCTCATTCATCATTTCCTTCATCATATCAATATTCTTTTTTTTTTTTTTTTGAGGTCTAGGATCTTCAAAATGATATTTATGAGTTTGTTGTCATAGGTGAGGACCATAATTAGGAATAGCTTTAAGGAGGCACTGAATCAAAATGACATCCTGATTTCACCTGCAGCTCCTTCGGCTGCTTATAAAATTGGTAAGCATCTTCATCCTTTTGCTTTTGTATTGTTGCACTTTAGCTCCTGCAATGTTAATTGTTTCATTGCTTGTGGCCTTTACAGGTGAAAAGAATAATGATCCTTTGGCAATGTATGCAGGTGACATCATGACTGTAAGCATTTCATTCTTCTTTTGTATTAGATTTCTGTCTTTTACTTCTGATTATATGAGATTGTTGTGAAGCAGACCTGGCAAATAGTGTTAATATGAGGTCTTTTTCTTGTGCTTTTGATTTTCTTCAACTCAACTGAATTCAAGCTTGAATCTGGACTCATACTCGAGTTAGTAATGCCTGACTAGCATTGAGCCCTTGAGCAGACCACAGAACTGTTGGTGAAATTTATCTGTTGTGCCTTAGATATTAAACCTATAGGCGCAAACTGAGAACCTAGTGTTGCGAGTACTAGTTCCCCTGCAAGGGAATTCACCAGTGGAATTAAGTCACCATTGAGACTAACTTGTCATGCACCCTATGATTAAGAGTTTGATCTTCTTTGGTATCGTCTGAAGTTCTATTTCTTGGTACTTCATTTTCATTAACATATCACCAAGCATGATATTTGCCCTTCTTTATTGGTGTTCTTTTTAACAGGTAAATGTTAACCTAGCTGGACTACCTGCCTTGGTTTTGCCCTGTGGATTTGTTGAGGGTGGGTCTACAGGCCTTCCTGTTGGTCTGCAAATGATTGGTGCAGCATTTGGTGAGGTATTGATTTTTCCTATCCGCTCCACTCAACTCCTTGTCGATGAAGCTTTTCTATGTTGCATTTAGTTGTCTTCATTTCCTATAAATATAAAAGATGGAGATGGTGATAAAATATAGATCTTTTTTGAAAAAAATTTAATTCAAAGATTATTATAATCACTTGCTCATAGATATGGTTCAATACTGTGTTCAATGCCATGTTTGATACATGTAGCTGGCCATGCTTAGTGTGAAAAGGCTTTGTTGTTGTTGTTAGACAATTATTATGGGACACAATTATTAAGCTGAACCCATCTTAACAAATTGGCATTTTTTTTGCAAATATTATTTTGTTGAAGGAAAATTTGGACTTTCTGCTTGTGTGGGTATCTAATAAATTTGGCTTTTTGTGTAAAACTGTGCTGTTTTACTTTTATGGTTCTACATGAGATAATGTGCCTTAGTGTATTTTTGTGATTGAATAATAGGACCATCCTTTGTCTGGCTTTGCAGGAAGAGCTGCTGAGAGTGGGACATATCTTTGAGCAAACTCTTGAAAATTGCAGATTTGTTCCACCAATTGTAGCTGATGAAGACATTGCATGCTAATATAAATGATCATTCTACATTTTGATGATCCATAGAAAGTTCCATTTCTTCATGGCAATTGGTGGTTGAAGCAGATTTTTATAAGACAATTCAGTATATGGCAGTTAAATTCAAATTAGTGACTTCAAGGAAAATATGGTTTTGACAGAGGTAATACTTCTCCAAATGTTTTAGTCACACATGGCTAAAACTGCTGGGTAGAGTAGAGTGAGCTAGAAAACTCCCTTTTTTGAAATTGAGCAAGTTCATAACATTTCAGTATGTAGTGTTTGTTGAGGGGAGTCATCAGCTATGGTTAGCTGTTGTATCAATAATCAGCATTTAGTGTTCTCTTCAATGTAGATCTGGCTAGATTGATCCAGTGTGAAGGAACAAGCAGTCTTCTGCTCTTTCCAAACAATTTGGCCCTGTAATTTATTCTTGAGTATTTATTTCTTCGTTACTAGGTACTGAAACTTTTGAATAGGAAAGGAATTTGTTTGAACTTTAATTTTTCTTTTTGAACTTGATTGGATACTAACCTTTACCTAGTATGTTGTCCACATTTAAAAGTGCTTGTAACTAACCACAATTGAGTCTTCGATCTTTTTTGTGGGTGTGACTAGTCAGAATTTTCATCTATGTCATAAAATGAGTAACAACTTAGGGTAGCATAAAATGCATGGAGTTTTTAAATCCATGTATTCAAGGTAAGATGGTAAAAGATATACATGAACAATTAAGCACATGGTTATCTACAAAGGTCATATTAGCTTATATTGAAATGTTTGAAGATAGTTATCATCAGGAAAAATAAATGGTTATATATAGAAAAGTGTGAGTATACTAAAAATGGATTTAATCTTGATGCATAGCTATCAAATTGTTTGAATTATTCATCATGTATAATATTGTTATGGTAAAAAATGAAGACTTTTTTTTTTTTTTTGTTCACTGGCGCCAAGAAATGAAGACTTATAATGACATAGTATTATATAATTAGATTATATAATTTGATGATATTCTAAAATAATTATATTAATGATGTATTACAGTTAAATTGATAAAAAATTAAAGTTAAAATTTGAATTTTTGGTAAATTATTATCCTAAATTTTTTTACACAATTACTTACTTAGTGTTACATGATTTTAAATATTTAATTTCTGCACTAAATAGTTCAAAAAATGAGGGATGAAAATAACACTTATGCAGGTGTAAAGTTCTTAGCTAATTATCAACCTTTAATTTTAACATAAATTTACTGGATATTTTTCATTCATTATTAAATTTTACTATTTTATTTCTTTGTTTAAACTCTATTGGATTTAAGTTTCATGCTTAGGAGTAAATGTTCAATCTAGTCATGTGTAAGTTATTTTGGCACATGAAATTTAGAAATTAAGTTTTTAGCCTGTAAATTGTAAAATGAGTTATGTTAGTTACTTTGGTTTGAGTCATAGAGTCCGGTATTAAATTATTAATGTGGCTCATATTTTTCAACTTTGTGAGCTAAAAAATTAATTTGTAAATTTTAATGATCACAATGACTCATAAATATAATTTTAGAGACTAAGATAGATATTTATTGAGTTTTATATTATTATTTAATTATATATTTTAATATCAACAAATATAATTGATTATATCAAGTTAAAAAATGAAAAATAATAGAAATATCAAATAAATGCAATATTGATTAAAAATTTAAAGGTTAAAAATATAAAAAAAAGTTAAATCATTAACATTAACATAATCAACATAATAGGTCTATAAAAATAAATATAATTATATATAAAATTTTTTTAGTTATAGCTTATAATATATATCACAAAGCATTGAAAACAATATTTGTTATGACCAACGAGATTTATGATGAGATGTGAATAACAATAGAGAGAAAAACAATCCAACAATCTTTATTAGTGCCTTTTTTTTGTTCCATTTTTCATTTTTACTATGTGGCTATCATAAAATATTAGTATTTAAACTTTGAAAAAAAAAATCAAAAGTTCCAAACCTCCCAAGTTCCAATTTCTTGATTTTCCTTGGTTTTAAATAGTTTTGACTTTCAATTTTTTAAGCTTAAAGGTCGATTCGGTCAAATTTCTCTTCTATTGATCTCATACCCTTGTAATTGGGTTAGTGATAATGGATTTGGGTAGTCTATCGCGAGTATCTAACTTCAAACTTTATTTCCATTATAAAATATAAAATATAATATACATTATCTCTCCTGGGTAAAAAAATGACATCTAAATTAAACCAAAATGAATGAAATCATTGCATGTGTCTGTATAGATGATACTGCCTTCATATAAATATTTTTAATTTTTTAATTCATTTATAAACTGATATATCTTAATATAAATATAAATTATATCCAAATATATTTATATTTAGATATATTATTTTATAAATAAACTTAAAAAATAATAAAAGATATTTATTTTAAAACAAGTGAGAACTGAATATTGGATGTCCTACACCAAAACCTCATCCCCATATTCATGGATTTTGGCTTGAGCCTTACCAACGGCGCACGTTATCATCTTCAGCTCACACAACAAAAAACAAAAACCAAACTCAAACCGCGTGAAACTCACGCTCTCTGGAGTCCTCCTCCTCTTGCGGTTGCGACTCCTCTCTTCGTTCAGATCGACTCTAGTTTCGATCGATTACGTGAGCACTCATCGAAATTCTTGTGCATCTATGTTGAATTCGAATTCTTGTTTTTCTTGATCTGAATTATCAGTGATCTTGATTTTAATTTTCTAGTTTTCTATTAAAAATCGAAACTTTTTGTTGGTTGGAAATTTCCCTTTGCTTAATTTCATTTTGGAGTTCGGGATTTTTGGGAATATGGGAGGTGATAATTTTGCTTCTTTTTTTTGCGTCTTATTTTCATTTTTTCCTTCTGATCTGTAGCCAAAATTTCTGCAACTGGGAATTTCATTGATTAGCTGTTTTTTGACGTTATGAATGAATTGTAGATGTGAGATATCAGTATGATCATGTTCAGTTCTTACCTTTGTTTGAATTGAATTGATTGATTGAACCAAATTGATTGATTGAACCAAATTGATGGTGTTTGCTACCTAGGTGTGGCTCAGGTTGATAGTGTAGGGTGGTGATTTTAACTAACCGTGTGTCTTAGTACTAATTAGCTGCTTAGATTACTGAATAACAGAATAAGAATTATATGTAAGCTGTTTTTTTTTTTTCATGATTTGTTTTTAAATGAAATGTTATTGTCTTGTTGGTTTCTTGGTTATCAGTGTGATTATGATGAGGAGAGGTCAAAATCAATTACCTGTGCGGAAGCTGCCGTCCCTGGTTGATCTTTGTGTTGAGAAAGTAATAGATAATATAAGGTACCTTGGAAATGTTGGTTGTGCTGATCATCATCTGCTTGAGCGTATCTTGCCGCACTGCACGGTTGATCAGTTGAGGCATGTGGAGAAGGCCAGCGAAGTAAATTGAGCTTTGTTGTTTTTGGCTGACTATCAATAGAGTTATAACAAGGTAAAACTGGTTTTGTAATTTGCTTGATGTGCTTTGCAGGGAGCAGATCTGAGTCCTGTAACTGACAAGTTATGGAAAAGGTTCTTTGAAAAGCAGTTTGGCGCAAATTGCACCAATGAAGTAATTAGGAGGATGAGAGAAAAAAAGTGGTTTTTAAATGGATGCAGTTGTATGAGGTGATTTTTGTGTTTGGTTTTTATTTTATTTGTTTTTGTTAGACTTAGTTATATTTTAGATGAAAGGGATGTATCTAATGTAACTTCTTTGCCCCAAAAAGCACCAATTTTCAGCTGTGCTAACTGGGTAAAATTCATACAGGCAAAAGCGAAAGAAATGGCGCAAGCTGAGGATGAAGCATTTGATCGAATCAAGCAACTGTACAAGAAAGAAGATGCAAGTATGATCTTAGTGTGTGTAAATGTGTTTTCTTGGGTACTTGTTTTTGTAATTCATGCCTTTGCTGCTTTGTTCAACATGAATATCCTTTCCTCCAAATTCTTGTATCACTTCTATCCTTTTAATAAATGTGCTTGCTTTATCCAAAAAATGTTAATGTAACAATTAATTGTTGATTGGATTTGATGAGCGTTAGATTTTACGCCATAGAACAATGTACTAATTCCTGAAGACCTATATTTCTTGTCAGCTGCTTAGTTGAAAATAATTACAAAGTATTGAAATTCTGTAGGAAAACAGAGTAGGCAAGTAAAGCTGTGCACCAAAGTTCCACCTTCAAGTAAAAAGAGATTTTGGGGAGGTAACTGTCTAATTTCACTGTTTCTCTCCTAATATACTTTGTTTTGTATGATCAAGTTGTAGCTTTTGTTTTTTATTTCATATTTGACAATCTGCTGTAGATGGACCTGGATACAATGTATCAAATTTGAAGAGCAACATAATGAAGAAGGCAAAGATAGAATTTCTAAAGAGGTAACTTTTCTCGTATGTTTGTTTGATGCTTCCAAGGATCTCAAGTCCACCCAAGACTTCTAAGTTCTAACTCTAGAAAAGAGAATATGCGCTGTAGCTGCCAATAAGCAGGGGTGTTGGCTCTGGGAAACAAATGTATTATTTATAGTGTTGGATGGAATATATGTTCTCAAGTTATTGTATCTGAGCAGTAAACTTGCAAATCGTAGATTAGATGGAGGATAGGCTAATAGGTAGATGTGGAGGGTGACCAAGAAAAATTATAGACAAACTTGTTAAGAAGGACTTAGATTTAAATGGCTTGTCTATAAACATTTTTTATAATAGGATGCAACGTCATTTGATCCATGTTACCAATCCCTCGTCGTGGGAAATGGCTTTGTCGTTGTTGTTGTATATTTCTGTGTTATGATATTGACTTTGATGTTTTTCTATATTTCTTACAGTCATGAGGTGAAAAATCTTGCTGCAATGAAGAAGAATTCTGTCCAGAGGACTAATAGGTTCATATCACATCAACTTTTCTGTTAGAAACTATTTCTATTTTCTAAGCATTCACTTTTTTTTATCACTGTGCCTAGGGTTTTTGGTTTTTAAGCTTACAATGTATTTAACCCTATTTGTAGGGTTTTTGGTTTATAAGCTTATAGTGTTTACTCAACAATCCTCATGCTATTGCTCCCTGTCCTGCAGTTCATCAAGCGTCATGAAGACTGGAAGTATTTCTGGAGTTGGTTCATCTTCTAAAGATCCCAAATCTACCAAAAGGATATTTTAGGAGCAAACTTTGTGAAAGATAGCAATGCTGTGTATCTTGATATGCTTTTAAATTGCAATAATAGTTGCAGTTATCTTAATGCTAAGAAAATTTGGCCTCATTTTCTCAGCTAAGGAAGTTCACCTTTCTTTGTTTGTTGTATTTATAGCTTAGATTCTTCAAAATATGCATGCTAGTTGATATGATATGTTGATTTCCGTATATAAATGAAATTTCCATTCATTTTCATATCAGATGTCTATGATATAGCTGCTGGCATGGGGAGTCTATTAGTTTATTGTTACCCAATTGGTAAATTACTTTACCTTTAAATGGGGAGGAATGAGTTCCATTCAAATTTTGATGTACCAACAGTGTTAATTTTTTTTACATTGTCATTCAATCAAATCCTCTTATTTGCATGATTTTTTAATACATGATTGGTTGACTGTATAAAAAAAGTTTTGCACTGATAGTCCATTGAAATTAAACACACCAAAGGGCTGAGATATTTGTGAAGAGCTTATGAGAATGCATGGATATGATCATATAATACCCTGTACAATGTGCAGATGATTGAGGTATGCCCTGGCGGTCAAAATGAGTGGCAGGTGATGCTACTTTGCCCGCATGTGGGATCCCAACAAATCATCAAGTACAGGAGCTCCTTACCCTTGCATGCTGGAGGCATGACATGCAAAGAACTTCCCTCCCTGTCTAGGCAGGTGAGTTCCTTGAGGTGTATGAGAAAAGCCTTGCAGGTTTTGGTGCTTAAGCATCTTAAATGGAAAGAACAATGCTGAAAAACTTTATTAGAGTTTAGTTGCAAGAATGATATGACATAATTATTAATGCCTAAATAAATAAAAGATGTATTTCTTTATTGTATCTAACAATTGCTTAACATTCTGGTTTTAGTTGTGTAGCATTGGTCAAAGGGAAATAAGTTTGTTTTCCCTCCTCTCTCTGTAAAAATGATTAGCTTGCATCTAGGGGAGTAGATAAACAAGATTATGTGAAAGAACTTGCAAATAGAACATTATTGTAAGAGGATGCGAAGAAGGGGGAAATCAAATGTTGAAGTCTTTGCTATTTGAAATGCTTTTGATACTCAAGATGTCTTTGAAATGATTACTTGTATTGATATTTGTTTAGTAATATAGAGTTAGGATTGAATTTGCACTGATACAATTTTAAGCAGCTGTAACTATTAAATTAATTTTTAACAGAACTCACTGTTGTTTATACACTAATAATGTGTATTACTTGTGTATATATAAAATATTAATATGATGCAAATAATTGTATATCACCACCTAAAAATAAAAACTAAATATTGACAAGTTAACCCAGTGAAAAGCCTGATTTGGAGTTCTAAATTTAAGAATTGAACATAGGGATGTACCTTCCAGTGTCCTAAGAATGATACTTTTCTGATTACTTTTTTTGGTCACCCCAGAAAGTTTTATAAGTACGTTTGACGAGAAATTGAATTGCCATTGAATTGACCTCCTTGCCTAAGTCATATGACACTTCAATAATAAGAATAATACTAATGTTGATGATGATAATAATAGTCCCAATAATTCTAATAAATATATGACATGAAAATAATACTAATCACATAAGCATCTTTCCCCATAACTTCTTATTATTACCCTCTTTTGGGGGCAACACTTTTTCAAGTAGCCATGTTATAATACATCAATAGTGTAAAACCAAAGTATTACAACAAAATATATTAATTAGTTTGATTACATTCATACATTATAATTCCATTGATTAAAATCTTCAGCAGAACGATTTGCACATGTACTACTTGTATATACTGATCCATGTTGCATACTGCAAATCCAACTAGCATCATTCTGCTAGAAGGATATAACATCAGTTGCATTATTTATGCAGAGACATGCTCCTAAAGCTCCCCTTTGCCTCACCCTGATTATATCACAGTTAATTTTAGGCAATAAAAAGACATAATGAAAAATCGAATTATTTTCTGTTTGGAGTTTTCTTGAGAATTATACAACACCTCTTGGCTATGTCATTGATAAATGTAAGCCAAGTCTACAGCCCAGATCCCGCAAGCCGCCTCTTAGAGGCATTTGATACAGCCAACTGACCAAGCTTGTCAGTGTTACTTGATGCTGTCCTTTCTTTGACTGGTGTATAATGCCTCAGCCATTCACCAACATAAACCTGGACACAAAGCAGATTGGTGACATCAAGGGAACATAAATACAAAGCCTGCTTGGACCAGGTTAATGAGAAAAATGAAGTTACAAGAAAAATTGGGAACATGGCACCAATTGTGTCTGAATATTCACTCTAATACCAACTTCACAAACTTAAAGGGCCTTAGCGTTGTCATCTCAATATCAACTACCAAGAATCAACACCACAAAATCAGTCTGGTCTACTGTTCTATTTCCAAGTTGAGGTGTGTTGAGTATTAAGGATCATAGTTGCACTGTCTAAAAGCCTCCATTTTCTTAGTTTCATAACTTTAGATGGAGAACTCATCAAATCCAAGGGTGATAGAGATAAGTAGGTAATACTTCTTTATCTAAACTATCCTTAAGGATGATTATGAAGCCTAACACTGAGGCCGTTTAACCCAAGACTAATCCCTCTTAATTCAATTCCACTACCGTATCAAGCCTGATATTGAAGTCAAACAGCATACACCACTACTGGTTTTACCATATCATTTTGATGTATTTTCAATACAAATACTCCCCCATACTGATGTTCAAAGATGTATTATCCAGCCTCAACAATGATATAAATAGCCAAACATTTTCCAGGAAACAAAATGGTATATACAACATGTACAACCTATCCGCACAAATCAGCTAACAGTGGTTGTGCTGTATTTTCAATGTCTAAGAAAACCATAACTGGAGATAAGATTTAAAGAAAGGAAACAACCTGTTGAGGTCGCATAATCTTCGTATCAGGATCATCCAAGGACTCGCGCCAATGTGCCAAGTAGCCAGCCATACGAGGGATAGCAAATAAAATAGTGAAATACTCAGGTGGAAACCCCATGGCCCTGATCATAAACCATCAGCTAAAGCCAAGTCACATATGCTGGGAGGGATAACATATCCTATCCTCCCAAGTTACAAAAACTGGATGTAACAGCAGATTACCTATAAATTAATCCAGAGTAGAAGTCAACATTTGGATATAGCTTCCTCTTGATGAAAAACTCATCGGATAGTGCAACCTTCTCCAAGGCAACTGCAACCTGCAAAATCAAACATTAGCATATGAAACTTTCAGGTTCAAACCAACTATATTGAACTTTACTTCAAATTAAAAGTGGAATTATTTTTCCTAGTCAGGCAACAAGTATTGATAGAAACTTTATGAAGTGCTCCATATTTGACTGACTTGGCTGACATGAATTGCTACTTAAATTTCAAACCAAAATATGACTTCTAATTTAATACATGTAGACATACCAGATGGCAAACAATATCTACAAGATTTCGAGCATATGCTTTAAAATAACCCCTGGTTTCCTCGACATTAAATCTTTTGATATGTTTGGGCTCGTTATGTTAAGAATTACATTCACATGCATATATAGATATACGTACTAACTTTTAAAACAGTAGCAACAATAATAACAACAACAACTAAATTTTATCTCACTAAGTGGGGTCAGAGTTAGTATCAACAACTAAAAATAAATACAAAAACAAAAATATATGTGTCAAAATCTTCTAAGTGTAATAATAATTGATATTTTATTCATAACCACGATCACAGCATATCAAGCTCGGAGAATATACAACAGACAGACAATAGCATATAGAAGGGAGTAAGGGAGTAATGGTTATGGACACCTCAATAAGAGGATCCCGGCCAACAATGGAAAACACTTCCTCTGCGAGTCTTCTTAGGACCTTTGCTCTGGGATCATAGTTTTTGTATACACGATGTCCAAAACCACTGAGCTTTCGTTTCCTGGAGGAAAGTTGTATGACAATAACAACAAAAACAACTATCATTATCGCCGCTTGCTGTAAAGAGACAAAAAAACAAGTCATCATGCCATCACCGTATGTCTTTGGTAAAACCTACCATACAAGAAAAACGCCAAGACCAAAAAAGAAAAAGTGATAAACACCTGGCTTTAACACCCTCAATGAACCCTGGAATTTTCTCAACAGTTCCAATTTCACTCAGCATTTTGAGAACGGCCTGAAAAATCAAATATCTCATTAGCATGTTCATATATTATGACTATGACACAACCTTGCATTTTCTTTCTACATTAAAATAAGCAATACAAAAGTGATCACTAAAGCCTCATCAGCCAGTAATATAACCTCATTAGCTCCGCCATGAAGAGGTCCATATAGAGCTCCAACACCCCCAGCAACAGCAGTGTATACATCAACACCACTGCAAACAAGGTAACAGTTAAGCAATGTACAACATACTGCTTTCTTTTGCATAGAAAAAATCACTATTCATGCAAACTTGTGTCCATTTGAAATCAGCCCTGGCAAACTCATTAAGATGTAATCGTAGGGACGATTTCCTTAAGTAGGAAGATATCTATCTACCTTGACGCAAGATGCCGAACAGCGGATGTAGAACAATTCATTTCATGTTCCGCATGGAGGATGAAGATAATGTCCAGTGCACGACTTAGGCGAGGATTAGGTTTATAAGACCGATTGCCACTGAAAGCATGCAAAATGGAGATAGATTTTATTTGAGCCATAATCCATGCTGATATAAATTCACAATAACAAAATGAGCTAGATGTTACCCCCATCCTATCATCAAAGATTAAATCATAACACCTTTGAAATGATTTGGATTTGTCATATTTCAGGAAAAAAATAGAAAATAAAACCATCATGAAGCTTTGAAGAAGAATAAAATAAGTTTAGATTATTCCAAATTATTAGACAAAAATGCAGTAGGCCTTACAAAGAATCTAGCATGTATAGGAAGTTCTCTGTGTAAGAAAGGTGATTGGATGGAAGCACAGGTGGCCGTCCAGCCATTCTGAGATAAATTGCAGCAGCAATTGTTGTTATCTGCAGTCAAAAAGGAAAATGATAGTGCAGAAAAGCATTAGGAGAGATTTGTAATTAATAAGTATAGTACTGCAAGAATACACAACTTAACCAGTTCAAGGAGTATTCAAAATAACTGAATGACTTGGTAAACACATCATCATAGAGAGGAGTAAGAGGAATAGAAATAACCAAACCTTCCCGATAATACGAGCTATTTGTTTGTCTCTCACTTGCTTTGAGTTGTAAACATCAGGACCCTGCATTAAAATATAATAACAAGTTTTAATGAACAGGTCAAAGCCCAATTAAATAATATGATATGACAATAACATGTTGCATCCTAATAAGAAAAAAGTAAGTACCACTCAGTACTTGCATTTCGATTGAACTAACACATAGGACGAAGCAGTATCACATAAGAATCATTGATCAAAATTATGAAAAGCATCGAATTCAGAAGAGAGGAAAGCAGGAAGATCAACAAATATAAGCATTGTTTTTCCGTTATTTTTTCAATACAACATTTATGAATTATCGGCAATAAGCCAATATGACTTCAAAAAAAAAAAAAAAATCATCATTTTTTTCTTCATTAATAATCTCAAAGCTGAGGTAAACAATGCTTCAAACTTAGAAAATAATAGCAAGCAGTTTTTGATTATTTGTCTCATAATACACTTAAAAAGTGGAATCATCTCAGGCAATTGCTACTAAGTAAGCACCTTCTGGTTACTAACCGCTAAATAGAATTAATTTCTGCATTAAAGTTACAAGAGTTATAAATTTTCGTACAAATCTAAAAGCTTCAGGATCTCACACAATGTTAAGAATATAAAATAAAGGTATGTGTCCAAAGTTGCATGTTATGTTGTCATCATTCATCTGTATCAATGCTGAACAATACAAAAGTTGAGTAACTTGAATTGTTTGTGTTACTTACTTCTAGAGCAGGATTAGCGTCTGGATGATAAACCGATAGAGCACTCATGGCATTCACAAGCACACCCATAGGATGTGCATCATGTGGCATCGAATGTATGATATCCTATAAAACAAATGTAAAACATCATTAGGTTATACTAATACATTTGTAATTACAAAAAATAAATGAATAACTACCTTCAAATTATCATGACAGAAGAACTCAATAGAGTGATTGCAAAAGAAATTATTAAGCTTGTAACATTATAACACAAACCAGTCTAATCCAAAAGAGACATAAAGAAGTGAACAACTTCAATACTGATAAATTGATAGTAACAGCCATCTCTGACATCTAACAAACATTCAGTTAAGAGAGATAACAAAAAGGAATGATGTTATCCCCTATCTTTACCTCCACAACAGTGATAACTAGCATTTTCAAAAATCAAGACACATAGGGGTGTACAATACCCAAATAAGACTTCAAGCTGGTTGAATTAATTGATACAGCATGTGCCTAAATGTACACTGGTTGATTACTTTTAACTTTTAATGGTTAATCCTTTCTATCAAAACAGAGCTACTAAATTTTCTTGGCAATGTAAAATAAAGCTGGAATATTAAATCCAGGCAATAAAACAAAATGTTTTAGTTGTATACAAATCTAAAAGCTTGCACGGACTGAATCCAGAAAGTTGGCATATAGGACTTTGGGACCATAAACCCATAGTAAAGAGATATTTGATAGCAGAAAACTCACCAAAACTCCCTGTGGTACAGCTGAATGCTGAGATATGGCAAACTCCCAATCCACTAACTGATTTTCCGAAGGTAAATTTCCATACACTAGAAAGTAGAAAGACAGAGTTAATAAACTTAATGACATCCAGTCTATGCAAAAAGTGAAGCATGTAATTAACTGGATTCAGAAAAATGGGCCTTACACCCACCCAAAGTACAAGCATCTTCTCTGACATTAAATCTGTATCTCAAGTAATCATTCACCATTCGAAAATAAAATTTTTATCTGCCTACAATAAACGAAGGCCAGCAAAATCGCATGCACGTGCAAGAAAAATACTCACTTATGAGATAGGAGACTTCCATAAATGTGCTTCTCTCTGCCAATTCCTCAATTGGGTACCCTCTATATCTAAGGATTCCCTCATCACCATCAATATAAGAAATAGTTGATCGGACAGGTGCAGTATTCAAATAACCAGGGTCATAAAGTTTGAGTCCCTTGTCATTTTTTCCAGTTGATATCTGCAACCAAAATATTAAATGACCCCAGGATCCAATCCAATATAAGAAACAGTAGTAACACAAATAATCACCATTCTATAAGTAGAAAACACCCCTCCTACGATTTCACCATGTAATTCAACTTAAAAAGAAAAAAAAAACTAAGCATTCTACTTTTGAGCTAAGCAGCATAAAGTGACAAACAACACACACTCATTCACCAACTCTAAACAATTAAACAAAGCAGAAAGAAGAAAAACCTATTTCACCAAATTAAAAAATTCTTTTAGTTACCAATTTTACAGATGATTTATTGACCATCACAGTATTACCATGTCAAATTAGGTGACACGTTAGCAAAATCGTGAAGACTGAAGTCAATACTAACATGATCCATGTTTTACAACTTTAAGGGCTAAAATATTAAGTTTTAACTTCTATGACTAAAGGTCTAAAGAGACTCATGCGTGCAACTTCAGAGACAAAAGTGAGTATCCAGTCAATTGAAATAATTTTATTCTTAGTTCTTACCACAATTACCTTAAAAGTTATCAAAGAGAAGAATAAACATATTTGATTGAAGGATTTAATTTTGATAGGAGTTTTACACTGTCTTCAGTACATCATATCAACAAATAGGTTGATTCTCAACCGCTACTTGATATGCCATGCAAATATTAAACAAATTTTTACACTGCAACAAAGTTAATCAGTTGATGACAGCGTCTACAGTATCTTAAAATTATTCCAAAGAAGATAAAATTAGAACATTTTCCCCTCAGAAACAATAAAACAAGAATAGAAACTAATTCACAAAGAGAAACTACAGCTTCAAAAAAGCTCAAAAAGGAGCAAAATTGAGCAAAACCCAGTTCACCAAGTTCGATTCCCAACATTCACACACGAAAATAAATTTCATTGGATAAGATATGATTTTGACACCTTCTTGAAGTCGGTGGCTTTGACGGTGCCTTCAGGGGACACCTCAATCTGGTACTTCTTCCCTGTCCTCTCGTCCACCGCCGTCAGTGTCCCCTTCAGCCCCCCCGCTGCCGGAGCCGACAGCCGCATAGGCTCCAGCAGCAGGTCGGCAGCGGCGGTGGCGGAGGAGGGAAGTAAGTGAGCGGCGAGGGTGGCCAAACGGTCACGTGCGGAGTTCATCGGTGATTCGGAGGTTGTTGTTGGCATTGTGTTTTGTGTTTGTGATTTGTGAAGAGCAGAGTACTTGAAATGAATTGATCTATGAAGGTGAAGAAGAGAACAAGGGATGATGGAATGCGAAAGGACTGGAACGTGAAAATGATTGGGTTAGAGAGAGAGAGAGAGATGAGAGAGATTCAGTTAGTTACGTTACTTTTACGTACAAGAGCGTGCCATATATGCCAATATTTCTTTTTTTTTTTGGTATGATATAATGATATATGCCAATATTTAATTAGAGCAGAAATGTTGTTCCGACAGAGCCAATAAGACAAAAACTTTTACACGATAAGATTGTGCTATTTAATTATTATTATTATTATTAATGGGACAAAAACTTTAAATTAGTCTCTCGAGTTTATAATAAAATATAAATTAATCTCTTAAATTTAAAAAATTTTATATTAACTCAAATTTTATAAAAGATGGCAAGTTAGTCCGTCAAATTATTGCTTTTTCAGGAAATATTCATATATTCTATTAACTTGCTAATACCATTAATTTTCATAATGAATTATAACTGTTTCATTTATTTATATAAACAAATACTAATTTAAAGTCAAAATCTTTCTTCTATGGTGAGATAGGATGAAAAAAAGATCAAACGACTTTGTTTAGAGGAGTGAAACAAGTTAAGATCTACTATAAAAGTTAATAGTACATATAAGTAAGTTAACAAGACATAACTTATATGAAAATTTTACAGGGACTTTCTCTTTTATAAAATTTGAGGGACTAATAAGATTTCCTAAATCTAATGTCCTAATTTATTCAATTATAAGCAGGAGGGATTGAATTGGGATTTTAATCTCTTATTAATTAGATGTGAGATTTGATTCTAGTTTAGCATGGATAGTAGATAGCTCTAATCAGAGGTTTAATTTTTGAGGATGTATATGAAAAGAGACTTTGTAGCTAAAATTAAAACTCATATATGTAAATTCTATAGAAATTAGTAACTACTTCCGATTATGTTTATCCTAAGCTCACTTTAAAAAAATATAGAAGTGAGGCTCAAATAAGATATGAGATATAAAAAAATTAAGAGAGAAAGATCACGTATGATTTTGTTATCTTGATGGGTTCAAGCTCATTCATGTTAATATCAAAAGCCTTTTATGCCATACCCTGATCCCCTCTGTTACTACCTTGAGCCAAGAGCAACATGTCTTTTTATTTAGAGGACTATTAAAATAGTAGGTGGTTGGATTGTACTTTCCTAATTTAGTGGTATATGATTGGTATTTATATAAAAAAAATTCTACTGAAAGTGTATATTTTCTTTTTGTAAATTATAAAATATGAAATAAAAAAATAAAAAAAAAGAGGCATTAAGATTTTTTCTTTTTTTTCTCTATTATGTTCACAAAACATGTGCTTTTATATACCTTTCTTTCTCATTTTTTAATTATTATATTATTATATATAATTACAATTGTGATTATTTTACCGGCCCACAATTTACGGAGATCAAAGTAGCATGACTGGTGAAAATTAAGTCAACATCATTTAGTTAGCATTTGTTTCGCGTCTCTGGGATAAAAATATAGGGATATTGAAAACACAAATTTGTTTGGTAATAGAAATAGTATATGAGGATAGAAATTTTTTTGTTCCTGATACAAATATAGAAAATTTATGTACGTTCAAATAGTGAGAATAAGATACAGAGACAGAAATTTTCTATATCCCTATATATATGTATTATTTCCCAATATGTCCGACCTTAAATAGTAACCCTATGGGTACATATATCTTTTATCATGTATTTGTTATATTGTTAATGTTTCTAGATAAAATATGGAAATAGTTATGTATCTTGTATTCTACAACAAACATGATACAAAGACTATTTTTTATGTCTCTACTATCTATGTGTTCACTATCTCTACTATTTCTGTCTTCACTATTGAGAGAAGATTACCAAACATTACCTTATGTTTTGTTATGAAATTTCGTACTTACCTGTTTTTTCCACATCTTTTTATGAAAAAGTTTTAACATAATTATTGAAAGAATAGATATTTTGACATATAATTAGTGTAACAATCTTTTATATAGTCAATCAATTATGTGTAATAATATTTTATAACTCCTGAAAATATTTTTTGTATGAATAAACATTTTTTATGTGATAAAATGTAACCGAATAACTGTAACAAATTTTTATTGTATCAAATTAAGACGCTGCTTTTTTTTTTAATTAAATGAACTTCCAAATTTATTCTCTAAATACTATATGATCTAATGGTTAACCTGCGTTAGCTGACAGCTGCTATCAAACTTCCTTTCATCATTTGTAAGGAACAATACATATACTTGGCGACACATATGAAGTATATTAGAGGACTGTACACTCTTGATGATTCCAAAGTTTCCCTTCTCAAAGTTGGAAGATGGCGGTAAAACAAAAAAAGAAAAAAAAAATGCAACAATGAAGTATTTTTCCACAAGGTGCACTCAACCATATAGATCCTAAGAAATCATAGTATCCTATCAATAATCATGTTTACAAAAAGAATGAACACATGTGTCAAACAAAAAATATTAATGTTCCTAAAGCAAAGAGAGAAGAGATGGACAATGATAAAAGGAAAATCTTCCCTTTGGAAATCAAAGTAAAGAATTTAATGTAAAGAACACAATAAGCATATGCCCTCGTCTAAGACAAGCTCAAAATCTCAAAGGTCTAAGAGACTTGAAGACTACTCTAAACTCTTCCATTACTATATCCTTTGAGTTATGTTATTTATCCTCATGATATATGGGACACCTTAACTCACGTCTCATCTACCATTAGATGTGGTGTGACCTATCCTACACATCATGAGTACAAATAAGATTTTTCATTTCGTTAATCAAGAAACTCAAATAAAGATAAATAATTTTGGCTACCCTTTTACTCCCATTTCCAATAATCCCATATTCGCATGCCACTAAACACCAATTACGTTAATCTATGAAGCATGAACACACCATTTAGGTATCGTGTAAGGCACGTGTCTGTGTCAAACCTTGCATGACACACCATTGATACATCAATGACACAAGTTTGTATATAATTAATTTAAAATGTTTTTTTTTCCTTAATCTAACATAGGAAAATACAATATGAAGTAATAAAAAAGAAATAATGTATAACTTTGAGTTTATAAGAAAATAAAACATAATTGAAACTCATAAATAATATTTTGAATAATGTATAATTTTCATAAAATTTATATATATATATGTGTGTGTGTGTGTGTTAGTTATGTCTCCTATAAATTTTTAACTTTGATGTGTCCCTCATGTCTATATCCTATCATGTCCTGTGTCTGTGCTTCCTAGAGATTAATGTAAAGGAAGGGAAACTACAAGAAATTCTATGCACCTGAAGCATTACATGAATATACTCAATATCTATTAATAAAATGACACTTCAACTACAAGTGGATTTTCAAAGTATGCCATAGCTGAAATATTACTTCATTAGTGGATATAGATCATATCTATATAGCCCTCCAAATGCATTTAAGAATTTCCTATAAACTACTACCCTATATTCCTAGACACAGCCACTTGTTTTAATGTTTTTTATTATGATACCATTCCTGCCTTAGCAATTAAATTGCATGCACCTCAATTCATAAGCATAGAAGATAATGCAACCTTGGCATCAAAAAATGAGAAGATAAACAAAAGAATATAAATAATTATACATGGCTCGATCACATCTTTAAATTGAGTTCTGCCTAAAAAATTTTGCTTCTCTACAATAGTGTAAGCTCTTCACCCTATACAGCAACACTACAATCACCTTTCTGAGAAATATCCTCATGAGTCTCAATAGAAGAATGTTGGGACACTTCTATGGCAGAAGTAGCAGATGGCAGTTCACTTTCATTGCTAATGTGGGAAAGATGAGAATTAACAAGATTGTCATTTGCATTGCTTTGTTGCAGGTTGACCTCACTTGAGTCACCAAGCTGTGTGTGGCTGACGTCTGCAGCAGTATCCGAAAGCTTCGTGTTGCTGATCTCGTGAATTGCATCACAAAGCTGCGAATTATCGATCATCACAGGATCGGACGGTTGTTCGTCATGAAACTTGTTAGCTGCATTCAATTCATCAATATTTTCTTCACCAGTCATATGATTAAGCTCTTCCTTTATTTCCTCACAAACTCCATGCTTTAGTTCTTGATGGTTAACCTCAGCAGCTAAACCATCCGGCTCACTATTTTCTCCACCAGCTGCATATCCTAGCTCTGATTGACCAACCTCAATTTGTGCCTCACAGAGATGCAGATTCTCACCATCGCCATCTGCATGAATCAACTGGACAGCAGTAACTGGGCTGTCTACATGACATAGTTGTGCATGATCCATCTCTCTATCAATTCAGTTAGATGCAATTGGTCAACCTCAATAGCAGTGCCATAGAACTGAGGTTGTTCATCCTCACTAACAGCATTATATTGGACAACACCCTCCTTTCGCAATCGTTTGCCTGCACCTCTTCTTCTAACTCTCTCCTTTCCTCGTACCCTTTTTCCAAGTTCAACCTGGGGGAGGCTGATACAATGACTGGACCGCCGATCTGGTCTCTCAAACATTCATGGGCAATATATCTTATTCTTGATATTGATTCAATTTGTTGTGGATCCAACCCTTTTGTTGAAAAGGTATCTGCTATGTGCGCAATATCCCTCAGACCAGCATTCTGCATAGATTTGTTTATTTTCTTTAAAAAGCATTTCAAACTTAATCTATAATTGCAATAAGATATATAAGTAAACTCACCAAACATATCCTTACCGTTCTCTGGAACTCAGTCGAAAGAGAAATAGGCCTCCCTATGAACTTACGAGTAATTCTCAGATACCACTCCATGTACTCACTTTCATCGACTCCTTCATCCCCATCAACAATATGCAGCTGACGATCCATCCATTCATTAAGCTCTGATTCCATTTTGCCAGACAAATCAACCCCACCATCAACTCCTCTACTCTTCCTCTCCCAACGCTCTACATCTTCTGGGATCGATTGAAGCATACCATATTGCCTCAAGCAACGATTTGGAAGATGCCTTTCTGCCTTGTCAAAGCATATCAGCATTGTCTTTGATCTCCCAAGAATCAAAGTGCTTTTGATATGTTCGGGAATTACCATGCTGTCCATGTTTCTGTAGGGGAGCCACTCTACCTACATCAATAGTAGTAAAACTTGATTCTCTGTTTAAACTTTAAAGTACACCAGAATATTACCGGATCATCATTAAACATAAAAATGAAAACAAGACTTACATCACATGGTTTTAGGGAATCCAAAGCCTTGCGATAAAAAACTACATCACGATTTGCAGTCGGGCCACTTTGTTTTCCTTTCCATCTAAGCACAAACGGAAATCGATCATGCATCAGATCAAGATTAAGCTTTGGACGCCCAATATTTAGGTGAAAGTAGCTCCAACACTGCAAACACGTAATAACCAAATGAATCACCATTTTGATAAAAAATGAAAAATGATGTACCAAAGGAAAGGATAAAGGTAGAGGGGTTTAGAAGTGGAGCACACTTAAACTACCTGCAGTAGTGTTAAACAGCCACTAATGGTGCTTTGAGTTTTCAGTGAGGCATTTCCAAGTGCTCTATACAAGAATGCTAATGCTGCTGCACCCCAGGCATATTGCCCACATCTATCAAAATCCTCAAATAATGGTAAGTACATTACAGGGACTTTATTCCCTGTAGTTGTGGAGAATATGGTACTGCCTACAAGATAAAGAAGATAAGCACGAGTATGTTGTTCTATCACTTCGATTGGAGCATCTTCAGGACAGTGAGAAAGAACTCTTTCAACCAACTTAGCTTCACCATTCCGCCACTTGTGTAGCCAGATTCTGGTGCTCTGCCAAGATATTTTTCACAAACTGAACTGCATGTGGTATATGTAATACCTATTACAGGTTCTCCATCAATTGCCAGCCCAAGCAAGAGTGCAACATCTTTAAGTGTTACCGTCATTTCTCCAACATTCAAGTGAAAAGTATTTGTTTCTCTTCTCCACCTTTCAACCAGAGCAGAGATAAGTGGATTGTCTAGACTAATAGCTGGGATTGACCTTAAGTATCCAAATCCAGCCCTCTCTACTAATTCAGCCTGTCTGGGAGTAAGCATCCATTGATCAAGCTTGGAAGTATGTTCATGACATCTGAGGGCACCGCGCTCCTGCTAATGCATTAATGAGAGAACACATCGATAAATTATCAAGCAAATTATAAGATTTTTCACAGAGGATTAAGCATAAAGGCTGCTCAGCTAGCAAACTGCACCTGTCCATCCCAAACTGCTGTTGAGACATGCTTGTCTTGGTCATAAAGAACAGAACCATCAATTGGACCTGGATTAGTTGCATAAGGGTCCACTGCTCCCACTTCCATTAGTATGACTGATGACCACCGTACAAAAAGGAAGCAAAATAAGAAACAAGAGCCTCAAATTTCAATATCTAGTTTTTGGAAAACTTAGAAAGAGAGGAATGTATTGCTGAGGATAATACAAACTGAAAGGAAAAAAGACTAAAAGAAAGAAAACTTGTCAATAAATCAAAATCACAAAGCCTCAAAACCTGAGGATTTGTAGCCCCACAGCCCCAAATTATTATTAACCAAAAAGCAACATGTTTAAATACACATGAAAATATGCCAACTAAATTATGCAGTACAATAGAACATGGAATTGGAATAATTTAAAGAATTTGCAAAAGTGGAACTCGGTAGAAGTTTTATCATCTTCTAACCCATTTAGGAGTGACATCAGGAGTGAATTTTTCTTATTTTTCCACTTGTCACATATCTTGATAACTAATGTAAATGAATGATAAGATAAACTTTCTTTCTTTACCAGGGAAAAGGAAGGATTTCTATTGCAGATTTTGGTGACAGATCCTTCCTGTAATTTAAAGGAAGTGACTGATAACCATAGGCCAAGTCTCAACTTTGACTGCCATTTAATCATGCTTTATTGAGTTAGAAAACTCTCCTTCCTCATATGAAGTATGAACAGCATTTTCAGGGAAAATTGCCACAGCTGAAAATATGAGGAAACAAAATAAAGTCAGTTGATATATAATACATGTGCAAGACGACAAGCAACATGAAGTGGATCGTCATCTATTGCTTTGCCCAAAAGCTCAAAGGGCGTGGAATATGGCTATTGCTTCGTCATCCCAAGCATTTAAAACATGATATGGGAAATAGAGTGCTACATAGAACCCAATGAGAAAAAATACAATATAACAATAAATATTTACAGTATTGCTTGAACATTTATGATAATAAGAACATTTTACGGGAAAAACAGCAGAAAAGAGAGATAATTAACTGCAACAAGCAACAAGTTGTCGTTTTCTAGCTAGACATGAATTTGTTTGAATCGCACCCCACAGTCGTTGCGGTTACTGACTTAAAGTAGGTGTTATACTGAAGTTCAGATTCAAGCAATTGCCGTGAGTGGAAGAAAATAAACAAAGATGGAAGGAAATCAAGGATTAGACTTGAGTGATGTAAGCTATACCTAGGGAATTAATGCAACAGCATACCCTTGATTCTCTCATCCTCTCTTCCTCCTCCCTTACATTCTGCGCTTTCTTTGACCAGATCCCTTCTTTGACCCATTTTATTGGTTAAAATGCAACTCTATGGAGTACAAACAAAACAACAAGCTTCTCAGTCCGGACTTGAGTATCAGCTTCCACAAATCCTAATTTCATGAAAGACGCTTGAAACTTTCTATACCAACTACCAAGAGCAACAAACGTTCAAGGCATTCACCTTTCGTTTTATAAACAACAAAATGGCATCACTTTTTTGCAAGAGAACATTTTCAACTTCAAAACTGTTTCGGGTTCCACTCAACAAGTACACGGACACAAAGATTATTTATATGCTCACTAACTAATTGAAAAACAAATTCCCATAAAATCTTATCTGCTGGGTCTTCCTTGAACTTCACACGAATCTCTAACTTAAAAATAAATACATCAATCAATAATAAAACCTTGCTTCCCTTAAATTAACTACCAATCCTAGCCCATATTCACAAGTGCTCTTTTGGTTTAAAGTTTGAGAGCTGCAAAAATATTTTTGCTGGAAGTAAAGGGAAAAAAAATGTCACTTTCAACAAAAATGTTACTTTTCGGTTCACTAAAATGTTAAATTACTCTAACTTCCATCTTTCAGAGTCATTTTAATATCTTGAAAACCTAAACTATCACAAAACCAACAAGGATTCTAGGCACAACCCATTTCATTCCAAACCAAAGAGTATATACTCTCCCTCAAGGCTCTCAAAAACTCAACATAACAACCCTTCCCATTTCATTGGAGGCCATACAAGTCACTCAAAAATGTAATAAACACCCCCCCCCCAATTCAAACACAACCAAGAACATTATTTTGCTGCCACCCCATCAAAAAAAGATCAGAACTTTCGACAAATTAAGCAAAAGGGTCTAAGAGGGCATCATCAAAAAATGAAAAGGAGAAGAAGTTGGGTCCCACAAAAAATTTGGGACCCCGCAAGAGAGGGGAGAGAGAGAAGAAGAAGAAGATGGTGAGAAAGAGATCTGCATGGGTTTATAGCTTTGGGATTGCATTGCGTTTTGGAATAAAAATAAAACAGAAAGAAAAAAATTTGAAGAGAGAGAAAGAGCGAGGGGTCTTACAGTGAAAGGAAAGGATTTTGAGAGAGAGAGAGAACACGATACGACTTCCACCGGCGTCGTCGCTTGCCTATGCGCACTAAAGAGAACAACCAAGCAAGGTTTGAGTTTGAGGGCAAAACCAACACACACACTCACACTCACACTCACACACACAAACGAGAAACTGATAGAGAGGGGCTTGCCTTTATCTTCAATTGGGCCTATCTTTAGGGCTTAGGCCCAAACTTTTAACCAGGGCCTGAACTTTTTATCAGAGGCCCAAACTTTCTTTTGCATCCGGTTTGGGCTTGGATGATGGGCCTATTGTTGGGCCCAATAATATGTGGACACGTAACTCATATTCACCACCTAGTTTTTTTTCTGGGACAGATTTACTGGTCATAGTTATTCATTCACGCAAACGAAAAGATTATGAAATTAATTTTGATGCACGTCAGGTAAAAATATTTATACTGTTATCCAATTATATGTTTCTATTTGTTGCATTGTGTGAATTGTGTTCCAAGTTAAATAGCATTTTTAGTTTGATCATGAGGAGAGTGGTGACTTCTTTTATAGGAACATTTTGATGTTTGAGTCCATCTTGATAAATTCTTACATGTTTTTAAATCGCCATACTCTACATCCATTAGTTTACACTTCAACTAGAACTCATCATTAACTTGGATATAAAATACATCCATTTGGCACTTTGAAAGCATGTAAGAATTTCTGTTTGTTGTTTTCACTCAAAGAGATGCAGAAGCCTTTGTAATTGTATATATTATATACTGAGTTCTGTTGCCTTTTATTTTTGCGTGCAAAGTTGCATAAACGATTTCTTTACAAACAAGACAAGGCTTGATCAATTTAGATATGGCTTGAATACTTTGTTTTATCCACTGCCTCAGCCTCCCTCCGTCACAACATTGTAATATGATTGGTGCATTAACTTAATATGATTTTCCGTGAACTGAAACTCCCATGATTTAGAGTCTATGAACTTTGAGTGCATGAGGTAGAGTAGTGTTAGTTTTCTGATTGGATCCAAATTTAGATAGAATCTATTAGTTAATAACCTTTGAGAGAATGCAACATGTGCTGCAGTAAATTGGTTATTGACAACATCAAGAATCATCAAATTATCAGCGTAATAGTAACATCATTTTGTTAACCATTTTTTGACGACAACATTATTTGAGGATTTCAAACTATCGTATAGGATCAATCCAAAGCTTTTTAGCACTTTGAATAGGTTAAACAACATAAGCAGCAGTGGTTGAATATTTTCATCGATTCAATTGACATAAACTAAAGATATATCATAAAAATTCAAAGATATAGATTTTAAGATAGTTTTCCTACGATACCTCACCACAGTTAGTCATTTTTATATTACATTTAATTTTGACATATAAATAAATATACATCCTTTTATTCTCATTGAGACTGAAACATACAATTATTTCGGTAAAAGAAACACAAACTATAGCAAAAGTCAAGACCGATCACTATCCTGATACTATTTCAAATGAAAAACACATCTAAGTAAATGGCCATTCAGTTACCTATGCACATCAATTTGTGTAACCAGTTTCAAATAAACCTTTGTCACCAGAGTTTCAAGAAGCTGATGATGAACATGCAATTTTTCTTACACTTGTTCGTTGATGATAAAATCAAAATAAAGCGGCAACATTTAGAAAAAAAAATGAATTTTAATAAATGTTAAGCCAAAAATATTATACATGACAACAGTGATCAACAAGTACCAGATCCCTCTACAAGCCACCTTCTGAATCTTGCCCTTTGGGAAGAGCAGAGAGAAACTGCAAAGCAGCATAAACCACTGGCAGTTATAGTCAGTTATGTGAATTATGCGAACATCCGAAGGAAGTTGTTTGCGTAAGCCATCGGCTTGACATCAGGGTGTGGCTGTGAATTCAATCAACAAAGTGAACAAGAATGTCAACACCAAATTACTTTACCAATTGAAAGATATGTTTGAGGAATTCAAACTTGATGTCCTTAAAAATATGATATAGCATAGCAGACTACAAAACACATAAGATACTAACCACTGCTGAGAATGTAACAATGTTAGGTTTCAAATCAGGTGCTTCAAATCGAATAAAGGCACCTTTGTTACCCATCTGCGAAGTGACATCAACATATTAATATTATGACACGCATTGACCATGCAAACAACAAACAATAAAACACAATGCAGTGAAGTATTATGTTTCCTTCACACTAATTATGACTGGAAACATCATGCACACAGCATGCCCAATTGCCTCACTCGTTGAACTCATCTAAATAATCTGTGAACTTACACACAGCATAGCCTACAAAATATGATTAGAAAACAGAATGAAGGAATATATTAAAAGTGACAAATCTTTTCCCTTCTTCTTCTGGTTTGGCCAAAAAATGTGATTCTTCAAATTGCAACTAATGAAGCATGAAATGAATTGCAGTTCACTCAATATCATTCCTTGACGCTCCAAGAGGGGGTAGCCAGGTACGACGGTAAATATCTTTCACTTCATGAATCCCGCTCCCTCAGACCCCTTGCCTCTCCCATCAAATCTTGACAAACAGGTAACCAATTGCCAAAACGTTACAGTTAAAAATGATGTTTTAACAGGGGAAAGGTATATAATTACCTGGTCACAGTAATTTGGAGCAGAAAAAACAGTTATGAGTTTGCCATCATGCTCAATCTCATAACCATCATCCTTTACTTCATGAGATCGCACGACTAAATCTGTAAAATGGTTATTTGTATGAAATCACTGCTTAAAGTGCAAGTGAAGTAACAGACCACAGGAAAACATACCTAAATTATTTTCTTGCAAAAATCTTTTTGTCACATCTGCTCCAAAAGAAAGACCTACACCACGCTTGCTTGGTCCTCTTCCGGGGAGAGGTTGTGGATCACTCCATAGCAATTCACACATCAATCCTAAACATATCAAACATATACATAAAAACAATACTAAAATCAGGAGGGGGGAACTTGGGACAGTGTAGTGCCAAGAATAGGTATTTCAGAGTGAGCTGCTAACTGTTAAAAGCAATTAAAGACAATCTAACCTTCTTCTGGAGGCTCACAAAACCGATTAATTGCTTGGATGTCAGAGAGTTTCACCCCATCAACACTAAAAAGACCTCCATGAACTACGAAAATTTTCTCATTTATCACGTGAGCCAAAGGTAAACAGCAGAATACTTCCGCAAATAGTTCCACAAATGTGTCACTCAATTTTGAGCGCACCTCACCCTCAAAACCATATATCTTGTTCATGCTCTTACTCTCATGGTTCCCTCTAGCTAGGTATATGGCTGAAAAAAATCATATGACAACAAAACAAGTCACGATATCATGTGGGGAATAAAAGTACAATATTCCTTCAAGCAAGTGAACCTGATAATTTGCGGAAAGAAGTGAACAAGGATTTATACAAATCCCATCACAAACAGCATGATCATACTGCAATTTATTAGGCTCAATTTCAGAAGGAATTGTAAATGAATTCAAACTAATAATGTCATGAAAAGAAAAGTTCTTTTCAATTCTAACAGATCTTAAGAACCTATATCAGAAGATTAAGATTTAAGAGATTATAAATTCGTTAGTGTATCCAGAAAATGGAACAAATAAACAAAAAATTATTAAAAAAAAAGAAGAATGACGAAGATCTAGATTCTAGGGTTCACCTGATGGAGACACGCATTTAAATGCAAACAAAGTGAGGATGACTTCCAAAGAAAAAGATCCCCTATCGACAAAGTCACCATTAAATAGATATGGATTCTCTTCTGAAGGAAGCCCATTAAGCTCAAAAATATTCAAAAGGTCATAGTACTGCAGAAGTCATTAAAAAAGGGGGCAAAATAAAGTTCAAGAATTAAAGGAAAAATAAAACAAAAAATTATCACAAACAGAAGAAGCCAAGAAACAGGATGATATTTTATTGATAAGGTTCTCAAGTTCAAGTATTTCTGAAAGAAATGAAACTGGAGAAAAGAACACAAATTTATGAATTCCATGCCCTGCAATGGTTAAATGAGTTTTTTATGGGAATCAAATTTTGTTTTCCTTCCATCAGTGTTACTATTCACATCACTCAAAATATTAACAGGAAATATTCAAAACAATGCAAAGAATATAATATATCAATTACCTGACCATGCACATCGCCACAGACAGTAAAATGTTTTCCCTCCAAACATTTATATCAACAAGAGAAGGCAAAGCTTGCAACATCTCTCTGGTTTGCAATACAATCTGGTATGCATACCTAAAACACAAGCAGGACAAGAATGAAGACATTACAATATCACTTCAAAACACATAACAGATGTGCAAGGAAATTTTTCTTTCAATACCGTTTATGTAAGCACTTCTGATTCTTGAAATCATCCATCATTTTCTTCACAAAATCCAAAGTAACAACATCCCCCTCTATCCTTGCTCCTGAATACTGTGGCTCAACATCTAGCATTAAAATGAAGCACCAAAATTTGTTTCATGCCCGCGAATGAAATCAAATGATGCAATAGAACTTGAAATTAGCTTCATGGTAAGAGTATAATTAATGTGAAAAAAAATGCAGGGATTATTGATGTTAACGACCAGTTACAATACAAAATTAACAGGAAGGACCAATGACCATTCCAAATGGTAATTTCAGTTGTAGGCTGTCCACTTCATATAGTGTTGTTAAATGTCCTTGTAATTAATAATCCACAAAAAGGGGGAGATATTATATCATTTCTACCAAATCCAGAAACATATGTAAATACATACTCAACAATATTTGAAATAAAGGAATTATAGTTGGTAGATGCCAAGTAGCAATTGAACACCCAAAAATTAAAAAATAAACAAGCAGCAAAAATAGTAAAAATAAATAATAACATATACATTGCTCTTTATTAGTGAGATGATGACTTTTTCTCCTTTCATTTCATCTTTCACCAATTCAGATAAAATATACGCGAACAAGTAAAATGAAAAATGCAAAGCACCTACAATCAGAAAACATACCAAATGAAATACAGCAACAATTCTCAAAGGGATGAGCTGATGTTTGTCTTAGAAAGCCTCAGTAGGGCAATAATCATATTGTAAATGAATATTATCTTAGAGACACGAGATGGATTTTCCTTCCTTGGGTTGAGTTCAGTGCGATTTGACTTGTTCAAAAAAAGCCAATAAAAAGAACTGTGTTGCTTTATAAAGAACGAAACAAAACATTTTCTAACGCATTATCAAAATTCTCAGTTTTCTAAAGTTCATCCAATGATTCCAATTATTAATTAATTTTAGATCTTGATTAATTTTAAGCTAAGACCTGGGTCATGTAAATGACTCCTAAATATACCAGTATTGCGGCCACTCCACCAATATGCCCCAAGGAGCAACAGCAAACCAATCACAATCGCACCTACTATTGTGGTCTTTGATGTCCTGAACAACATCACCACCGCCGCCATAACTGCTACTGTCACTGCTGCTATGGCCACTTCGGTGGGCACCGAATATTGTGGCCCTTTCCTATAATATACAATATATACAAAGAGTGACAATTTATATTAAATTATGACTAATGTATCAAAACATTCATATACAGACAGGCAAAAAAGTGTCCCCATAATTTAGGAAAACAGGCTTGTGAAAAAAAAAAAGGGGATGCTATAGGTATGTAATTGAATTCACATTTTTTTTTTCGGCTAGAAGAATGGAAGTAATTACCATTGACTTGGGAAGAAAAAAGAAAAACAAAATAAATCATATGCATCAACCCAGAGGTGGAGAAGGGATGGTCCCCTATATAATACGTGATCATCTTTTAACATTTGGTAACTTGTAAGAGTGCTCTTCAAACATCTTATAAATCTACTTTCTTTGCTTCTTTGGGATCTAATTTACCAATGAAGATGAAGGAGGTGTGACGACAAAACATACGGCAGAAATTGGGAGTTGAAAAAAACTGGGAAAAGAAAATAACCACTTGTTCAGCTTGGTAAAACATGCTCCATTTCAATTCATATAGTAATTAGCCAAGTACAAAATTACATTGACCAGTAATCTACTTATAGTTAACCAAGTATCACAATGTATATAGATTATTGGTTAATTGTAAGAGTGTGTTTGGTTAAGGGGTAAAAATGAGGGAAAAATTTTCATGAATGAATTTCATGTGCAATTTTACATATAGATCTCATCCATGGAAAATTTCTCCTCAATTTTAAACCTCAACCAAACACACCCTACGTAGATTATCAGTTATATTAGTTTGTGATGGGCCTTTAGCCCATGTATAGAGAAGAGCAAGGAAGTAGTGAATTGGGCTTCGTGATCACAGGTCCAAGGGAGGAATGCTTAAAGGTTAAGAGAGAAGATAAAGGGGAGAAATGGCAGTTGAGGCGTAGCTCAAATGGTAGACCTTTGCGTCTCCTATAGTACTGCACCCAGGTTCAACACAGAAGAAATAGGGAGAAATGGGAACAAACTGGAAAAGGTTGTGGAGGATTCTCTCATGCCCATCAATGGAATGGGGGACCAAAGCTTGCTTTCTGAAGGTTCCTTTAGTTGTGGAAGGGAAGTTTAAGCATTGGATGGTTGCATTATCTTGATATTTTTATATTCATTTCTTTTGATGGTGAGAATATATTCCTCCACTTTGCACTTCCTCCCTTCTCAATCAACTTCATATCTTTCTTCTCACAATTGAAAACAAAAAACCATAATAACTTACATAAGCAATCAATAACCTAGGAAATTGAAAATTAAATGCTGAAATTCACATTAAAATGATCCTTTAAACATTCCAATTGCTATTAAGACCACTATCATAACTATTTATGTAAGGAAATCCTACCCATGGCCTATTCTAATTTTCTACAAAGAATGGAAATTGGGGTCCATTTGAATGACACAATTTATGAACTTTTTTAACTTTCTGAAAGTTGAGTCACATTTTAACTTTGTGTACTGTCTTATTTGACTATATAGCTTATGACTTCTCAAAAAGTCATTTTTAGTGCTTTTTGAGGAGTTAAAATATCTAGCTTCTTAAGGAACACTTTTTCAAACATTAAAAACAAGCACTTTTATTATTATGTATTTAAATACAAAATAACTTAGTCATAAGTTACTTCTCAAAAGTTACTTTTGCATAAGTGCTTAAATAACTTATTTACCCAAACAAACCCTTAAACTAGATCCTGATTGACATCCTACTCCATCTAATCCACAAACTGAAAATAGTCGGTGCTCAAAGTAGGAAATTCCATCAATACAATTAGCTGATGAAGAAACTAAGGATCACATCCAATCAAATAATCGGACCAAAAAATTGAAAATCTCATTCAAGAATTCATTATTGAAATGGCAATAATTCAATAAACACAAATGGTTCATTTTTCCACATTAAGGATACCAAGATCCTTGAAAACATGCATCTATATATAAAAAAGAATGCCTACAACAGGAGATGCTGCACTCAAACTATCAATTAATCAAAATAAAGCTCAGTTACTTTTTCAAGGGCATTTTATGCGTGTGATGTCATTTCAAGTGTCACAAGATTAAAGCTGCTATAACACACAAATCCAAATTAAACAAAAATATATAACACAAAATATCAAGACAGCATGAAATAATAAAACACAACAATAAAATGTCTGAGGGAAAAAATTGTGCACAAGGGGAGGGGCACAGAGAAAATATGATAAAGATTCCAGCATAAGAAACCATACTCAAAATAGTACCTATGGTATGAAAATCTATAGATTCAGCTATTGAACGCCTTTCAGACTCTGGTGCAGCAATTGCTTCTTCAAATTTAAGTTTCATAACTGCCTTTTCACATTCCTTTAATTTCTTTGTCGCATCAGGATCATTTGGACACATTTTCTTGACCTATTCAATACAAGTATATTACATCAAACACGTTTGCATATTGACACAAAGTACATGTTATAGACCAATAAAAATGAGGTAGTCAAAGTTAGATGCAAACAAAACCTATCAGTATGCATCTCCAAACTCAATTTTCTATACAAGCTATTTTCTAAGCTGCCTAGTGTTTTGAATTAACTTATGGTAACTCTCTCAAGTCATTCTTGACAAAACACTCTAACAATAGGTTGGCCTCTGACCAAAACATGTTATCAGAAGCCTCAAAGTATCCCCAACTAGCAATGAATCTCCTACAATTCCACATTGTAAATCCAAGCTGCACAAACATTTAACGAGTCAAGAACCCAATTTCATATTGATAGGCAGGCACCCTACCATTACTAATCCGTGCCACATAAGTGAAGAATAGCAAGGGATTGCACACCTATGTTTACAACAAGGAGAGCATAAGTAAAAAAAATGGGGCTGTAACAACCTGCCCATATCACATGTCAGGGCAAGAAATGGAATCTGTTATTAACGTGATAAAAGGGAAGGAAATGGAATCTGTTAATAATGTCAATCATGTTTCATAAATTACACTAAATGGACAAGTTCAGAGAAGTTGATGCAGAGAGTTCATTTTGTATCCCCTGATTCTTCTTTTGTATTTCTACATCACTATGAAAGGAATATGAATACCAATGTTCTCCAATGTTGCAATGTGACTGTTCCCGTAATATGGTCATTTTATTTTCAACTCAGGCCCCTCCCTTCCAATCATTTTAAGACAACAGACATTTATGATTGCATATGGTTACCTGCTGAAAATCTTTCAGTGCTTCCTTGAACTTTCCCAGCCCAAGATGGGCAGCACCTCGCCTATAATAACCCTACAACAACAAACCATACTCAAAGCATATATTATTATTCCAGATAACTAAATGCGGAAAGCCTCCAGAGTTTTGGGAATCAGAGCACCTTTGAATATTTAGGATCAACTTCAATAGACATTGTAGCATCCTGTATTGCACTACCATATTCCTCAAGCCGAAGATGGGCAAAGGCACGATTAGCCCAGTAAACTGCATTTCGGCTGTTTAGCTCAATTGCCTGCGTGTATAGATCAATAGCTTGGGAATATTTCCGCGCTGTAAAGGGAACTCAAAGGATCAGCAAGCCTTGGCAGAGAAATGTGTTAAAGCAGTGGCAAATCATTGCAAACACCATTCACAATCTCTTTTCACATAACTTCACCATCATTCAATAATTATGTAAGGGGAAAACACAAGGCATAATGTCAATGCAAAACACTGCTGAATCCTTATATTTGTTTAAATTGTGTTATAATCAACTGTGATATACAAAAGTGCTACTGATGAAATTAAATCAGATTCAATGATTCAGCTCAAATTTACCACAAATTTCATCGACGTGTTGAAGAATGAAGAAAATGAACAAATCACAGTACAAAGGAATAGTCTGCATACTAATTACCGTTGAATGCTCCATTGGCAAGTACTTTGAGTTCTTCAGCCTTTGCAGTATTAGATGTTTCAGTTTCCATATTGGGTGAAAAAAAAAAAAAACTTTCGACGTATATGGCGAAGAAACTCAGAACATAATAGAATCAGTCTTTTCACTTCTTTTCTTCACAATGCTTGACCTGCTCCAACAAAACAGAGAAAAAAGGTTAGCTACACAATACTAACCAGCACATAATACTTAATGCTAGAGGAGCTACATTCAAATTCATAAGAAATTATATCATTGCTAAGAAAATTTATAAATAATAACATTAAAGCACATCTTCCACTTTCTTAATTTATTTTATTGCTGATAGCAATCTCCCAAATTCATTCTCCTTACATTATCTTTTACTTTTGAGTCTCCTACATCTAAATTAAAACAATGAAAAAAAATAACTAATAACTATAATCACACTAATATCATTATCATTATCATCACAATCTTCATTTCCTCACTCCAAAAAGCAAAAAACAACACCCCCAGTGTATATTTTCAATCTTCCTTTTTTTTTCCCCCACTCAAAACCATTGGACCAAAACAATTAACTCTCTCCAATAGCAGCTAAAAAGCAGTTATCTAACAGTTGATTATAGGCAAAAGATCAAACCTTGCTAAAAGGTATGCTTAAATTTTGCGTAGCTGGACACACACACCCCCCATTGCCAACCATTTCTTTCCCATTGTCAGTAGCATTAATAAATAAAAAGTAAGTATAAACAAAAGAAAAGTGATTATTACTAGAAGCTGTTAAATGGTGAAATTAACTTGTGAAGTACCACATACGAGAGAATAGTGGAAAAAGTAGGATCTGGGTAAGGCTTCAATTGTCGCACACGGGAAAGAAGAAGAAGAAGAAAGTAGAGAGAGAGAGAGAGAGAGGAGTGCAGTGAGTGCCCACCCTAATCACAATGGGTTTGGCTGGGTTTCATGACCCGACCCGGTTGGGGGACTCAACTAGTTTGACTTTTCTTTTTAACTAATTATTATATAACTAATAACTAATTACTTATATTTTATAATTCTTATTTTTAATTATCCTTTTACCGCTACTCAGTTTTTGAAATTTTTGCCTAGTTCATAATATAGTTCGTTTTCACATTTTATAACAACACTAATTATTTTTTATCCATTTTATCCTGATATTTATGATGAGTGGATGTGAGTATGATTATTGGATAGAGAGATAATTTATGATAAGTGATAAAAGATATTTTCATCATTTATTTTTAGAGTAAACACTCAAATTGGTTCTGACAATTTATTTGATAGATAAATTGATCCTAACAATTGTAAACACTCAAATTAGTCCCCACAATTGTAAAAATAGAACACAGGTCCTTGATCGCTGTCAAGCCTCCTGGGGAGGTAGGGATGAAAAGAGCTCTAGAAGGTGAGCCATCTGAGAGGAAATAGAGTTAGGGCAGGAAGAGTTCATTAGGCCAGAGCTCATCTGACGTGAGACTGATAGACATGTGAACACATCAGCCTCTTCAGCCAAGCTCGCCTCCTCTTGGTCGAGCTCTATTTCCTCTAGACGAGTTCTCCATTCTCCCAGCCAACCTTGATAAACCCAGGACCTAGTGTCTATTTTTACAATTGTTAGGACTAATTTGGGTGTTTACAATTGTTAGGATTAATTTGTCCATCAAAGAAATTGTCAGAATTTAGGTGTTTACTCTTATTTTTATTTTTTAAAAAAAATCAATGAAATTCAATTATCACCTTAATTTTCGTATATAACCTAAAAATGACTTATATTGATAGAGTATAATTTTGATGTATTGATAGTATAAAAAAAATTTATATAATCATTCAATCACGTAATGACATATCAATAAATATTATTAATTTTCAAATCATGCAAATTAAAAGATTTGATTGCATAATAAAGTAAAAACTCTTTTATACTATTAATATATCAAAATTAAACTATCAAAGTAATTATCAACAACGAATTGTGTTTTATGATTAGAAATACTTGGTAGCATCTAGATTTCATATTTTGTTTTTCTTAATCAAGATCAGTTATCTCATGTAAATAGAGAATATTTATGGGTGCTAGAAGAATTTTAGCTTCCTAATGAACCAACCTGATTTGCTAGAGTCTAATAAATATTTATATTTCATGATTTCAGCAAATGAAGAATTGAAAGCAACTTAATTATGATCACTAATGCTAGGTTAGTTCAAGTAATTTAATACTTATTTCTTTAAACAAGATTTCAAGTTTGAGAGTTATGAGTGGAGAAAAATAACCCTAGAAGAACTTTAGTGAGTCCTATTAGTGGGCGACTTGGCTCAAAATCATTTGGAGTTTTGGTGGTCTATACACGAAAAAAAAAAAAGGACTTACAATCATAAGTTTCATGGGTGGTTAAGGTATGAAGTTAGTTATGGTTTTGTTTAGCTGCTTGACAATTACTTATTTTGTTGTAATTAGTTAATTAGAAAATCTCTCTAGTACCTAAGTCATATCATAAGCTAAGTGTAGTAATTCATTCATTCATTCAAGGAATTTAGATTTTTCAGTTACGTTTGAGTTTTCTCAACTCCCTTAACTCTGATTTTGTCTCTAGTTTTGTCTAATTGGCGTTGATGATTGCTCTGACATTTGAGATTGTTTGATATTAGAGATTAGAGATTAGAGATATATTTTGAAGACTATAAAGCCCAAGTTAAAGTGACCAATGATCGATGGTAATTTTGGCTAGTCGATTAGTTTGAGATAAAAGCTTGAAAAAACAAAGGAAAAACTCGAGAAGAGCAATTGTAATTGTCATTTGTACAATTGTACTCTGTTGTTCGTTGGGAATGCTTGGATGCAACCTCCAATTTGCAGGGTGCTACAATTATTATTATTATTATTATTATTTAAGATACAAAGTTTAGTCATAGGGTTAGTTACAACTTAATTAAGATGTTTTATGGTAGCAAATTATAAGATGAACCTCAAATTTTGAGCTCCATTATAGATTCTTTATTGTTAACTATTGAATGATTACTATTTTTGTTAGATAATTTGATCTAATAGCTAATAATAATGAATTCATGATAGGCCCAAAGATAAGGGTCTACCATAATTAGTTACTTTAGTTTTTTATAGCAATGTTTAATTAATTTATTGCGATTAGTTGGGTAATCTCTCTTATAAATGTCATGTCATCGTCTAAATAAAATAACTATCTCATTCAGTCAACTTAATTTTTTTTCAACTCTCTTGGCTCTAACTTTCTAGCTATCTTTCTCAACTAAAAATCAAGGATTTATATTAAAACAATCAAAATCAAACATGCACGCGATCAGTTCAATGCAAACAGATCTGTCAAGCTTTTTTTTTTCCCTCTATGAGAGTTATGTCTACTATACATAAATTTGAGATAGACTAGAGATCCATTTGCTTTAGGAGTAACTTTTCATAGATATTAAATTTTATCACTTCAATCGTTGAATTGTAAGTTATCACTATATAGATTAAGTGTATAAAATTTCATAAAATTTTAAAATAGTTTAATACTTAATCACCCATTTTTATTTGCACATACGACATAGTTTTGAAAATATATATAAATTTTGAGTATTAGCTAATATATTTATCAATATCCAATTTTTTTAAAATTTGATATGTTTGATCATCAAGATAATATCATATTATTCAATGGTTGGATTGATAAATAAAAAAATATTCAATAGAATAAGTGTAGCATACTTACTCTTAAGGTATGTTTGATTGACAAGTAAAATTAAGGATAAATTTTCATAATTGAGTTTCATGTGTAATTTTATATGTGAAACTTAATCGATAAAAACTTACCCTCATTTTTACCTTCCAAATATACTCTTAAAGTAAATGAATTCCATCATTTTTTTTTTCTCTAGATGTCAATGAGTATATTAGATCTGTTGCATACAAATAGCAAACCTTTATACGTTGAGTAAGCATTTCTTGTTTCCCCTTGCATCATGTTATTCGTGGAAAAATATGAGCGCTTGGGGTGCACGATGTGACCCTCATATGGCAAAATTTTCCGTTTCTGTGAAGTCATTGTCTCATTGAGAGATTATTCTCTCATTCGTAATTACCTTATTACCCGCTTATGTTGTATTTTTTTTTTATATTTTTAATTCTCACTCTTTTATTTTTTTTAATATGATCCAGCACATTTGAGCCTAATCCATTTTTATTTTCATTTTTGGATTACAGATTTTCACCATAAAAATGTTATATTATAGGCAAATTACATGAATCTCCTATAAAATTTGGTAAAAGTCATATATGATTTTCTTTATTTGTTAGTGATATTGATTTCCTCGATGCACTATGCAATGAGGGAGATTGATATAATGATTTCAGACTTCGCAAATTTTACAAATAAAAAAATCCAGGTGAATTTTATTAAATCTCAACGTAAGTAATTTGCCCTATTTTCATTTGTTCCCTGTTTTTAAACAATGTGGCATTTTATAATTAGCTCCTCATTTTTTAAAGAAAAAAAGGGATTTATTAAATCCTGTTGTCATGCAATTATGCAAATGTTTGGCGCATACAGTTCAATTGCAAAGGGTATTAACATTTCAAAACATTAGTAAATCCATGTCTTTTTCGCAGATATCAGTTACAATAGTATTCATTCCCCTGCAATTTGTACAGTGAGATTTATAAAGTATTGACATGGCAGAGACGTACAAGTCATATGTCTATAGTTCTGCTTTATTGCTAATATAAGCAAATGTTGAAATAAATATTCTATGCTGTAATAGTATTATGATTCATCCATCCATGAAATACAACATTATTGCAGGTTCATTTTTTTATGGATTTAGAGTATGACAAATTTGCACTAAATTATCAATAGATCTCCAATTTACCCCCCATCAAAGAGACCAGATTGAGAGTTATAAGTTCTAACTAAACACAAAAGGTTTTTTTTCCTGCAAAACCAGTTATAACCAGAAATTGACAATTGAACTTTCATTGTGATGTGGTCCATTTACAAACAATGGTTCTCTATTTCATGAGAAAGCAGATAACATGAGAAATTGTAACAAAAACGAATGCAGTATCAATCTAATGTAAACTTATTTTTTCACACAAGAAGGCATCAATCATAATTGACACACTAAGATACCTGATATTCTTCGTTTGACCAAATAGAAGTGGAAGGAAAGGTTCCGACTTCAGCATTACCAAGCTTTCCACCCAGACTCTAACTTCAACTCGTTGATATGGATTGAATTTGAAGAGATATACCCTCATGACAATTTCACCAAAGTAACATGCTAGACATTGAAATGATAAGAGACATATATTAAGAGCACGACCATCTTTATGATCTTTTCATGTGCCTAGAGAGGAATTCGGAGAGTGAAAAATAGTACTTTGTTTCTGCAGAGGCAGTGACTGCATTTTCTGCAGAACCAGTTATGCTACTAGAGCTATCTTCACTCTTAATGCAACTATTGTCTAGATTTTTGTTAGCCAAATTTCTATAATACGCTGAAACCTTAGGATCTACCAGAATCTTTGAGGGTTTAAGACCAGATAAATGAAGACCATCCAAGCTCTTAACTCTAGAAATTGCTGTATAAACCATTCCAGCACCGAATGCTCTTGACAGATTAATGTAAGCTTTGGCAAGAGTCATTCCTTGGCACTTGTGGATGCTCAAAGCCCATGCCAGTATAAGTGGCATCTGCTTCCTCCGAGCAACAACCTCATCTCCGTCCATTAAACGCCACTCTTCCGGTTCAATCGTCAAAACTTGCCCCGAATCAAATTCGACCATCGGCAGAAGTTTGTCGGCACAAATGTCATCAACATCCACCGACTTAACAAATCCCACAACCACACCGGTCGCTCCATTCACTAGCCCTTTCCAAGTGTGCAAATTCTTCACCAACATCACCCTTGCACCTTCACATATGGTAATTACATCAGGCGCTATCCCTTGCTTGAGCTGCCTCTTCCAAGGATCCTGGCCATTATCAACAGCTCTATAAACAACAGCATCCTTTTTCAAGCTTCTAAGCATCTTCTCATTTACTTTCATCACATTTTTCTTCAATGGAAAGAGCTGCACCACAGAGGGATCACATTCAGTCTCCGAGGAACATCTCTCAAGCATCGACAAGTCCACACGATCAGTCTCCCCCATCCTTATACCCTGCAGCAACTCAATAAACTGCGGATCACACTGCCTGAAAATCTTGGTTAGCTCCATCTGCAAATCAAAGCTTTCATCCCAACAATCAGCCTCAAAAGCATACTTAACCTTGGAACCCTTATCCGGGACGGGGGTAACTGACAGAAATCCCCAACCACAACCAACTGAATTCCTCCCCATCTTTGATCCACACCCCGAACCTCTCTCGCAACATACTCAAGTCCATCAAACAACCTTGGATCTACCATTCCACATTCTTCTATAACCAAAACTTTCGCCTTTCGCCACCTCCAGCAAGCCTTCCTGTTGGACACAATACTCTCCAACAATTTATGAGGATCATCACATTCAATGGAGCAATTGATTCCAGCAAATGAGTGCAAAGTTAGCCCCTTTATAGCAAATGCAGCAACACCAGTTGAAGCTGTGACAAAAACCTTAGATGGAGTGTGCAATTTCTTCAGCAACTTGATAACCTCAGTGACCAACTTGGTCTTTCCAGTTCCAGCAGAACCTGTGATGAACACTGATCTTCCGTGTGTTACAGCAGACAAGACACTCTTCTGCTCCTCAGTCCATTGTATCCTAGGCCCACGTTTTTGTCTTTTCTTCACTGTTGTTGTTGTTGTTGTTGTTGTTGTTGATGATGTCTTGTGCTTAATATAAGAAGACCCATATGAGGGTTTTGAGAAACCCTTTGTGCTGAAGCTTCTTCTAAATGCAGGAACAGCTATTCCTATGGTGCAAAGTCTCATCTTTTTTTTTTTGGTTCTTTTTTCACATACCCATCTGGGTTTTTGACCAAAATTTAAGGGAATTCAAACCAAGACACCAATTCAAAAAAAAAATGGAAATTTTTTGTTTGCTTACCAAATTGATGTTTTTTGGTGCGTGAGAGCATTTGTACTGGTACCAATATACCACTTGATTGCTTCTTCATAAGGCAGGATCAGAAACCTTGGCTACATAATAAGAGAATTTGAGGGATTGAAAGAAAAAAGAGAGTGAAACTGAAAGAGCAGAAAGTTACAAAAAATAGGTTGAGGTGAATTACAACAATGGATTAAGCTTTATTTCCAAAAGTGGTGGTAGTGGGAAAGGACGTGGGGGAGGTGAAGGTTGGAGTGAATGTGGTGAGTAAGTGAGTGTGTCCCAGATACGAGTTACATGATATCTGGGAGAGGGATTGCCTGGCTGTTGAACTTGGATGAAGAAGGAAAGAATGTTTTCTAATAAGATCTTAATCAAAATCCTACTTAGGCTAAGCCAATGGCATCGGCTAAAGATTTGGGTAGAATGCTTGAAATTTTAGATTTAAATTTCATTGTGAATTTTATTGTGATTTATGACCAATGTAATTTGAATATTACATTTGATTGTAAGAAAATAAATTATATTTATAATGCCTCAATAATTAAAACGTAAAATAAATTAATTCACCTATTAAATCTCTATTAATGAAATAACACATGCTTATAATATCGATACGTCACATAAATTGACACATTGATATTTGTATAGTATTTTTTTAATTGTACAAACAATAAGATATATACAAGAGACTAATTTATTATCTTATTTAAATTATAATGGATCAATATTTAACTTTTAAATTCTAAGTAATTAAAATTGGTATTTAGTCTAATTTTTTGAAAAATAAAGAATTTGGTGAGGTGGTTCGATTGTTAGATCCACCCTTTGATCAATAATTTATAAATATCTCTATAAACTTTTAATAAGTCCGGAACCCTGAGCTCCGAGGGAGAACTTATTTCTCAACCAAAACTTTTTCATCCGAAAAAGTAATAATTTTTAATCTAATTTCATCGGAAATTCAAGAAAGGTTTTTGGTGTTTTGGTCGAAATGGATAATTCTTTGAAAGCCCAACTAGCAGTGGGAGAAACCAACATACAAAAGTCACCAGCCCAATAGTTGGGACAGAGATCCGATTACATTAATTGGGCTTGCAAAAAGAAGCCTAATTCAAGAATGCGTAATCAATTATAAAATTAGGCTCACAAAATGGGGCCTTTTTTCTGAGTCCAAGAGGAAGGTTGATGTAAGAAAATTTTCCACGATATGTTGATGGTCTAGGACTTATGATAATGACATTTCGTCTTCGCTTAATTTTAGGACTTGTTGGGCTTCACCTATATCGTCAATATATAAAGAGCTTGGGAAAAAAAAGGAGCTTGAAAATTAAGCAAACATGGCGCACCCTATGCAAACTTAACTTAGCATGGTTTTGTAGAACAGTCTGAATGATGCTAAAATTTCCCCTGTTGTGCTCTGAGAGCAAAACAAAAATATTTGTCATATCTTATTTATTGATTGATATATTAATTTTATGATCATTATTATCTCTCATTTTCTCAATATTTTTAATACAATAATGATATATCAATCAATGAATAATAAAGAATAAATATTTTGTTTTACTCTCAGAACACCTAAAAATTTCTGCAATGATGCACCTGGAGATCGGATTCACACACCTAGAAACTAGCTAGTGCAATCAGTGCAAATGTTTTCCTTCAAAATTGTTGTGTAGCTTGAATGATATAGCTAGGCAAGCTGAACGATGCATGTACGTTTTGATGTGAAATGAAGTTTCTAAATTGTTATTGAGCTACAAAATAACTTGGTGGTCAGCAAATTGAAGCTCAGCACTGCATGTGAAGCAATAAAAAAACCTCATCTACTTCAGTCATGAGAAAACTGGGAGTCCTTGTTTGAAGAAGTAGACAACGTAACTAGGAGTTTCACTGCATGTACCAACACATGCCGTGTCATCTATCTGTGAGACAATAGACTAATGTATAAGATCTTGCCTCCTAAATGCTAAATCATTATGTGTATATTACCTCTTTTGTTCTTGGTTTGCCCCTCGATATTTACACACATGCTTGGAGTTTTGTAACGACTTTTAAATTTTAGGATATATTTGGTTGGGGATAAAAATAAAATATGAATTTTTATAAATAAGTTTCATATATATATTTATACTTATGGAACTTATCTATGCAAATTTTCACACCAATTTTATAACAACCAAATACACTCTTCACGTATACATTTTATGTGCACAAACATTCTTATGAAAAAGTTTTCATGACTTTTTATCAATCATCATAATTAAGAAAGTATATAGAATCTAAACAAAACACATAATAGAAAAGAATCCATAGCAAAACATTACATATCAAAGAATAGAGGATCATGTTAAAAAAAAAGAATAGAGGATCATTCCTTTTTCTTTTTTTTCTTTTTTTGTGACTCTTTCTTTCTGTTGTAGCCAGCATAGAAAGTTTAAGGTCTAATAGTTCCCTAAATAAGTCCATTATTTAATTTCCATCAAGAAACTTATTAATCTTATTTCATTTGTTTAGAATGGCCTTCTTGTAACAGGAAGTAAAAACTTAGATGAAATCCATCGAATGCACCATGCAACGAATTAAGGGCTCATGGATTTTCTTATAACAATATAAACCAACAGCCAAATCAATATATATGGTGAAAAAAAAGTAGCCAAAAAAGGCACACGTATGTCAATTTTATTAATTTCTACTATAAGAGGCTATATAATAGCTGCTTCCATAACATAACCTATAGCAATAGCACATAATTTCTCACGATCCAATACATGCATATGATTTTATGAAGTCATCAACATTGAACAACAGTTGAACATAAATAATCGTTTGTTACTACTCGGTTGTTTTTTGATCCCTTGTAAAGGGACTTGTCGATGTATAAGTTAAACATGCCAGCATATTCAAGAAGCAGGACATAAAGAAGTCATCATGAGCATAAAGCTGGCAAGAGAAAAAAATCTTCAGTTCCCACGTACGTACTTCCCAACAGTGACACTGGAACAAAACTGACCAAACACAAATGAAAGGAACAGTATATATAGCTTGGTTGCAAGCTGCAGTTTGAACAAGGCTTTGTATGGAGACAAAGCCAAATATATACGTAGAAGTTTATACATATATATAATATAAAGTGTTTAACTCTCCTCGAAAAAAAATTTCCCAAGAGAAAGCTAAAAAAAAAAAAAAACAGATCTAACATTGCAGCTCTTCTACCCTTCACAATTACAAAATTGTGCCTTTTTTATTAGAGAAGAATATTCATTAGGAATATTCTATAATTAAAATAAAGGTTCAGTTCAAGGTAAAGTTTTTAGCTAGACTACCATTCATTTTCTATATATGTAATCATTTAGAATGAAATGAAATAAGAGAAAAATTATTAGCGAATAGCGATAGTTTTTAGTTGTAGCTATAGTTTCTTAGCTTAGTTTTAATTAGTCTTCATGTATCACCTTTCCAGTGACAAGACAACAACATCTTCATCCTAAGGAAGATGTATCGACAGCACCGTTGACGACAAAAGCATATTTGAAACATTGACAATTCCAATAAAAATAGTAGGAATCTTCGAATAACAACAACAAAACACAACTCCACCAAAACCACAACCCCATGTTCAAACTCTCTTAGATCTAAAACTCAGAACCAAAAGTTTATACATAGAATTTAACCCAATAGGTGAAAAACTAATCTCCAAAAGAGTATAGTCATACGGTTATATAGGAATCCTTTTAAGGGTATTTTTTTTTTCATACATATAAATCTCAATTAAATCCATAATTTAATGATTAAGGAATCCTAACATCTTTCCACTCAAACTGACGCCTTATTGATCACATCCATTATATAATTCACTGAAAAAACCATGACTAAATCTTTTATTATTTGTACATCAATCTCAAAATTCTGAAGAATGTAAATGGTTTCTAAAACATGGCTATCTTAAAGGAACATTTCTCTTATTTCGATGTCTTTCATTTTGGTAACTTGTAAGTTCAGTTTGTTTTGTTTACATCTTTCTATGGAGTGTACTTTTTTGTGCTCGTGTTGTGTGTGTCTATATGTGTAGGACTATGCGCAGAGAAGGGAATGGGCAAGCGATGTGGTGGAGACAGACAAGGACCACAGCGAAGGGATCGAAGAGCTGTGAATAGGGAGGAAAGTAACAGTGATCTCGTTGTCTCTGTAGGGCCATTGTAATAGGCTAATGGCTTTTCACCATTTTTGGGGATGAAAATGCACACATCCCTTTCTCCCCTTTTGTCACCTGAAATTAGCAGCTTTTGTTTTTTGTTTATCTCGATATCCAAGGAAAATCAATTTGTTATTGATAACTCAATAGGTAATTGAATTATAAATAGTCACTACCATTAGGGGATTTAATTAGGAGTTTTTATTTAAGAGTTAATGTTCATTTTAATCCTGAATTTATATTTGAGTATTATTTTAGCCTCTAATTTTTAAAATGAATCATTACTCATTTATATTATAAAATATGTGTCATGTTAGTTTTTTAACCCACTTTTATTTAATATTTTATCAATTAAATAATTATGTATAATATTAAGTTCAAAATGACTCATTTTAATGTCTAAAATTACATAAAATGAGTCATTTAAATCTCCTTTTTAAGTCATAAATTGACTCATTTTATGAAATTTTAAACACCAAAATAAATTATTTTAAACTTCATTTTACTTTATATGACATATAGCTTGTCAAGATATATATTACTTAACATTACACATCATTATTTAATTGACAAAATATTAAATAAAAGTCAAATGAAGAATTAACTTGACTCATATTTTTTAATGTCAATAACTAACTTGACCCTTATTAAAAGTTAGGGATTAAAATAACTTATAATTGAAAAATCATGGATGGTCATTAACTCTTTTGTTTTAATTTGATTTTAATATATTATTAGTTAAATAAACTAAAAGAGAATGCATATTTTACAAACATTTCAAATCATATATTAATATATTAATAAAAATCCATTTTGGCTTAACCACCATATATATTATACATTTTAAAATTCATACAAGTATAAGCATGTAATTGTATAACAGTGTTAAACTTTTTTATACTTATTAGCTAGCAAGGGATAAGATTGTCAAACATTTTAGTAAGGAACTAGGCATTCCTTATAACATCCAATCGTTTGAATCATCCATAAAATTAATTCTCGTTTGATGGTAAAAACACAAAGCGATATACAATTTTTACTTTTCAAGAGTTTCTTAACTAAATTTTATTGGTACATCAAAATTGTAAAAATAATGAGGTTTGCATATGAATTCATATATTACTTATCAAACTTCTTGCATGGTGCACAGTAGAGGACAGAATATAGAGAGATGGAGCGAGCTTCTCATTGAATGATAAGAGAATACAATGGCTTGAATTTTCTATGGTGATACAACTCAGCAGGCATATATATATATATATATAGAGTGAGAGAGAGAGGGTAAAGGCTAACAAACTAACAAAATATATAACTACTATAACTGAATAGTTAATAAGGAATAATAAATTATATTGTTGTTATTGATGCGGTGCATCAACAAGCTGTGACATTACTCAAAATCTATCACTACAAATCTGAATGGCTTTATCTTGTCAAAATGTGAACTCGCATATTTTTGTTTATAGAGTCAAAATTATTTATCACTTCCACCAATTCTGTATAGATCTAGTCCATAAAAATCGAGTAAGTTTAAACTCATTCAATGTTGCTCTCTATCTCACGTCACTTTCCTTGGCCTTTGGTCCTAATTTGCTAGAAATAAAATAGTCAAATAAATTTTTTTAAATAAATGTTTTCAAGAAATGTCATTTATAAAATATATTTCATAGGTACAAAAGACTAACTTGTCAGATAATATTTTTTAAATTTATAATATATTTCTTACATACAAAAGGACTAACTTGTCTTTTACAATATTTTTTACAATATATTTCTTATAAAACATATTTCTTAAGTTTATTTGATAATTTTTTGTAGATATAAGAATTTAAAGGTTTACTTTAGGAGTGTTTATTTCGAGGTTTGAAATTACGTTAATCACACTATTGGGAATGATATTCCTGAAAATATTATTCTAGATAAACTTAAAAATTATTTGTTTTATAATATATATTTATGGGAATGTATGTCATAATTTTCAAAATACCCTTAACATATTTATTATTATTATCATTCAAAATAAAATTTAGATTTTCAAAAGAAAAAAAAATTTAGAGATATTTTTTTATTAATGTAAAATTAATAATTAATATTTTTTAAAATTTATTCATCTCATTCAAATCTAATAATTAAATAAAATGCTAAAAAAAAAATAACTATATCAAATAAAAATTACACCTTTAAAAACAGAAAAAATAAAAATATCATACACTTAGAAATATTTTTCAATCAAATAAAAGTTGAACATGGGTAAATAAAAATTATTAGGGGAAAAGTTAAATAATTTAAGGATATTTTTATATTCGTGTTTAATAAATGTCATTTCTAAGTCATGAAAATTTTCCATTCTCATCTTTCATCATAAAAGTTAAAGATGTCAAAATGGACAGACTCCCTTAACATTCTTAAAAATCAAAAAATTGGAAGGGGTGGGTAACCAATCAAAAAATTTAAAAATATTCAAAAAAATATTTTTTAATATTTTGATGAATTTTTAAAAAATACATTTTATTTATGTATATTCAATTTTTCAAGGTCCATAATAATTATACACTAATTTTGACTAAAAAATATTATTGTTAATAATGTTATTTGTGAGATATGATACGTTTTATTTTTAAGTTTTAACTTTAAGTTAATAATATAATGTATATACCTTTTACTTTTCTTTTTTAGGTCATATTATTTTTTACTTTTTTATTAATAAATTATGAATTTTTTTTAAAAAAAATACAAAAGACTTGGCAGGTGAGCCAAGCCCGGGCACCAGCCTAAGCTAAGGGTTAAATGGGGCGGGTTAACGGGTTAAATTTTTTAGAGTGCTCAAAACTTTAACTCAGACTAAAAATGGCGAGTTCGCAGAGGCGGGCTAAAGTGTTTTAATATCTCTAATAAAAATATCGTCTTATTAGATTATGAAAAAATCTTTTTCTAAAGATAATTAAATATATCTTGACACAAACTGCCCATTATAGGATTGTTTTCTGACTGAAGAATCAGCACCACTGAAGTCTCCATCTTCTTGTAAAGATTCTACATCTGAGAAGTGCTTAATCACCAAGAATCAATGCTTTCCATGTTAGATAAAAAAAGCTTCGTTGGAACTTGGTATAAGGTTTGCCAATCCGTGTTCAAGCCCCAAACATTATCATTTATGAAGCATCAAATGATTCACTGAGAAAGGAGTCAATTTTTTTTTCTTCAATCATGCGATAATTTGATCTGGCACCTAACAACTCAATTAAGCAAAGTTTTGCAGTAGTTTGGTGTGTTATTATAGAGGAACAGAAGAAAGCTGCTTGTGAGTAACTTCAATCACTATCAGTCTCAAACCTGATTTTGTGACATTAGAAACAATAATCGATCAATCATAATGTAAAGTATATCCATTATTATCAGACGAGATTGATCCTTACAGATATGTCAAAGTATACAAAGTTATAATCCAATTTTTTTCTTTAAAAAATATTTTAATTTTAATATATTATTAATTAAGAATGTTACAAAAAAAATATTATTAATTAGGGGATTTTGATGTCGGTACACTTTTATTTTTTTGCTATAAATGAGTCATAAACCCCACTAAATTAGATTATTAATAATTTATGAAATTAATGACTAAATTACAAACGAATACCCTAAAGGATTCTATCAATAAAGCCTTATAAATATGGGACCAAAGGGTATTAGAATCCATAATGGTATTGGAACCTACGGGTACCGAAGGAATATTCGGTCAAACAAGTGTAAAATCTTACATATGCATGATAAATGTAAAATTTTTATATGAATATTCAATCAGATATTGTCATATCAATTAGGATATTTAGGACTTAGTTCAACCCCACAATTCAGTCCAACCTGAAGCTTAATCAGTGAGGTTTGGGTTCTAAAATTAACTTGATGTATTTTTTGAGTTGAATTTGAGTTATCCTTAAGTTGATCTGACTTCAATCCAAGTCAAATAACTCTCTAAATGTTTTATTTTCTAAGATAATTAACAATAAATTATAAGATTTTATACTTCAATTAATATTTTATATAAGTTGATGTTACTTTTATGTGGATATAATTTATTTTGAAACAAACATTGTAGAAGATTTCTTGAAATTTGTATCCTACTTTTAAAATTTTATAATTTAACTATATATAATGTCCAAATTTTTATATGGTCTTGAAAGATGAGTTGTCTTAGTTTTACCTGGTCACTAATCAAGTCATTGTAAGTTTAATTGATTCAACCCAACATCATAAGTACGCACCTCTAATATATCAACAAAAGTATTTTATTGAATCACTCACTATTTTAAAAATATTATAAATAGAAAATGTGATTGGATGATAATATATACTTCTTTACAATAGTAATCCATTAAAATTAATCTCTTAATTATGTATAGTCAATATGCATTAAATTTTTAAAATAATATTAGAAAATTAAATTAAATAATACGTAATAATATTTGATTGAATAGAGTTTATATATATATATATATATATATATATATATATATATATATATATATATAGTGGGGATTTGTTTATACAGGTGTAAGTTTTGGTATACTTACACTTTCAATAACTTTTTTATGGGTAAAAAATTTCATCAATAAACCATTGAATTCAAAATTCTTCTAATAGATCAAATATATCAAATTTTATCCAGTTTGAAAATGATTTATTATTTCATTATGGCACTTTATTTGACGGATAATATATTTTTAAAAATACTAATAAATATCAATTATTAAAATATATGCTCATTGTTATTCGATTTTTAAAATTTGACATGTTTTATTGTCCATATCAATGGTTTGATTAATTAAATTTATTTTCTATGAAGAGTTATTAAAGGGTATAATTTCACAAGATTTATATTTGGTATAACGATCCGTACTCAAATATATATTCAGTCAAACGTAATTTTTTTAATTAAGTAGTAAATGAGAAAATTTTGTCAACTAATTTTAAAGTTGCAAAGTTTCTGTAGCGCTTCATAATTAAGTAATTTTCATAATAAAGAAGCGCTAGCCCTTCTTCTTTTTTTCGTAAACCTATCACTGCTGCCTCATAATTATAGCACTTCTGCACTTCTATATTTGTTCTCTCATCACTTTCAAACAAGAGATTCAGTGAATTTCATCAATTCTCAAATATTATAAGGCTATGAATGAGGAAAAAAGATGAGAGAGAAAGTGGTGATCAGGAGAGAAACTAGCTAGAGAAAGAGTGCATTAGGCACGAGAGAATAAAAGAAACAAGTGATGAATGGATTGTGCAAGATAAAGAGTGAAAGTAATATGATATCAGCCTTATGATAGTTCAAAATAAAATACATTAAGTATAAATAGAAGAGGTGATAAATGTACCCAAAAAAGAAGACGTGATAAGCTTTAAATAATTAATGATAATAAAATAAAATACAACCTACAATAATAAAAAAAAAAGTTTTCGTCTCTTTAAATTCATTTCAATCAATTCTCAAATTTAATAATAATGAATAAATATTTTAAAAGAATATATATTTTACTTTTAAATTATTCTTTAAAAAATTCCATATATTATTATTTGATTTAAAAATTAATTGACATAAATATATAATAAAATTGATACGTTGCTTTCTCTTTCAATTTAGTTTGAGTTGGTCGTCTAACTCCAATTTCATCTATTCACAATATTCGAATTTATAAGTTTAAATCATGCCAGAATCAACCAAACTTTGATTGCTTTACTACGTGCGTAGTGCTGTTTGTATATAAATACTAAACAATATTATATTTTTAAAGTTCAATTTTAATGTACTGATAATCTAAATTTTTTTTACATGATTGTTAAATTATATATTAATAAAATAGTAAAACAAGTTTGATTTTCATCCTACAGCTTTAAAAGTGATATACATACATGAGAAGATTTATTGAAGAATAGTGTAAAAAATTTTATAATGTGACTATATTTAAATTAACTCCATAATATAAATTTTTTTATTGTCAGTGTATTTAATTTAGAGTTGTCTTAATTTTATTTAAATCAATCTAAATGTTACGTGATATTCTAACATTTTTTCACCTGATAAAAATAGTACTTCATTAATTATATCATGAAAAGAGACTCAAAACTATAAGGATCAATACAATGATGGAAAATCACACCTAAGATTTGCTTCCAATTCATGTAATTAAGGAATATCAAGAGCTATAATAATGAATTATAAGTGATGGTGAATATTTATACTCGATCGATCATCAAGCCACATAATGCTGGTTGGTGTGTATATATATCTTTTGAAGAGAATCGTTCTTTAATATCTGAGCACTGCTTCAGTACGACTTTTTCATAGAGTCCACAATGTCTAGGCTACAAGCTTCAGTTCTAAGTTAATACCATTTACACACACAGGCTTTTTAACTGCGTTCTATCTATATTTAGGAATTGAACTCACGCTTTTGTTCATCAAGTAAGGAAAAGGGAGAAAGTGATCTCCCACTGTTTTTGCTCGTAGGGACCCATAGATATATTCTTGTGTGAATAAAAATGGGTCCTACTAATTTTATACAAGATATATTTTTATTTGTGAGTCACATCAACTTTATTGTAAATGTGTATAAATTGTCATGAAATTATTTGTCTTCAAAACTTAAATTGTTGAGTTATAATATGTTAATAATTTTATATCTAATACACCTCTTTATGCAAATACCTCCTTTTTGACTTGAACATGAATATGTTTTTAATAACAGAGATAACTAAGATCAAATCCCTAAATACTTGATTCTTTAATACCATGTTATATATAAAATCATCTCTTTTAAAAACTTAAACTAATAGATAAAAATATATAAATAATTTTATATCTAATACAAATATGACATGATAAACTTACGCTCATATACAAATATTTTAGGGAGAAAGAGATATTGATGATACACACATATGGGACCGGAGCGTACGTGTTTGTTATATTGATGATAAAATTTTTATTTTAAAATTAGAATATATTGTTGATAACATGCTAATTAGTAATTTAGTAACCGATAAAAAAAATTAGTAACTAGTAGCATACAATTCATTAATTATCATGATGATGAATATAGAAGTGCGTTTCCTAGGGTAGGTTTTGCCAAATTGAGTTAGACATGACAAGATAGTACAATAAGTTATGATTTATTAATTCTTCGAATTGTTTGGAGCATACATACAAACATAATCCCATTGTATACATATAATAGTATAAATTTTGTTTTAACACTATCAACTAATTAAATTCTCTTTTGTTTAAGAATTTTAAAATAGTATGATAAGAATCAAACTTATATTTAGCTGATGTGATAATATGTTATTGAATTGGATGATTATGTAAAAAAAGTATACATTATTAGTTCAAAATTAAACTCCAAGTTAATTTATCTATATAATTAACTACTTTGTTATTGGTTTGCTAGTCAATGATAAAAATATACAGATTTGATTTTGCAAAAAACAGTTGAAGTGGTTTAAGAGAATTTTAGACTTGAGATATATTTGATTTTAATAAAATATATATAAATCAATAATTCGAATTAAATTTTATTTGTTCATAATGTAAAATGTTTTTGTAAGTTAAACTACATATATAGTTATTAAAATTAAAATCTACCTAAATATCTTATGAATTGGATATATTAAACCAAAGTTCCAAAATGTTCCTGTGTAGAAATGGAGGAATAAGGGGAACAAGGTGCATGCATCAATATTAGTCCTCAATCAACGTGGGACTCTGGAAATTAACATGAACACTGGTTGATTTCCAAGCCCTAAAGAGGAAGTGTATATTTACAAGGACTCAGATACTTGGCAATGATCTTAAGATAAAGTGGTAAGTCGACAAAAAATACTTACCTAAACTCTCATCATCATGATATTTATAGTGGGAGTTCGTCTTTGGAGGTTCCATCGCCTGGAGAATACTATCCTTGGGTTTCTGAGATTATAGTATATAGTAATTTTACATATGAAATTTATTTATAAAAAATTTATTTTGTAATTTTATCCTTCAACTAGACATATTCTTGGAGTCAACAACTACCTCTCAAAATAAATAAGCAGGTATTTGGATGGGATTTTCATGGATGAAAATCACTTTTTTAACTAAAAAAATTATTTTTTATATATTTATATAATTTTTTAAAATAATTAAAATCTAAAATTGAATCAGTTTTCAATTGTTTATAGAAGATAACAAAAATAACTTAAAAAAATTAATTTCTAACTTATTTTAATTATATATAAAATTTAAATTTTATAAATACTTTTTTAAAATTTGAAATAACGCATCCTAAATCTAGTTTTTAGACTGTGTCAAATCATCAGGTTTTTTTTTTTTAATTTTAGAGTAGTTGTTAGGCACTTTTTGGCCCAATTTGTTCTCGGGCTTTTATGCTAGTCCGAACAATTCCTATTTCAATTGTATTTCGCTTTTCAAAGTATCCATCGGGGTTTCAACCTTGATTAACCTCAATTCGGTTATAAGAACAATGAATTAGCCTCGATGATTATTATTAATTTCAAGCAGATGGAAGTGAAAAAGGGGAAAGAATTTTGGGGAGGAAGAATAAACAATAGAGAGAGGATGACGATATGCCTTTCACTTTTTATTTTTTAACCTTTTGGGAGAGAGAATGGGGTCACTATCAATTTTGCAGATGCTCATGGTGGGTGGGTCCTACTTGTGCTCCTTCTAGTGCGATGCTTGTCGTTTTCTATGACCACATGCATTTATGTTAATTCAAGTTTTGATGGACACGATTCGAATCATCACCACCCAGGAAGAATAATGTGAAGTACTGAGGTATACCGTGAAATATTTGTATATTCTTTGAGTGATCGTGTAAGTTCTTATGTTATTTATTTAAAAATATAAAATATTATATTAATTTATATTTTATTTATTATTAAATAAAATATAAATTTTATTTAAATAAGATTAATATTTAATTTAATTATAAATAATATATAAATTAATATTATATCATATTTTATAAGTTCAAATAATATTTTCAATAAAATGACATAGTCCGAGACGTGGCATTAGGTGAAGCACTTGAAATGCAATGTCACTGGTTTCACTGTTGTATTAGAACGATAAATAAAATAGATTATGATCTGTGCTTTGTTTTTTTGACTTTTCCGTTGAATTTTGCAAACAAGATCAAACTGACTACAAAAGATATTATTACGTGGACTTAAATATAATTTTAGATCTTCAATAATTACTCACCTTTAAGATGGTATAAATAAGACAGGCAAGATAATTACATGTTCAACAGTAGATATCGGTCATAACAAAAAAAATTGATTTTGGTCAAAACAAATTATAGCTGTGATTTATAATTTTTATTATCTATTTTTTAAAAATTGTTTGGTTTTTTATCTTTATAGTAAAATATAACTCCATTTCTTATGAAATAATAATATTGCAATGAACGTCTACTCTATTTCTAAAACATACACTCTCCTCTTCCACAAAAAAGAAAATAAATTAAAGTCAAGTGTAATTTATTTTAAATTTATAGGAGAGAGGAGTATATATTTTAAAAATAGAGAGATAAGTATAATATTGTTATCTCTCAATAAAGGAGAATGTATTTTACATATTTTATTTTTACTCTTTTGTTTTAAACAACAAGTTAGTTAATAAAAGACCATGTTATCTAATCATATATTGCAATAAGTAATGTCCCTAAAACATTAATTGAAATAATGGTTATGTAGGATTGGATAATGTGCATTATGGGTCAGCTTAGCATTTAACATAAAGACTAATAGTAGAAATAAAATCAAACAATTTTAAAAATCAAATCCTATTTGATGGTAAGTTTACTTTTTTTAGAATTTAATTTTGTTGCACTATCATTATAAAAAAAAACAAAATTATTCTATTAGCTAACCATGTGATGAATTATATTTGAACCCTCTTTTTTTCAACTTGACATTAATGTATAATTAAATAATATTAAAAAAGAATTTAATTTAATTTTTATGCATAACTAGTATAAATTTATTTTTACATTATCATCCAATCTTGTATTGTCACATAGCAAAAATAGTTAATTTTTACACCCATTACTTGAAAAGTCATGCAAATGGGATAATTTAATTTAATGATAGTGTAAAAAAAAAAATATATTGTCAATGCATAAAAATCAAAGTCAAAAGAATTTATACTAATAATATATCAAAACTAATTTTTTTCTAATGGATTTAAGTAAAATACATTGTTAGTATAAAAAAATTTTACATAATTAAACAATGATATATCATTAAATATAGTTACTTTCCTCCCCATTGCTTTAAGCGTCATGCAAAAGGAGATATTTAATTGGATGAAGGTGTAAATTTTTTTTACATTATTAGTATATTAAAATTAAACTATTTTTTTAATTACTAAAAAATAATAATAAAAGGAATTTATAAAAATTTATATTTTTTCACTTACAAGTTCCATTGTAATATAAACCGCAAAATGATATATTTAACAAGAATTTCATATATTCAAATATATGTTAAACATGATGTGCATTTTATTATTTTACAATCACTTATTGCTAGGGTACACCTAAGAAAGGTGAACTCGGGTCCGTTGTAAATCAAATAAGGGAAAACAATATAAAAAGTTTTATACTGTCAAGAAATTAAATTCAATTATTTTTTATATATTATTTAATTATACATTAATGTTAAGTGAAAAAAAGAGGGTTCACATATAATAACATCACATGGTTAGATAATAGTATGATTTTTTTTTTTATAAAGATAGCAGCAACAAAATTAAATTCTTAAAAGTAAACTTACTAAAATATGATTTGATTTTAAAAACTTTTTTATTTTAGTCCTAATGTAATAGTTCTGCTTATAATAAATGCTAACCTAACAGAATGCATATTATCCAATCCTACATAACAATTATCTATTAATGTTTCAGGTAGAATTATCGATTGTAATGTATGATTAGGTGTCATGGTCTTTTATTAAACTAATTTGGTATTTAACATAAAGAGTAATAATAGAGATTAGAGTAAAGTACATTCTTCTTCATTGAGAGATAATAATATTATAAATTATTTTAAAATATACACTCATCTCCTCTATAAACTTAAAATAAATTATTACACTTGACTTTAATCCGTTTTCACTTTTGTAGTAGAGGAGGGTGTGTGTTTTAGAAATAAAGAAAAAGTGGATTATAATATTATCATTCTTAAGGAAGGAGATTGTATTTTACTCTAAAGATTAAAACCAAATAATTTTTAAAAAATAGATAATAAAAATCACAAATCGGAACTATGATTAGTTTTGACCAAAATCATATTTAAGTCCATGTAATATTACCTTTTGTAATCAATTTGATCTGGTTTGCAAAATCCAAGTGGAAAGTAAAAAAACAAAGCATAGATTATAATATATTTATTTATTGTTCTAATACAACAGTGAAACAAAACACATTGTACTTCAAGCGCTTCACCGAATGCCACGTCTCGGACTCATGCAATCTCAAATGAGCTCGAGACCGTTGCATCATCACTCTATTCTTTTAGCACATTTTATGTGTATTTTCCAGTCAAGTGTAATCACTAATCTTAGACTTTTAGACAACTTTAATTTTGAATGTTACAAATTAAAATAAGTAATTATGTATATTTATAAAGTCCGAGTAAATTGTGCTTCAACAACATGTAAAAATTTCTAGATATATACATGATATACGTGTCAAAAGGTGAAGTAAAGTACTTTAACTATCATTACATGCATAATAAAACTATAAAAGAAATAAACAGAGGTAATATATATGTGCCATGAAAATACGGAGAAATGTAGTGCATGTTTGAGAATAATAAATTATTTTTTAAGACAGATTTTCTCTATAAAAAAGTTCAATATATATTATTTGATATATTTAGCAAATGTAGATGAAATTTATTATGATATTTAACTTATTTTATTTAAAATTTAATTTCTATGTATTGATAGTGCAAAATTTTTTCATATATTATCCAATCATATATTATCACATAAGTAAAAATAGTTAAATTTTACATTATTAATGTATAAAGATTAAACTCTTAGTTTTTATTACTAAGTTAAATTTAATATCAAATATTATACAACATAAAAAAATTATTTATTTAATAATTTACTAAATTAAAATAGATTTTTTGCATACAATTCAAACAAAATGCATTATCTCAAAATTATTTTTCTGTTAATATCTCTAAATATAAGATCAAATTTATCATAATTAATTATTACTTGTTAAAATAATTTTACCTATATAGTTTATCCAATCACAAACATGTAGTGATAAATTCTTAAAATAGATCCTTACAGTTTGCCAAAAACTATATCAAATCTTAACGAACAAAATATTTCATTGTAATTATACTCCATGCTAGCTAGTTCAATTGCTCAAACGTATATCAAACATGATTTTGGGTGCTTTGACAAAATAGAAACAGCGCCTCTAACTTCTTTAACTAGTTTTATTGAAAGCGTTGAAATAATAAGACGATAAAGTAGCTTCAAGGTGGGGAACTGTTCTTTCGATGGGTATTGCAATGACTCTATTAGCGTTATTTTAATCTATATTAAATAAAATGATTAAATATATTTTTTGTCCCTGAAAAAAAGTAGTTAGTTTTGGTTTTGATCCTGTAAAAAAAAGATTGGTTTTTGTACAAACATTTCCAAAATTATTTGGTTATGTTTTAGTCTTTGATGTTAATTTGTCTCCGTTAGATGTTAAGTAGCTAACAGAAACTCACGATATCAAATGTTGTATTGTAACCACTAGTTGTACGTGACATATCATAATCATACCATGTGTCAAAATTCTACTGTAAAATAAGCTATTAGTTAGGTTTGGTAAGATAAGTTATATAATAACCATACTATGTGACACATCTAATGAGCTATTGGGTGAAGATTTTGATATATAAAATCATGATGTGTCATATATAACTATTGACTACTATATAAGATTAGATATTGTGACTTTTGGTTTGTCATCAACGAGTCAGACTAATTGCATGACTAAAATCAAATGATTTTGAAATTTTTTAACCAAAATCAAATTTTTTTTTCCAGAAATTAAAATAAAAACTTGCTTATTTTTTTAGGAACAAAAAGATATTTAAGCCTAGTTAAATAAGAAAAAAAAAGACTACAAAATACTTAACAGTTATGCTGAGGATTGTGGTTGATAATTTTGTTAACAGTGTTCTCTAAGTAGGCATTTTCCATATTTATGGCTAAGCTAACCCTCGCCAGCAACAACCACCCTTTCTGAATACACTCTTGCAATCGACTCTGCGCAGGCCAAACTTCTATGACCTTATTCATTCATCCCTCGAAAAAAGGTAATTTCGATAGGCAATGTTTGACTATAACATCGTTACTTTGTTGTGCATGCACTTCCTTGTCATCTATTAAACCACGACTTAGCTTCGCTGTATTATGGGGCGTATCAAGTTAGAGGGATGCTTTTGGTTTATTATGAAAATAACAGTAGCAGATTTGGATCGAATATATAATCATAGATATGAATGATAAGATAAAAGTTAATTAATGGTAATTAATGTCTATATACTCATTAAAAAAAATCATACGATTTTATATTTTAAATGGTTAATGTAAAATTCAATGATTAATATTCACTTATCTCATTTTCATAATTGAAAAATTCTTGGTGCTAAAAGGAGAAAATATATTTGTTCTATTTCATTTAATAAATTACATATAAGCTACGATATTAAATACGCATGGAAAATGGAAGACAACCAAGCTACTCTCACTTGATCCTCTTCCACACACACACTCTCTCTCTCTCTTTTTTGGTGGATCAAAGGGCTAACGCCCAAAAGCAAAAACACTAAGAAATGTAACTCGGGAGAGTCACTTCCTTAGCATCATCGGCCAACAGCAGAAGCATACCCACAAGCGGGTCATAGAAAACACATAGAACCCAATATCAAAAGAAAGAGAAATGTTATTGTCCTATTATTTGTGAGATATCGTGTGACGCACTCTTATCTCCTATTGGATGAAGTGGACCATACTTTTCTTAAAACATCTCATCCAATAATAGATGAAAATATGTTAACGCGGTGCAAATGTTAGTACAAATAACACTGCTCTAAAAGGACTGAGCTATCAACGTAAGCCATCCGCAACTCTATTAGCTTCCAAAAATGCGTCACACACCTTGAACTGCTCGCAGTTCCTGTTAAGAAGGAGCTTGTTCTTCATAATGAGAGAAGCATAGCGGTGTCTAACATCACAATGTGACTGCAGAAGAACAATAGCACTCGTAGAATCCAATTCTGGAATCACACCCCTCTCTAAATATAGGAGATAAACGGAAATGTGTTTTTTCTTTCTTCATTTGTTATGAATACGAGATATTTGGTTGTATAAATTAATTGTAGGAGTTTTTTTTTATTCAAGATGTTGAGGCTATACTCTTTTATAATGTTTTCTTCGCATATATACTTTTTTGCATTGCATCCGAAAAAGCTCATTAACTAATACCCTGGAAGCATTTATCAAACACAAAAAAAGAACAAATAAATCCTGTCGCAAGCTTACTAATTAAACCAACTTTAGTAAAAAAATTTAAACTTTTGACTAGCTTTCAATTTTCTTATGATTTTATGTAGCACTACCTGAACATACATTTTAGCCCTTCTGTCAAAATTTTGCTTATTGGTAATGAAAAATAAATGTACTATATTTCCTCAAACTTAGTCAAGTGCAACCTAAAATCATAAATTAGCAAATAATGTGCAACTTGATATCCTGAACTTGTTTATATGTGTATTATATTCTTGTCAACAATAAATGAATAAGTTAGCAGAATGGTCAATTTGCAAATTAAGAAACGTCATTAATCGATTTGCATATTTTTAAAAGATTTAGAATAAAGTGCACAAAATTTATAATTAAAAAGGTAGAGCGTGATATTATCTCTTTTTTATTAAAAATAATCCCAATTCGATATATATTATTGTTTGCACAAAAAAATTTGTCCTTTAATTTCCCTCCATATTTAACCAAATATTTACTCCTTTTCCCTCTTTTCCTTTTCAATGCCCTCACTTCAATGTAGTTGTAGTACTGCCATATCTCATGGAAGATTAAATAGCTCATCACATGTGGTCCATGTTTGATTCCTCACCAACTAGTGGTGGGGGTTGTGGCATTTTACTGTAAATCTGAGCTTTGTAATAGTAATTAATGGCTACTTCATAACCCCAGCCCTTCCCATGTGTTCACAGGTAAAGTATTAAGGTACTACGGCATGTGTACATATATGGACCAGATGCTCTTATAAAGAGAGTTTTTGTAGCAAACTAAAGTTATTCTTTCCTTCTGCGTACACCAAATTGGTGACTCTTCTTTTTCAATGCTAGGTAAACTGTTTATATATGTCGTGAATGTGAGGAATATTGTTGGCACTATTAAATGTAAAGTCATTCGTGACACGTACGGTATCAGCTGAGAGCCATCATGGTCAATTATTATAAGGTTTGATCGTTGGTATCGTATATATTCTGATAAATTGTTTATGATTCAAGCCAAAAAAATAAAAGAGTAGCTCGTGTGAGGAGTGTGTTATTAAATTATTTCTTCTAAAATTTTAAATTGTTGGATAAGGTATGTCGCACATGAATGATTTTATGTATAATAGACATCAATATGATAAGTTCACTAAATTGAAATTAATTTACACTAGTTGCTGATGAAGGTAATTTGACTCTAATAATTTTTATCATTTAACTAGATATTTCATCTCGTGCATTGAACGGATGATATAAATATATAGCTTTAATTTAATTTTTTCAGAGGATTATTTTTTAGATATATAGAATATTAAAATCTTTATAATTGTTACTTTTAATTTTTATAAAATAATGTTTAACTCAATAATAGTCATATTTTGATGAATTTTCCTTAAAGTTATGGATTTAATTATGATCCAGTGACAATGAAAATATTTTACACTATCATCCAATAATATATTCCACATCAGGCATAATGGTTGCCTACCACATGTATTACTTGAAAGATTATTTGAATGAAATAATTTAATTGGATGATAACATAAAATATTTTACATTGTCAATGTATTAAAAATCAAATTCTAAATTCATAAATTATAAATATTTAGTTAATTATGTTATCTTATATGTACAAGTGTTTATCAAGCATATATATATATATATATATATATATATATATATATATATATATATATATATATTATATGATTATTATGAAAAGGTTAGAAGATATAAATAAAAAAATGAAAGGTCAAAATATAATAAATAGTATTAATAATAATTAAAATATATTTAATAAAAATGCCAAATAATGATTTTAATCAAAGAAAAAAGTCAAACTATAAATAAAAATGAAAGATTATTATTTTAAAAATAAAAAATTCAAATTTAAGGGAAAATGCCATGTGGCACATATAGTGGAAGAGCTTTAATATTAATATATAGATATATAGATGAATTTTGATGTTAGTACGTTTCTATTTATTGACATGGGAGACATTGGTTTATCATTCTTGGAGATAGAGAATTTACAGTTAACCTCCCATTAACTTGTGCATTTTTTTTGAATCAAACTTGTGTTGTCATTCTTACAATGATAACACCATCTAATTGATTAGACTAAATACTCATTTCACCTCCTCAAAATTATATTAAGGGATAAATTAATCCTTTAGAGTTTGAAAGTCCCATATTAATCCCCATTTGAAAAAAAAGTGAAAAATTGGTCCATTTTTATAAGTTCATACAATTAAAAAAAATACTAGATGAATCTATTCAAATGAATCAATTTGTTCCAATGCCCCTCTTTTTTGAAATGTGAGGGATTGATATAAGACTTTCAAATTCTGAAGATTAATTTAATTTATTTCTTGATATATTTCTAAGGACCATTTTTTATATTCAGTCAATTTGTTATTTTTCTCAAATTTTATTGGCAAGCTATGTAAAATTGCATAGAAATTAATCTATATATCAAATAGGTTTAGATATAAAAAAACATAGACCAATAAGGTGTTGCATGCTCCGAGTTAAATGGAGTCAAGTCCCTTAGACATGTGATTTTGAATTCCATTGTGATTTATGTTATAGAAAAATATCATTTGAAGGAGTCCTGCTTATGCTTCTCTATAGTACTTTGAGAGATTAGTCTCCCATATGTTAGATAAGGGATGCTTTTGAAAATGAAAAAAATATAGTATTATTTAATTAATTTTTTCTCTCATTTACAATATTTATTATTTGATTTAGTTGAGAAATGAAAATGCTAGAAAAGTTAGAAAAAGTTACTTAATATTACTTACATTCTTAAACAAGAGTTCAATTTTAAATGCACATATGAATTAAGAAAATGATTAACAAAGTCTTGATATTAGGATAATTTAAATATATTTTATTAAATTACTCTCGTTACATTCCTATCTCTTTATCAATTACTCTCTCTGTTCACTTATCATCTAGTAGGAATGTAGCTAGAAAAACATTATTAATATTGTATAGATTTTTTAAATGAATAGTTATTTATGAACAACTAAAATTTTCAAAATAGACATTTATTTGAGAATGGAAGTAATACTCCTTTAAAATTATTAAACGACACATAATTTTAAAGTTTTTTAAATTAATTTTAGACTAAATCTCCAATACAGTTCCTAAGAAATATTTTGGGTTCCATCATGCACATTGCTCATGGCTCCCTCAACACGCTCTAGGACCTCAGGTCGGATCTCTCCAGACTCAAGTTTTGTTGATCCTTCATGGTTGGGCTTGCGGCCCTTTGTCGAAGTTGGACCTCTTCGTTTTCTAACATATTAATTTAAGAGTTACCATATTATTGAAATGGGTTAGTGACATTTATTATTTGAAAAGTCATACTGTTAATGAAATGATTTAATTGGATAATAGTATAAAAAATATTTATATCATTAGTGTATAGAAATTAAACTTTTAATTTATATTGATAAAAAAATATTAATTTATAAAAGTATAAATTTCTAATATATTAATTTTATAGAAAAAATAAAAGTGTTAGGAAAAAAAACACCTCGATGAATACTGAATAGTGTATATTTACTCTACTCTTCTTTTTCTATCAGAGTCCAAAGCGCGTGAGGAGGAATGACAAAGGCGCGCTTGAGATGTTGCTTCTCTTACAGCATAATCTTTGTTTCTCATGACCACACGAGTGCAGACAACAACACAGATGACACTACTAATTACACTAAAAAAGTTACCACGCCACACCAAACCACACCAAGATATGATACTAGTATTGAGTAAACTTTAATTTTTGTCCTCAAATCATACAAAGGTATTATCTTTGTCTTTAAAAGGTTCATGTTATCATTTTACCTTTTAAAAAATGTATCATATTACAAGTTTAGTTTCTATGAGTATTAACTGGTAAAATTTTTTTATATTATCATTCGTCATATATTGTCAAATTAGTGGTTGGGTCTCACATTTACTAGTAAAGTCATACAAATGAAAGGAATTTATTGGATAAAAGAGTAAAATAGTTTTGCGTTGTCAATACATTTAAATTAAACTCATATTATTTTAGTTATTTAAAACAAATTTCAACATCAATTTTCAATAACATAAGTGTTATTAATTTAATCTCAATTATACAAAATGCAACCAAATAAGTTATTACCTAATGTCAGGCTTTTTTACGAATAAAATAAAAATTAATTATTCATGCAAACCCACTATTTGGACATCCCTATACGCACACGTGCATGCAAATTGGCTAACAATAGGCCGATATAGTGTTGTTATGTAGTATGCATAAATCAGCCAACTAGTAGCCAATTTATATGTGCAAATCGGTTGAGCCACCTTTATGTGCATGCAAGCGGCTAACGTTTGCCTATTTGTATGTGTTTCACATGCACAATAAATAGCTTAAGATTTAGCCTATTTATATGTGTCCGTCATTCGCAACCATGTCTCTTTCTAATTATACATGATCTGATGAGTCCTTTGTAGTAGAGGAGCGACAACAAGCTAGGAGTTGGAGCCAAAGGACTTGCAGTGTCAACTCGTGATCTGGTGCAACTGCGGGTACTTCAAGTATTGCAGGTATCCTATCGGCATGTACTTGTTGCGTGCACATCCAAGGTACGACTTATTTGAGGTGATTTTGTTGATAATGTTTACCACATACAGAGTGTTTTCAATGTTTATAAAATGGAGTTTACACCAATTGCAAATGAGAGGCCGAATGTCTCATGCTGGTCAATTACATCTTGAATAGTCATGCTTCTGATGGGCTCCTGAATGGGCTTGCTGTATGTGATTGGGCAGTGAAGTCTTGCCCAATAGATCAAATAGGCTATTTAGTGTGCAAAAGAAACACACATAAATAGGCTAACATTAGCCATTTTGCGTGCACATTATTAAAAAACCCTAATAAACCTATATGCACATAAATATGCTAAGGCTGGACAATTTATGCATACTCATGATGACCTGACTTAGAACGTGAATGGTATATGGGGGAGTCCCCACATAAACCTCCTGAATAACGTATCTCTCTAAATGCATGAAATAACATAATTTTTATTTTTAAAATATAAATAAATCTAACTCACTATCGATTTCTCTATTCAAAACATAATATTTGAACTTGTAAAATTGATGTGTTTTCAACATACATAATGTTGAAATTTGGTTTAATACTTAAAAACTGAATCATAAGAACATGTTTGGCTCGTTACATAAATTCTAGTCACAATCTACAATTCTAAACCATTGCTTGAAATCTGTAAACATATATTGATGTTCATAACTCTAAAAGTAATTATATAATCTTAAAATGAATGCATGACATGGATTATGCCTGCACAACTACTAGAACACCCTAATCTAACATGTCCTAGATTAAGCCTTACTACAAAGTAAAGCTCACCACTAGAATAACTACGTATACTAGAATGGCGACTGACAAATACTAGACCTGCAACTATAAGGAGAAAGGAGATGAGGTCAACGGGCTAGTGAGTGGCTTCTCACTTATTACCCACATGGGATGACCATCAGGATATATAATATATATGCATAACAAACCATTTCAAATATTTACATACTTAGATGCATAGGAAACACCTCTAAATTCATAGATTCATAGGAAAGCTTTTATAAATTTGTAGGGTTATCATAAATCATTTTAAACTAGTGGTGTGGAAAATACTAGAGAAACATTAATCTTTGGATATATATATATATATCAATAATAATCTCTGAAATTTCTCTGATCTCTATGGGTCCTCAAAAGGCCTCGAATTTGGACACCTAACTAGGTTCCATTTCTGATTCTCTGATAGGATGAGATTGTCCTCTGGTGAACAACTTGGTACCTAGGTTAATGACCTCTCAACTGTTAACTCGCTTCCATTCTCTATAGCTCCGTTTAAAACTAGCTTGCACATAAGCTAAATAACTCTGAAAATCTAAAAACTCTGATTCGTATGACTTAACAATCTGACTTTAGTATTAGCATAAATGTGGCTATGAAATTATGCCCAAGGAATCACCAAGTTTGTAGGCATCGTAATTTCAAAAGTCCACAGAATATGTATCTAATAATTGATATGAATCATATTGAGTTCCATACTTTCAATATCATAAAATTGAAATTCAAAAATCATATCTCAACTGACATACTTTCATACACTTGGGAGTTCCAAAAACATATTTCATAATCACATGACTTTATAACATGGTAGGTCTAGAATCATAATTACTTCTCTGTTCATGAAAGCTACATCATACTCCGCTCAACATTTTCTCATATAACTTAGCTTGATACTTTAAAAACACAATTTGAAATCTCAAGTCTTAAAAACATAGCAATATCATGATTTCATCAAAACATATTTGACAACTTGGCAAATTTGCTAAAATATACATTTCCCAATAAATCATTTCTTGAGCATATAATACATTTCCATATCAATCATGGTCCCATGGTTTTCTTAAAACACATTTTTCATGCTATAGCCAAAATCATAATCTTTGCTAGCTTGTCATAACTTGCAAAATCATATTTATACATACTTTCACATGTACAACAATCATCATACATAAAACATACTCAGCTCATAATGATTGAAAATAAGGTTATGAGTTTGAATCCACTCACTGTTTAGAGTTGGGAGTATGTGGATGCCACTAATTTGACCTTGCAAGCTTTGAATGACACTAATAACTATTATAGAACAACAAAGACAAATGATAATCTATACAACTCTAGGACAACTCTCAATCAACTTTATGAATATTGGGGAGTGCCTCTCTTGACAATAATGAGAGATAACAACACCCATAATATGGAGAAGGAAGAAGAGGGAGAAATCTAACATAAAACATAGACAAATCTTTATCTTGGAGCTTGAAGGAGGTAGGATTTAGTGGGGAAGAGAGTGGAGAGGTAGAAGAGAGGATTTGAGGTGTTAATAAGGTTTGCATTTTGGGGGTTTTTTTAATGAGTGGAAGGAGTATTTATAGGATGGGGGTCTCTTAACTCAAAACAGTGTCTTTTTGGCACTATTCACACATGAGGACCCTTACCAAGCGAGCTCACCAAGTTCTAGAACCATCCATGGGAAAAAGGCTACGCAGATGAACTCATAAGCCTTGCCTGGCCAGCTCAAGTATTAGGGGACCATGCTTGGCGAACTCTTAGCCTTACTTATAATTGATCTGTTGTTCTGATTTTTGCTTCCTCCATCTATCCAGGGCCTTCCCTCTAACACAGGTGGATCTTGGAGGGTCCTAAGGCCATCCTAGACTTGACTAGAAATACGTGAACTTAGGTATTACAATCCTGCATAACAACTCTAAATCGTCCAGTTGTTTACTGATTTACCTTTATAAAAAATAATCTTCAAATAGTGGATTTGTGTAAGTAATTATTATTTTTATTTTGTTATAGTAAAAAAGACTCTATGGTCGAGACTGTAGTGGCAAGATCCTTTACCTTGAGTAACCACATAGTAATGTGATGGGTTTGAACCCAAATATGGTTTGAGACCACTTGCGCCTTACCTGAGAGTATGTGTGACAAAAAATATTAAGTTATTACCTTAGGATTTTATTATTGTATTTCTCCTAATTAGATAATCAAAAAGAATAAAATGATAATGATTTGTATTATTAAAATTCTTTTGGTGCCAATATTAGTTTTATGGGTATTCGGTATGAATACCCATTATTTATGAGCGGTTATTATTAAGGTTATCGATCAAACTTACCTAAATTCATGGAGCTTAGGTAAACTCTTCAACAAATAAACTCATAAAGTTCAACTCGTAAACTCATAAGAGTTTACTTGTAAAATCATAAACTCGATTAGAGGACATAACTCGTAAACTCAAAACAGTTTATACGAGTTAACTTGAGAGTTACATTTGACAACCTTGGTTATTGTTTAATCATGACCCATATAATTACTTTTAATATCTTTTTATATTGTTTATTATTTTTATAAAACTGCTCACATAGCTTAATCTTAACCACTAATTCTTATAAGGTGTTGATGCCCTTGAAAAAGTTGAGGATACCATATGTGTAACGATGCTTGAATATTTAGAGGACAAAAATAAGATTTTAATTCTTTATTGACAGAGTTTAATAAGATTTTAATTCTTTATTGACAGAGTTTCAATTTTTTATAACTTTGTTTATTATTTTATCAGTATTTTAAAATATTAATTGAATTTAATATCATTGTAATTTTTTTATATATAATCACCTAATAATGCATTGCCAACATGTTATTAAGAGTATTTATTTTTCACAATTATTTTAAATATTATACTTATATTAATATAATTAATTAGCAATGTAAAATATTTTAATGACTAAAATCTCAAGTTCGTTCCTAACAAATATCTTCAAGGATAAATTAATCTCTAGTGATTTAAAAGTTTCTTCATAGTCTCTTACTTTTCATAAACAAGGAGATGCTACTTGCTATATTAACTTGTCATTCCAACAATTACCAAGAAAAACACATGTTGATTGTTAAATTGTTGATTTGACCCTCAATTAAACTCCAAGGTGGCTTATTATTAAGTATCTTGCATCAGAACAACCATGCTTTGATCTTCTTCTTTATCAACCACATTTATACTTTCTCAAACCCTAGCCCCCTTTATTCGCCAATTCTTTTTATTATTTTATATATCTCAAGTCAAAACGAGGTCATTTACTCATTTAGTGCTATCATGCAATTTAATAGAATCACATTGTCAATTTAATGTTAAACATGTGTTTTTCAGCCAAGTGTTAGAATGCAAAGTTAATATAGCAATTGCCGCTTTTGTGGCAAGTGAGAGACTATGGAGCGACTTTTAAATGTTGATAGACTAATTTGCTCCATGAAATATTTGCCAATGACAAGTTTTGAGTTTTACTCTATAATATTGTTATGTTTTTAATTATATTATATTTCAAAGTTAATTTTATTATTTAATATTATTAATATTATGTTCTAATTCCTTCATCACGCGTTTCTAGTTTTCCATTAGGAGACCATTTATACCATTCAAAATTATAATATACAACTCTTATTAGTATACTAAACGTTGTGATAATTATTGTATTTTAATGATCCTTTAATTTTAACTTTGGGTTATGGAACGTAAACATTTGCTCTCTAATTCTTTTGTTCGTTGAGTATTAGCTCCTAACGGCATCTTTGTGGTCTTCCTTATATATAATACTCTTATAAAATATAGAAGATATAGACAAAAAGTTAGTTCGTATATTATATTTTATAAATACTTGGAATTATTCTTCTATTAAGTTATTGGTTTCTTTGAGCAATGCTTGCGAGTTCTTCATGTAATATCACTAGTTACGTTTAATTAAGTGCAGAGTTAGTAACGAGTGATGTTATATCTTGAAGAGTATTAACCATGAATACCATTTACCGAATATAATTATCTTGTAGTGGCGACCTAGCACGATTCATCCATAAAATAATAAACACGTTAATTTTTTTCTATTTTTTATTGTGTGATTTACTTGTCCTATTTAATTTTACTGTTTTGTTATAGATCATTTATATTACTTGAATTTATTTTTGTTTTATTTAATCTTATTCGTGTTATTAGAATTAAATTTTCCAACATTATTTCAATAATATATTAAAATCAATTTCTTAAAATACAACCTCAAAATAACATTAAACTATTTTATCATTTCATATAATGTAGTGGAACGAAGAGAGTATTTTTTGATCATGTATTATTATTATTATTATTATCATGATGTATTATTTAATGATGATAGTGTATCAACATTCTTTTATATGTATATAAAGAATCAAAGAAGTGTCAATCTTGAAAAAAAGTTCAAAGAAGTAAAACTAAGAACTGAAACAAGCAATTAATGATAAATAAATTAATAAGTTAGTTAATTAATGAGAATAAATATTAATTAGCTTTTTTTTCTAGAATAAATGGACAATAAAAGAAGAAAGCATAATTAATAGAGAAAGAGGTCATATTGGTTAGGGGTAGCAAAATGGGTTGGGCCATTGAGTTGGCCCACCCAAACCATCTTTATTAATGGGGCAAGGAGACATTTCTAGCCTGCTAAAAAATTCAACCCGCTAACTCATGGGTTGGGTTGGACCCATGGGTATCTCTTTCTCTCTTTTTGTTTTTTGGTTTTTGGCCTATTTTAGCCTAACTCGAGGCACTCCCCAAAAGCCTAAACCAAACCCTAACTATCCAATTTTTTTCCCTATGCGCAAACACTTAACATAGTGAATCCTTTACCTAATCCCCTTAACCATTCATCTTTCTCCTATGAAGTGTTGTGAACCTTAACCCATTTCTTTCTTCTCTATGCAAAAACACCATGCCTCCAATTCCCCTCCATTCCCCTCTCTTTTTCTCCCATCGGTGAACACAGAGGGCCACCCCATCTATCTCTTTCTTAACTTGGCGGATGGGGAACACAAACACCAGAATCATCGCCACCATCTTTCTCTTTACTCCTTGGTGTGTGGCGTCTCGTCAACGTTTTTCCTCTCTCCATTTCTGTCTCTTCTCTCCTAGGTAAGCTCTCTAATCTTTATCTCATCTCTAATCTTTTCTCTATTAGCTCTTTTTGACCTCTAAGCTCTCTTTCGTTTCTTTGAATTGGATAATGTTTTAAAAAAAATTATAAAAAGATTTTGTTGTTGATTTGGTTGCTAATTTGTTGGTTTTAGTTTGAATTGATAAAAAGATTTTGTTTTTCATTTTTTAATGAAGATTTTGTTGTTGATTCGGTTAATATTTTATTGGTTTAAGTTTGTATTGATAACAAGATTTTGTTGATTTTTTTTTGTTTTGACATGGGTATAGATAAAATGATTATTGATAGTTTTTATGTTTTATGTGAATAAAGGTAGCAAAAATAATAAAAAAGGGTGAGCCAATCTACCAACCCACAAAAAAAGGGTAGGTGGGATTTCCAACGATATAAAACAAGTTGCCTTGCCTTGCCTTAAAAAAAATCAACCTATTTGGCTCGCTTTCAAGACCGCAAGTTGGACTTGTGGGTCTTTCTTCTCTCCTTTTTTTCTTGCCCCATTTTACCTTGACTCATGAGGTAGTACTTCCCAAAAGCCTAAACCAAACCCTAACTATCCAATTTTTTCTTCTCTATGAACAAACACTTAACATAAGCGAATCCTTCCCCTAAACCCCTCGCTGTTCATCTTTCTCCCTTGAAGTGTTGCGAGCCCAAACCAACTTCTTTCTTTTCTCTAAAACACACAATGCTTCTATCTCTATCTTTCTGTCTCTCATTGGTAAACATAGATAGGGCCACCCCATCTATCTCTCTTTCTGAACTTGACGGATGGCGAACACGGACACCAGCAATGCCATTCATCACCCTTTTCTTCCTCTCAATGTTTCTCTTTTCTCTCAAGTAAGCTCACTAATATCTACCCTATCTCTAATTTTCCACATATTAGCTAGCTCTTTTTTTTTTTTTATCTCTAAGCTCTCTCTTCATCTTTTGATTTGGTTAACGATTTAAAAAAAAGTTATACAAAGATTTTATTGTTGATTTAGTTAATATTTTGTTGGTTTTAGTTTGTATTGATAAAAAGATTTTGTTGTTTTTTACTATGAAGATTTTGTCATTGATTTGGTTAATATTTTCTTGATTTTAGTCTATACCAATAAAATTTTTTTGTTTTTTTCAACTTGGGTATAGAAAAAATATATTATTAATAGTTTTTTTTTGTTTTATGTGAATAAATGTAGGCAAAAGAAAAAAAATGACTAGGCTAATCTGCTAACCCACCATAAAACAAGGTGGGGTGGCATTCCAACCCATTCGATCAAAACGAGTTGCATTGTGTTGTTCCGATATTTTCTAATCGATGACAGGTCACAGCAAGTTGACCTACCTCACCCCATTTGCTTGGTGTTAGGAATTATAAAGTACTTTTACTTTTTCTTATTTTATGGACTAAAATGATTTTGATCTACTTAATTGAATGCACTAAATTCTTAATTCTTGCAAAATTACTAATAACATTATATGTGTGTTTGGATGAGATTGTGGGGCCGAAAAGCACCTTTTTAACCCAAAACTAAATTTTCATATATTTATATAATTTTTAAAAATAATAAAAATCTTTAAGCCAATCATCTTTTAGGTTTTTTTTGTAGAAACTAAAATGAGTAGTTTTTGAAAAAAAAATCAATTTACAACCTTTCAATTATATAATAAAATTTAAGCTTCATAATCACTTTTTTTTTATTTAAATATGAAACAGGGCACCATTGTCATGCCAAATTACTTTTTTTTTCGTCTACCTTCACTCGACAAGTAAGAGACTAATTTTTTAAGGTACATTTAGGCGTTTAAGTGGGAACCTTTCCAACTGTTTTTTTCATACATGTGAATCCAAAATTGAACCTAAGATCTTATAAGTAAAGAAGTTGAGTCCTTTCCACTCTGGCAGCATGTCGTTAGTGTTAATACATTTTTTTTTAATTGTGCACTTATTTTTAGAGTAATATACAACCCCTCTCTTGAGAGATAATATTAATACACTCCTCTCCCCTCTATTTATAAAACATACACTCTTCTCCCTTATAAAATTAAGATAAGCTACACTTGAACCCACTTTCAAATATTCCATTAATTCTTTATTTTTTCATGCTTACAATTTTTTTTGACTAAAATGTATTTTATTAATTATACATGCTAATTTTTTTTTAAAAATATATACCGCATATAATAATATAAAATATTTAGTTAAATATATAATTTAAAATTATAATTTTATATTGAGAAAACAAATTGTCAGAACTTGGAAGTAAAAATACCTCATAGTAACAATAATTACTAATAATTATTTTTCAACATAAAAATTATATATTTCTATGGCTATTAATATAATGTTACAATATTAATGCATATTTTTATTGTAAAATCAAGAAATTCATCTGTTATGTTCTCCGTGACTTATTTTCGTATACAAAATTAATAAATATTTTTTAATATTTTATATAAAATAAAAGCTGAAAAATATGTAATTATTATTTTTTAAAAATAATTATTACAAATTATTTTTACTATCAATAATTTATTTTCTTATTATAGTACATTTATATTTAAATATAACAATTAATATTTTTTTATTATTATAAGCTACATATATTTTAATTTGTATAGAAAACATAATATATATCTATAAATAAAGGGTGTTTTTTCAAAAAAGAGATTATAAGTATGAGAAAATAAAGAATTTAAAAAATAAAAAATTCAAGAATTTCTCAATTTTTTAAAGGAGATGAGTGAATAGAGGGGGAAATTATAATAAAATCTCAAGAGAAGGGTTGTATTTTATTCTATTTTTTATTTTTATTCTCTCAACTAATTAATCAAAAGAGAGAAATAGCTTTTATTGTCCTAAATGGTAAATACTCGATAAAGAAAGAGAAATTGTAACTTAGTCAAGTTATATCCATTTGATAAAAAATCTTATTAGGTAGTAATATAAAGTTATTTTAAGTGCATATAGAAAGGGATATCTAAAATTTTTTAAATATATGAATAATATTTCTCTTTAAATTAAGTACTCATCATAGTTATTATCGTTATTCATGAAAAAAGAAAGGAATATCTACTTTTTGAATAAATAAATAGTACTTCTCTTTAAACATTTCTTCTATTTGTTTATAAATATTTTCAAAAAGGTATGTATTAATTATGGATATTTTTCTATTTATATGTATAAAAAATTATGGATTACTTATTTTTACTAATGTGACAATACATTATAAGATGAGTGTAAAATTTTTTTATATTGTTAATGTATAGAAATTAAATTCTTATCATAATGGATCATTATTTTTTTATGAGTGACCACTTTGTTTAAATTTTATTAAAAAAATAGAAGAAGTATTTAAAGGGAAATATTGTTTATTTATTTAAAAAAAGTAGATATTCCTTTCTTTCTTATGAATAATGGGAATAATTATGATGGGTATTTAATTATTCCTTTCTACGTACACCTAAAATAACTTTACATTGCTACCTAATAAGATTTCAATAAAATGATGACAAAGTAGGATGGGTAATCATCATGATGGATTATTATTTATTATGAGTTATCACTTTGTTTGAATTCTATTAGCAGATAGTATGAAATTAATTTACATTATTAGTATATAAAAATTAAATTTTATTTCATAAAATATATTAATAAATTATATTTATGGAATTAATTTGAATTATATTTATGAGAATGATGTAAATTATATTAATAAAAATATATTAACGCAAATGATATTTATGGAGTTATATTTATAAAAATATATTAATATAAATTATATTTATAGAATTAATGTAAACTATATTGATAAAAAATATATTAGTGTAAATTATATAAAAATTAAGCTTTATTCCATAAAAATATATTAATAAACTATATTTATGGAATTAATGTAGATTATATTAATGTACATTATATAAATATTAAAATTTATTCCATAAAAATATATTAATAAATTATATTCATGGAATTATATTGATAAAAATATTTTAATGGAATTATATTTATAAAAATATAGTAATATAAATTATATCTATGGAATTAACGTAAATTATAGTACTGTAAATTATATTGATAAAATATATGAATGTAAATTATATTTATGGAATAAAACTTAATTTTTATATACTGATAATATAAATTAATTTCATACTATCTTCTAATAGAATTCAAACAAAGTGATAACTCATAATAAATAATTGCCCACTACGATGATTACTCATCCTAAATTATCATTTTATCGAAATCCTATTAGGTAGCCATGTAAAGTTATTTTAGGTGTACAGAGAAAGAAATATCTAAAACTTTTCAGATATATAAATAATATTTCTCTTTAAATTAAATACTCATAATAATTATTTCTGTTATTCATAAAAAAGAAAGATATATCTACATTTTAAATGAATAAATAATATTTCTCTTTAAACACTTCTTTTGTTTGTTTATAAATAATTTTTAAAGGTATGTATAAAAAAATTATGAATTAATCATTTTTAGTAATGTGACAATATATAATTGGATAATATAAGATTTTTTTATAATGTTAGTGCATAAAAATTAAACTCTTATCATAATGAGTAATTATTTTTTATGAGTTACTAATTATCACTTTGTTTAAGTTTTATAAACAAAAATAGAATAAGTGTTTAAAGAAAAATATTATTTATTTATTTATTAAGTAGATATTCTTTTCTTTTTTAAGAATAACAGTAATAATTATGATGAATATTCAATTTAAAGAGAAATAATATTTATATATTTGAAAAGTTTTAGATATTCCTTTTTATATGCACCTAAAATAATTTTACATTGCTACTTAATAAGATTTCGATAAAATAATAAATTAGGATGGGTGATTTTTTATTATGAGTTATCACTTTATTTTAATTCTATTAGGAGATAGTATGAAATTAATTTACGTTATTATTTTACAAAAATTAAGCTCTATTCAATAAATATAATTAATTTGTGTAAACTTTTTTCACACATACATCAAATAATATATCATAACATTAGTATAAAAGAGTTATATATTTTCAACCACCTACTATTGTGAGGGCTTTGGAGAGGAGGAAGGAGAAATGAAAGGCTTATAGTGTAAAATTTTTAAATTTTATACTATAGACATTTCATTCCTCTAATAGCTTCTAAAATTTAAACTCACAAAGAATCTTATAAATAGAATCATATGATGCAGTAACAATATAAAACTTTTATACTTTTAGTCTATCAAAATTAAATTCTAATAGATAAAGGCACTTATGGATGTTCAGAGGGAAAAATATTTTTCTGTTATATTAATAAAATATCATCTTCTAAAACTACAAATAATATTTCTCCTAATAAAAAATGAGTTAAATTTAGATGTATTACCAATGTAAAATTTCAATTATATATTATTATATCATCAAAATAAATTTAACTTATGTCTCATTTTTTCAAAAGTTTTTTTTTCGACCAATTGTTATTTCAAAAGTTATTTACATGAGAAGAAGAGTTGATTGAACAAATGTATAAAAATCAATGCATTTAATTAAATATTTTAATATAAATTAAATTCAGCATAAGCATATATAAAATTGTAGATATTCACTTGTGATTGGTGATTTTTTTTACACAATCATTAAATCATATATTGTCACATATTGATCATAAAAAAATATTTTATGAACCTTTCTATTACGAATTCCATGGTAACACCTAATTTATTACTATTGAATTTTGCATGGTCTGCACTTAGAAGAAAAAACTTTTATTTTTCATTCTTAGATTTAGATGAGTGTTAATACATACCTCACCTCGGATGGCCCAAATAACGCAAATCATTACCAACGTTAAATTCTTCACTTTTTCATTGCCTCAGTAATTGAAAACCAATGCTATTTTGGCATCAGAAAGGTGAATGTCACGTTTGATGTTTACTTTATCAATATTTGATGAGCTTATTGAGTTGAGTGAAGAACACAAACTCATTTAATAATAATAAAATAAATATTATATAAAATATTATTTTTCTAAATATTAAAATATTATTTTCCACGTTAGAAGAATAAAATAAAATATCACATAAAATATTTTTTAAAATATCCAAATATCATGGTAAAAATATCAATGTCTTTAGGCATGGATGCACACACACAAACTCTCTCTCTCATATGTCCTTTTCAGTCATAAATTAGGGAAAGAAAAAAATTTATAAAAAGCAGTAAACCACTCCAGAAAACGCACACACGACACTCGCTCCTTCACACCTTCTCCCATGAGCGGGAACAAGCAAACATTATTATTGCCATCGCTTCACTCTCTCTCTCTCTCTCTCTCTCAAACCAAAACGCAAAACCCTCACTCTCTCTCTTCTATCACCACTTCTTCTTCAAATTCGTAGTCGCTTAATTTCTGTGTCGCTGGATCATGTCCCATTCATTCTCCATAAGGCATGCATCTACCTTTTTATTTTTTTTTTATCTTTATAACTATTTTTTTTGTAATTATTATTATTATTATTTGGTTTGTTTTTTTTGTTTGTTTTGGTTTCAATGGTTATGAGCATGACTTGTTGTGACTGTAACTAAGTCTGTCTCTTTCTTCTGTGTGGTGTGTGGGTTTTGATTCTGTGCTATGCAGGGACTTTACCTCCAACATGAGGACGCGCGACGTCTTCAAGTGCTGGCCCTTCCCCGCCGGCGACGCAACCGCCGACGAGGTCCGATCCTGGCTCCCTCCGATGCCCGTCAAAAAATTCCGCTGGTGGTCCGACCAGTTCACCGGAGGGCCGCAGAATCCGCCGCCAGACGAGGAGGAGGATGCGGTTTCCGGTGAATTGGAGGAATCGGAAAGATCGCCGGAGGAGGAGGAGGAGGAGGAGCTGGAGGAGGAGAAATCGGAGGATCCGCAGGTGGAGGAGACGGATTCTCGGCGCGAAAAAGGTGAGAGAGGATCGGAAAATTCGACGGAGAACGAGGCGGAACAGGAGGAGAAATTGGAGAATCCGCCGGTGCAGGAGACGGATTCTCGGCTCGAAAACGGTGAGAGAGAATCGGAAATTTCGACGGAGAAGGAGATGGAAGAGGAGCAGAGGAGGAGGAGGAGGAGGAGGAGGAGGAGAAATCGGACATGGTTTGTCCGGTGTGCCGTGATTTCAACGCGGCGACGCTGACGGCGGTGAACGCTCACATCGACGGTTGCCTGAGGAAGGAGCGGCGACAACGGCTTTGGTCAAAATCGATTATGGAGGAGAATAAGAAGAAGAGGAAGAAGCGTTCCATCGCCGAGATTTTCGATGCGGAAGAGGAAGAGATAGAGAAAGAGCAAGAGCAAGAGGAGAATCCGCAGGAGCAGGAGCAGCAGCGATCGGAAATCGAGACCGGGAGGCCGTTCGGCGAGGACGTTTCTGGAGCGTCCAACGCAGGTGGCGAAGCGCCAATCGGCCACGAATCTGAGAAATCGGACGAAGGAGGATCGAATTCCCTGCCGGAGGATACGTTGTTGCCGTCGCTGGAGGAGGAGGAGGAGAAATTGGAGATGGTTTGTCCTGTTTGTAGGGTTTTCACGGCGGCGACGGTGACGGCGGCGAACGCGCACATCGACAGTTGCCTCGCGCAAGCGATGAGGGAAGAGCGTTGGTCGACGAGGAAGACGCTTTGCTCGAATCTCAACCCGAAGCCGCAGAAGAAGCGTTCAATCGCCGAGATTCTCAACGTTGCGCCACAAATCGAAGGTGAAGAAACACACGTGGAGATAAGAGAAGAAGAAGAAGGAGGAGGAGGAAAGGATGAAGAACGTGTTGCAATTAAGAGCAAGAAGAAGAAGAAGAAGACGAAGAAGGTTATGAAGAAGATGTTGAAGAAGGTTATGAAGAAGAAAACCAAGGTTGGAATTAAGCGCCGTGGTGTTGAGCTTCTTAAGAGGAGTAGGAAGATGATGAAAAAGAAGACGACAACGAAGAAGAAGAAGAAGAGCGATGAGTTGGCTGCAACGAAGGTACGTTACGTGTTGTGGTTTCTCATGATTTCATGAAATATTAGAAGTTGATCGTTGTTATGCATGCCTTGTTCCTTTATTTTCTGCTAATTTGTGGCGGCTATGGATTCAAATTCAATTCATGGGTTTTGAACCATAAAATATCACCCATCACCGTAGTATATGGGTTCTTGTGGTTGATTTAGCCTTAGCCATGTGATAATAGGTTGGTTGGCGAATTCTATATGTGTTGGAGAGAGAGATAGCATAAGCACATTCTTGATTTGTGGAAGAAAGTCAGTTGATTATAGTTTGGTGATGATTATGCGAAATACGTGGAAACTAAGATTTAGTAAGAGAGGAAAATATTGAAAGATATATATAAGGGCATTATTGATGTGTTGGATAATGGAAAGGGGCTGAATGGACATGCGCTGCTAGCTAGAATGTTGATCCAGCTGTAAGCTGTTTAGCTAAGGACATGCACGAATGATAAGCTATTTAGAAGAGGCGACTCATTTTTTAGGAAGTGGAAGAACTATATATATAAGCTTAATGATGAGGGAGCAATATTATCATATGGGCCATCATATTCATAGGTAGCTCTAAATAGGCATAGTTTCATATCTGATGGCCTGCTTTTTCTGTAAGTGAAGGTTCAGAATTTGAAAGATATCCTCTCTATCGGGTCTGTTCCAATGACTGAATGGCACTCATAAGTGTGTGTATAGTGATGTAAGTAGTTGGACGGATTTTTGGCTATGCAATTTCAGATGGAAGCCTGAGTGGTCGGAAATAATAGTCTGATATATAGAGTAACATAGCTCTTTACATACCAATACATGGTTGTTGGAGTGACATATGCTCTTTTTCCTTAATCAGCGGTCTCTAATTTGAGCCCTGGGTATGAAAAATTCAGTGTTGAGAGAGTCATGCTCCATATGATTTCAAATGTTCAATCATGATTGTTTTTTATGAGAGGATATAGCCGTGGAAAACAAAGAATATAGCTCCTTATGGTGGTGGCGTTATACTATGAAGTGTTTTATTTTATGCAGCAATCTTCATGACTCGTGAGGTATATTGAGGTTAATTAGTGCGTGGCTATCTGCCGTGTATGATGCATAATGATTTTGGTGTTGATGATCATGTGAGAGATACGTGAACGAGGGACTTGTCTGATTTCATCCTTAAACGGTTGGTCCTTGGGGGGAAATCTTGCTTCTATGTCTCTCAGTCCAAAACCAAGTGGCTTGTGTTTTGTGCATTTTAGGAGCATTATTTTTGAGATGCAACCAAATCAATGAGGCGTGGAAGTTGTCAAATATATAACTTCAAGGAGCTGAGTGTGAAGGATGCACAATGCTGATAGTATTGGTTAGTGCTAAGTTTCTTCCCAGACTGGATGGGGGACTTGGAAACCAAACTGATCACATTATATTAATTCAGTGAAATATAATTCCATGGATAGACTTTACTGGCCTTATACTTAGAAGGAGTGACAGTATATAGTCAAGAGTGTTTAAAATCTAAATGTTTCTAGGCTAATCTCTAACAATGTCATCTTTGTCTGATAATCATAATGTTTCTGTTTTCATGCCTATCAAAATGGTTTTTTTTATTAATCAAAATAGAGTGAACTTCACTGTATTGAGGTACTATAGAAGTCACAGCATTTTGAACGGATGTGAAACATGTAATACAATTTCTACAGAGGTGCATGCATGTATGAATTTCAGAGTTCATTATATAGAAGCCCCAAATTTTTAAAGGACAAAAATATTCTTTAAGCATCATGATTCATGCATTTGTCCTATAATTATCATTACTTTCAAATATATATATATTTTTCTCTTCAATCCCTTTTTATAACTGCACTTTTTTTCTTCTCATTTTAAAGGATTCCTTAATTAAAAAATTTATCATAACGGTCGCATGCACGTGTTTTATAACACTCCTATAAGCATTACACAACTGGTAAGACTCAAAGTAGAACAAAATGACTAATTTACATATTGTGTATTTTGGTTAAAATTCAGAACTTTTTTTATGAAAAAATTAGTCGCCCAAGTTCTCAAATATAATGAAGAAATTAAAGACAACGATGAAACTCCACTCCCTTTCATCAATTGTTATTCTCCTTTTAATACTTTTATTTTGATATTCTAAATTCATCCTTAATAAAGAGTTGTATTAAACCTTTGTCTATTATCACTCCCATATTTTCAAATTATATTTGATAATTATACTAATTAATACTAAACATAAAAATTAATTATTTTTAATTTAGATTGAAATATAATTTTTGTCCTTTAAAAATAAGTAAATTTTAGTTTTATTCCTTAAAAGAAAAATTGAATTTTGTCAGCATTTTCAAAATAACTTGATTTTAGTCCTAGTGTTATATATATATTATCAAGTTTGACGAGTTATTTAAATTTTATTTTATTATAATTTTTTATCCAAGTTAATTATTATTATGTTTATTTTTTTTTTTTGCTTCGACCAAAATATAGATTTTTTTTTTGCTGAGTTGAGAGCTTATAGTTGTAGCTTTTCATTTAATATGAATTAGTATAATTATAAAATTTAATTTTCAAGTATTGAAATGGTGATAGACAAATCTTTAAAATATCTTGTCATCATTTGAAAAGTTAAAAATTCCTAATATTCAAAATATATAACAAATACTATCTCAAAAATTTTAATTTTTTTTTCCAAATATCACGAAGCAAAGGTATAAACACACCTCTTACCTTGTTTTTCTCATACGGCTGATTTATTTTCAAATTGATATAGATTGAAATAGTTAATTTCTATATTTAATATTAATATATATACTTATGAAATGTAATTTGAATATGAGGGTGATAATAGACAAGAGTTTAACATAACTCTTATCTAAGGGAAATTTTAGAATATTTAAATATAAAGATATTAAAAAGAGAGTGACAATAGTCATTTATATTATTATATATATATATATATATATTACTTTATCAAATAAAAAGGATAAAACATATAAAACATTTAAAAAATGAACTTTAATTAAAAAGCTAAATATGTTAAGTAATACGATTCCTTTTTATATAACTATGTACAATTTGAATAAATTATAAATTGTTTATATTTTATAAAATTATATTATAAATTATCTTATAAATATTCTGTACGCGTTATTTTTATATATTCAATATTTATCTTTTTATTTTTATTAATAAATCATGTTCGCTTTCTTCAGTAAAATCAGGTTAAGTATTTTCTTTCTTTATTAAATATAAAATTTTTAAATTATAATATGCCCTTAAAGCTAAAATGTTTTATAAAGAGAGGTGTTGATCTTTTGTCTTAAAGAAAACGTAGAAATTAATAAGAGGAGGAGGTTTTTCTGATGTAGCAGTAAGAGGGAGGCTAAAAGTATATATGGTTTGAGTTTTTAGTTTTTATTTTAAGTTTTTCAATTTTTCAAAATTTGTAAAGGAAAAATTGAAAATTCTAAAAATTACAAATTTTAATTTTCAGAATTTTCAGTTTTTCCTTCAAAATTTTTAAAAAATTAAAAATGAAAATTGAAAACTCAAACTAAACAGGCCTTAACAATTCCATGTGTTTACACGAAGTAAATATGCAGCCTAATTAGAATAAAGCATAGGCTTGAAATTAATACTTATACAGAGTTGTATATACTTATGTATGTATTGTGATATTATTGTTTATGGATTAAATTTTAGTATAAAAACTTTTTATACTCTCATTCTTGTATTGTCGAAATATTATAAATGTCTTATTATAGAACTTTTAAATATATCTTGTCTTTAAAAATATAATAAATTTTATTTTTTATTCTTATTTTTCTAATTTTGTTTCTCTCTCTCTCTCTCTCTCTCTCTCTATATATATATATATATATATATATATATATACACTTATAAATATTGAAAATTTTATATTTAGTCCTTATAACTATTTTAAAAATATGTTTTTTTAATCTTTATAAATATCACCATTTAATAACCGGGCTAGTGGTATTACCTACCAGGACCAAAGCCAAAATTTGTTATATTTATATGAATTAAAAACATATTTGAACCTAATATTTTAAAAATCTAAAACAAATAGTTTTTTTTATGCATCGAAAACACATAATTTAGTGTAATAATGATTTAAAAAAACTTTATACTATCTTGTATTTATTAACCAAAATCATTTTCAGGGATATACCTGATATAATTTATGTTTAAGACAATGACATCTAATCCGTATGTTGCATATTGCATATTCGTTTCACATAAATGTAAAAATTAAGAGTTATTAAAAGATTTCCATCACCAAAAGATTATATAATAAGATTTCATATTCTAATCTATACCATTTACCCGTGGCGTGACCAATAGCATAGATTCTCTCCTTCTCTGCTTACAATAACACATTGCTTAATATATATTTTGTCCCAAAAATGTTATTTGAACATCCTAAACCCTAAAATCATTGGATGTAGTAGTGGTATCTAATGATTATAAAGTGGGTATCTCAATGGACTTCTACTATTAGGGTGTTCAAACAAAACCACTCTTTTTGTCCTATATTCCATCCAGGAAAAAAAAACAGTTTCTCATACATAAATTAAATTATGTCCGAAGATAATAAAAATATTGAATTTATCTTTTGAACAGAGAAAAGCAAGCAACTTATTACGGTCACTAATGTTGCTTTATAAATACCAGCATGGTTCCATCGAGTTACTGAAATTTTCTCCTCTCCTTTCCTGTCCGTTGCAGTGCATGTTAGAGTTGAAACCTTCACTATAGCTATCACGTTAATTTTCTGCATTTTTGTTTTTTATTATCATTATTTAACTTGGTTCGCTTTGTTTCTCAGGATGATGCTTATAAGAGCAAGGTGCAAAATTCAGAAGATGGATCCAGAGAGCTAGAAGGAGATGGGAATAAAACGGTTGAACTTGACAACATTGATGCTTCTATTACCCATGAAAAGGAATTGGACTCCGAGATCTTATCAGAAGAAATGAATGCTCAAGTGAAAAATGGTGATTCAGTTGGAAAGCAACAAGAAGCAGTACTGTCTTCCATTAGTGGCATTCAAAGGAGTCATGAACATATTTCTGGAAGCACTTCAGGTGGTTGTAATATTCAAGAAGGTACTGAAGAAAGCCATTGTGATGTTCAATTGCCCACATCAGACAGGCATGTGAAATTCTCCGGTAAGGATTGTATACTTAGTCCAGAAGATAGAAACTCATATGATGAAGCTGCGTCCAACTTAGCTTCCGAGGTGTTGGCTTCTTCATTAGCAAAGGAGCAATCCTGTGGAAGCGATGAGGCAACTGGGAATTTGGAGGCAAACAGAAATGATGACAACAAAGCCGTTAGCATATACAAGGGAAAGGAGGTTTGTCCAATAGTTGAAAGCAAAGAGTTTTCTAATGCTCTGGCTCATGTTGCTGCAGTACAAAGTTTCTTGGGGCCAAGTGCCGATCAAGAGAAATCAAAGCACTTAGTAGACAAGGGTGAATCATCGTCCAAGGTTGCATCCTGTGATAAGTTTGATAAAGGCAACACAACTCCACCGCATTGTTCTCCATATGCTGACGTTTCTAGATCACTTTCAGCACTTCAAGCAGGGCAGATTTGTCGTGTAAATAGGCAAGTGTTTGATTCTGGAGCTTTCATTTCCTCTGGAAAGTTCATTGATCGTTTGGATGATCTGAGTATTCAGTCTGCCCCCATGAACTCAAATGCAAGTGCAAGGAAATTTCTGGAGCCTTCATCCTCGAATTCTGCTTCATATAACAAAGGAAATGAGAGACCTGGATTTCGATTGCGTACTTCTGTAGATCAAGATAACAATGGCAAATCTTTGAGTGGCAGACTGTCACCTTACATGCTTTCTGCAGATAAGATCGATAACCCCTTCCTCCTTCTTGCCCAGGGGAAAGGAAGTGTAAGAGATAACCGTATGGACCAGAACTTTACTGGGTTGCCACTCAATTCTCATGGTGAGCTAATTAATTTCAGTTCTAGTGGAAAAGTAGACATGAATCAACCAGATACAACATCATGCACATTAAGAGGTTCCTTCAATGCACCTGTGAATGATATTATCCATCAAAATAGGAAGGAGGAATATTTAAGCCTTAGTGAGAGGCTGGTGGCTCAAAAGGCACTTAAAGATCCGGTAAAGCCAATTCCGCATTATCCAGCCAGGTTAGGTGTTACAGAGTCACATGGAAGGGGGAGGGCAGCTATGTACCAGCATAATTCAGATAGGCATTTCAATCGAAGTGTTCAGCCGCTTGATTCGGAGTTGAACCTTGCGAGATCTCCTTTCATTGAACAGAATCAACTTGACAAAATGCCATGCCACAAGGGAAATGGAATGATTTCTCCAAAAGAAACTCCCGGTCTTGTTTCACCAAGTTCCAGCCAACCAACAGTGAGGTTGATGGGCAAAGATGTTCCAATTGGTGGAACCAGCAAAGAGAAGCAACAATCTGTAAGGGGTGATGTTTGGGCTGGTGAGGAATCCAGAAGAAAGCATTGTTCTGCATATGCTGCTGTAGACAATTCTTCACTGGGAAGATTTTCTAAGCAGGATTGGGTATCTGGTTCACAATTACAAACATCAACTGAGAATGTGTTGCCATCAGTAAAAATTCAAAGCAATCCTTCATTACAAAGTACTTTTTTGATGAAAGGAAACCCTGGAGTCAGCAGAAATGCTAGTTCGAATTTGCACCACAGCCAAGTTCCCACTTCAAATGCAGTATATAATAGGACACCTAGTGACTTGCCATGGCAGCTTAAACCTCAAGCACTCAGCTTTCAGTCTCAGGCACTGCCTACTCCTCAGCTTACCTCTTCAAGCCAAGGTGAGCTGAATGACAGGAAGAAGCACCCTCATGTCACCAGTTCAGCATTTGGATTTCCTTTCATGCACCCAGTTGGTGAAGAACAGGCCAAAACATCTTTGGTTCGGAGTTTACCATCATGGTTATCAGGCTCAACACATGAATGGCTTCCAGGGACCTTGGCTAGTAAAAGCTTACCACAAGATACGCTTGGAAATAGTTTTGCAACACCATCTGTGATTCATTCAGCAGATTTTCAGTATACTCCTAATTCTGTGAATTCTCACTGTCCCAGGAAGACCCCTCCTTTTCCCGCATCTACTGTTCAACCTCCACATGTTCCAGGTACACCCTTTGCCGTAAATATTGGAAGTAGAAACATAATTAATGTCACTGACCGGCTGCAATTGAATGATATGACTACAGAAGACGATCACCCATCCACAAACACCAGGAAAAGACTCGCAGCTGATCTTGTTGATCTCACAAGGCCTAACAAGTTACCTAACATAGGACAAAGCTTAAGTGCAGGGTTTCAACGAAATGCAAGAGCAGTTGAACTTGATCCCCGGGTGAATGGTGCAAGCACAAGCACAAGACAGAATGAGGCTCAGAATCTGAATCCTACAAGTTATCTAGGCTTTGATTTTTCTAACAGGGATGGCGTGGCAACATCATCAGGTCCTGTCAAGCTTAGTCCTGGCACTAAGCGCGTCGGAAGACCCTCTCAGAATGTAGATCAGGATGATAACACAAGAACGAAGTGGTAGGGATCGATCTTGAACTTCAGAGAAGGCTGACAAAAATGCATAGATTTTAGGAGTAACAACTCATCATTTTATGGTATCAGTTTTCTTATTTCCTTGATAGTTTTATTATATGCACCGGTGAAGTTAAGCACCCGTTCTATTTTAGATATTCATCTCCAAAGCATTCATGCTAACATATCGAAAAGCAAAGAAAACTTATTTGAGGATTTGGTTAAAATGTTTTATATTTTCTTTAGCATGCGGGTTTGTCTTTTATCTTATCGTTATTTGTAGGTTTATATTCATCTTATTGTTATCCAACAAATGATGCTTATAGCCATTGTATCCCGAATAATGAGTTTAATTTGTATGTATTAGAGTGCAAAATAACTTTACGTTATTATTAGCCAATGGAATTTCAACAAAGTGAAAAACCATGGTAAACAAATATCCATTATGATAATTATCTATTGGGATTTGTCACTTGCTATAATTCTATTGACTAATAATCTAAAGATGTTTTACATTATTAATGTATAGAAATTAAATTCATATAATATACATAAAAATAAAATATAATAGAAATTAAACTCATATAATATACATAAAAATAAAATATAACCCGTTCCCTTGTGGAAAGACTTTATTACACTTTCCTCCTCTCTATTTCTAAATTATATACACTCCATTCCTTTTATTGATATACCACGTCCTCCCTCCATCTATTTCTAAATCCCCTAAAAAATTGAGAAATGCTATAATTTAATTTGTTCATTTATTTTTCATTTTTTCATACTTATATTTTAAAATTTTATTATATTAAAAAATAAATTATAGACAGTAACAATAATTTGTAATTTTTCAGGTGTTTATTTTAGAATATTAATATATATAATATTTATTATTTTGTATAAAAAGATAAATCACATAGAAATAATAGAAAAATTTTGTGATGTTACAATAAAAATATAAATTAATAGTTTAAAATTAATATTTGAAAAATATATAATTTTTATGTCTAAAAATAATTACTACAAATTTAATTGTTACTATTAATTATTTTTACTTTATTTGTTTTCTAATATAAATAATAATTTAAAATGAACATATATAAATTAATATTTTATATTATTAATTAAAATCATATATATTTTATTCCCTAAAAATATTAATATATATAATTAATAAAGGGTATTTTTTTAAAATGAAAAAATTGAAATTGGAAGGGAGAGTAGTGTATATTTTAGAAATAGAGTAAAGAAGAGTATAATAATATTATCTTTTAAGAGGGGGGTTGTATTTTACTCTATATATAATGAACTCTTTAGATGTGAGAATATTTTCACATATTCAAAGATCTGAGCATATAAAAATAAGATTTATATATATATATATATATATAGGATAAATTTTATTTTGAAGAGTGAAAAATGAAGCTTTTGTTTTGTTCTAATTTTAATTTTCACCTGCCTTGAAACCTTAGATTCAAACCAAATGAGATGAAATGTTTAGGAAAAGAATATTGAATAACCAAATTGTCCACCACTACATCACCATACCACCATTGTTTTGCTGCTACGTCACCTCCGTCATTGTTGCTACCACCGCATCACCAATGGTTGACGGTGATGGTGAGATCGTGGAAGAGTGGCGCGACAATGGTCGATGATGATGAGCTTCAAGCTCCAGGAGAGGGAATGAAGGCATCTTCCCTCCTTTGATGACTAAAAGTATGTTTGTGAGTTTGAGTTTTGAGGAAAGGGAAGAAGAGAGGACTTATAGTGTAAAATTATATTAGTTCCCCTTCTCTTCTTTCTCTTTCAAATCTCAAACTCATAATCATACCCTAAAGAGAAATATGGTTAGGGATTGTAGAGTTTGTAATGTGTTTTATTCAATTTTTAGGTAAAGTGTGAAAAAATAAAAAGGTTACCAGCAAAATTACAAGATTTAACCCACTTAACCAGTGGATCAAGCAGACCAGCCAGATAATTCTTTGATTAAACAAATTGATAAATCATATGGTATGAGATAAAGATATTGTATATATGAAAGTGAACCGTTAACCACCAAAATGGAAGCCCCTTCATTCTCATATATATTTTGGAAGCTACATAGACAACTCGAAGTATCAAGCTTAAGATTGTTGAAATTTAATCAAACCAGTCATTCACGCACATAATATATATGCACAAGTAGTAATTAATTATTACGATTTACAATATTTGTAACATCTTAAAATTATCATCAACTTAGTCAAACCAATCTTCAGTGCTTCCTTGCTTCTCTCTGAGCCTGCAAATTTGAGTGTAAGATGAAAATTAAAAAAATAATAATATTAAAAACGCACAAAGATAAAGTTCGACATGTAGCATATCTAGTTAGAGTTTGTTTATTGCATGCATACTGCTTTGATTACTCTCTCGAAGGCATCAGGGCCATATCGATCTATGTAACGTTCAACAGTTTGCCTTGCATCCAAGCTCAGCATCTGAAGGTACTTCTTCTTGTCCTCAGAATCCCTTGAATCTACATAGCTTATTCCTATCTTGAGGTATTGCCTCACATAGTTCTCATATATGTAAGCAGCACCATTGAACATTGGCATTACCAGCCAGATGCAAAATACAAGCTTCATGTATGGCCAAATGGGGAACCTACATATTGTTTAATTAGCCACATAAAATCTTTTGCTTAAATATGTGTATTTTGATTTGATCTTATGTTTTTTGAAATCATCTAGACATTCAGATCAACATGTGATGATCCATGTACAAATAAGTGTGGATTTCAGTAATATACTAAATGTTAACTTGATGTTAATTAGTAATAAATGTACACTGTTACTAAAACCAATTTATTTATTGACAATAACATAGCTAAAATCCATGCTTATTTGAATTACGATAACCAATATCGATTTTGGTGTCTAAATCAATATGTGCAAATAATCTAAACTAATGGTAATATATACACGTACCATGCTAGGATCTTGTAAAATGAAAGCTCAAAGAGGGCAATGAAGGAGTATAAAACCCAATACGTTAGCCACTGGTGATCATCTATGGTTGAAGGACTCTCAATCGCCCTCACTGATGCGTATCTGTAATATTTACTCATAGACAGTGTCATTGGTACATCAAAAAATAGTACACTGCTTTTAAACTTTTCTAGTTTAGGAGGCAAAAGACAATATTATCCAAAAAGGAATGAGTCTAATTAAATATAGTGCAAAAAATACACATAAATATAAAAATAATATTTTTGATTTACACATATATAAGTCATAATTCATCAGGCACATAATTAATTAGTCATATGATATGATCATATCTTAATTCATATCAGATGATGTTCATGCCTGTGATCAAAATGTGTGCGTACGTGCATGTGAGTTTCTTGTTGTTAACAGAGAATTAATCACTGCAACGAGGAAGTAAAGATAAATTATATATGAATATGATAAACCATGTATGTACTTACAAGGGATAAAGAAGCATTACTCCAGGCCTGGCATAAAATAAAATTAAACAAAAGTGAACATATGCAATGAGCACAAGAAATAAAATTAAGAGCCTACACATATACACAGTTTATGAAAATACTCCTTATGTAAGGGGAATTCGTAAAGCATTCAATGCAAAAAATTCTTACAAATGCAGACAGATGATTATAGGAGTAGACTGAAAATAATGTATACATCAATAACCACTAAGCTTTTTTTTTTTATACTAGAGAAAGAGAAAATTTCTGAGATGAAGTTGGGGTAAAAGAAAAGTTTTACCCTCTGATGTTTATTATTTAACACACCAACTATTATATTAATAACAAAATATTTTTCTTACATTGATTGCATCTATAAAATTTTCCTAAAAAATGTTAGCTACATAGATTAGGCAGTCCATTGTCCTATATATATCTCCAAACCATTAAAATATATATAAGTGTTTATTTGGTTTATATTTTCTTTGTTATATTTTCTGTTTTTAAAATTTTACGAGAAAAACAGTGAAAATAGGAAATAAAAACAGAAACCAAACCAACCTAATTCAGTTCCAAGGTTTCATGGTCATCCATATATAGCTCTATTTATATATTGCACTATCTTCCATGTGATCTGTATATTTGGCGTCCGCATGAATGAGATGAATGAAAATAGCATGCAGATAAGAGTAAAAAAAGACAAGCGTATTTACCCTACTATTGTGTTGAAATGTCTTGCCACTGTTACAAGGACGCCCATTATTATGAAGAATTGAAGCTGTGTTATTCAGATCTTTTATGGTGGGTATATTGATTGAAAGTTCAGGATGATATGATATGATGGAATCTGATGAGTTGCACTGTAGAATAAACGTTAATGCAAGTAGTTTCAATGGGTATTTATATTGAAGGGGTAGTAGCATGGCTAATGAAGCAAGCAAAGAATGTTTGGGGACGACCCAAAAGTCTTCTTTCTCAAATGAGAAGAAAGAACCATAAAGGTTAGGTTTATGCAAGAGAAAGGGTGGTTATTTATGTTACAAGATTGGGATTTGCAAGTGCTTTTTGAACTCTTACATAGCATATTCATGAGGTTCCAGATTCCTTCTCTCTTTCTCTAAGCTTTCCGCATTATGTGCTACTGCTATATGCATGCATGCTTGCATTCATAGGATGGAAATTTTTTGTTTCCAAATTTATCTTATTTTCCCAATCATTTATTACTAAAAAAGATAAGAATCAAAACAGATTTAAAAATTTATAAGTTAACAAATATACAATATATATTTTCCATATGTTAGTAAATGATTGGGGGAGAAAGTGAGAATTGTGAAAATGTATGAAAATGAAATTGTTAAACTTTGCGATATTTATGTGTAAATTTAACATGACAGAATCGTTACTTGCTCGTTGGAAATCTATTGATCTTGGGTTGAGTCAAAATCTTGAGAAAAATAACTTACAAGTGGGATCGTGATAAGCTTTTTGAGACAAGCTTGAATCTTGTCTCAATGAAACTCCTATTTGCTTTGAGCGCAAGAAAGTCTAGTTCTTGATTATTTCTCAATGAAGAATCTATGTATAATTCAATTCTTGCTCTTATGATACATGTATGTGGCCACAACAAATAATCATTAGTCTTTGTGACCGAAAATTATTGTATGTACACTCACAATAAAAGTGATAGAATCCATAATTGAGTTATTATATCTTGAATAAAATTGGTGGAACTTACTTTTATTGTGAGTATACTTAAATTAGAGTTATTTTAGATGGTAGAACCCTGAATTTGACTTGCTAGAATTATTACGTGCATGAGTCACTCCTTTGCGACCTTCCCTTATCCTCTTGGGCTGTATCTGATGGACACGGAGAAAAGGAAGATAAATACAATTAATATATATTTTTGGAACAAATAGTGTTGCTTCATAGTTTGTTTTAGAAAATGCAAGCTATAAAATCTGCAGACTATTTTGCACAATTGACCCTAACACTGTTCTGGCAGCATAATCGAGTTGTTAATCGATTCTATTGTCAGCAGTTGACTTTGTTAGTAAATTAAAATGGCGTCATAACCTTTCACTTTCCCGCTATACTTAACATCAACATTTTACTTTAGAACACATTTATTAATCTTAGGCAATGTTATAAAGTTCCTGTCAGCTATATTTATTGTGGTATCAACGAAAAGGTTACCGAAAAAAAAAAAATCATAATCACAAAAAGCTGCTGTGTTACATATTACATATGAAACACACATGAATTTGACTATCACATTCCTAGTTCATATTTAAGCTCGAAACCAAATCAAATGCTCATTATTTGATATGCAGTTTCTACACCTCCTGTTTTTCTCCTCGTCAATTGAAAGATTAAAAACTAACCATAACCTAATATAAATGGTAAAAGTGCTATTGGATTCCATAACAAAAATTAAGGATAACCCTATTTTTCCCTTTTATGCAATATGCCCTGCCAAAGTAAGAATCTTGACATGCTTCTTCTGCCTCAGCTCATGAGGCACCGGTCCAAAAACTCTGGTCCCAATAGGCTGGCCTTGCTTGTCAACAAGCACCACAGCGTTGTCATCAAACTTGACCTCGCTGCCATCGCATCGCCCCCTTTGCATTGCTGCATGCACGACTACCCCATACACAACCTTTCCTTTCTTCACTTTTCCATTAGGATGGGCTTCCTTCACTGATGCTATTATTGTGTCACCTAATCTTGCACCTTTCTTCCCTTTCAGAGCTTGTATGCACATCACCTTTTTAGCCCCAGAATTGTCCACAACCTTGAGAACAGTCCTCATCTGTATGAAGGTTCGGTGTTGCTGCTGCTAGAAGTCATAGAGATGTTTCGTGGTAAGAAAGGAATCATATCAAATTGTGTAGAAAGGATTAGAGTCATTTTGGTTTCTGTTTCACTTTCTGTGCTTTTTGTTTCCAGGATTTTGTGAAAAAAATAATTAAAAACAAAAAATGAAAACAAGAAAAAGGATTTTATTATTTTCACTATTTCCTTCACAACATCCTGAAAATAAAAACAAAAAAAATGAAAACAGAAAATGGAAACATAAAACCAACAGACCCTTAGTGACTCATAACATGCATATCTTACCACTAAATGTACTTAGTCATTAATCCATGTCTGGCACTTTTGCAGCACAAGGAAAAATTACTGTTGTTTTGTACAAAGTTTACCAATACCAAGTGTGGCAAATGTAAACAAAACAAAATGAATGATGTTAAGAAAAATATATAACAGTAATGATCCAGACATGATCTTGCCATTAATTCATACACTGACCTGAGAAAAGAAATTGCCACAGGTCATCTCATGTGATGTGGTGAATAATCCAGTGTAGCTGTTGCCTAATCCACCAAGTAGGGAACGACCCACTAGTTTAGTTTTTCAACACATGAAACAAAAAAAAAATTAATAAGTAGAACAGTAAAATATTGTACACAAAATATTCAATCCCTGTTTTAAGTATAAAGGAAAATGATAGGGGATTGTATCAGTGGCATAAGTGCAGGCTCATATATATCATGATACAGCTAGAGAGCTTAATATATGAAATTTTGATTAAATGTAAAATGCAGTTGTGGAAGAAAAAGATTATTGCAGATATAAAATCTTGCCAGAGGTCCATTTTTTCAAGAAACAGAATCACTATGCAGTAATGAAACTACAACATGATTGTAACGGGCATACTATTTGCACATAACCCCCTAATGTTATGAAGGCAACCTCTGGAAGAAAGACCTGGCATCATCAGCTAAGAGATATGGTTCATAATTAATAATTGCATGCTTACCAGATGACTTGTTTGCTTTTCATTTATCTATTGAATGAAAAGAAACAAAACAATATGAAAGAAAAGAGTAAACAAAAAAGAGTACGATAAAGAATTATTCTGGTGCTACAAATGATAGATACAACAGGAGAAAGGAAATGGGAAATATATCCGCCCTAAAGTCTGCCCTTTAACAGGCAAGGAGGAGAATTTTGGCTAAAAGTTCTGGAATTTCACTACGTCGAAATACACCACACCCCAGCAAAAAGGGCATTACTCAATAGCAGCTTATTATCCTTCACACTCCCAAGAACTTGATTCACTTCAACTTGTCTAAGAAAGTGTTAGCAAAGGTAACATGTGATGTTAACTTCTTTTTTGTATGTGTTATCAGATCTCTATATATCTCTAACTTTTTTTTTTCTGGTGTGTTATCAGATATCTATATATCTGTACCTATGCTTTCACTAACATAAAACATTTGAATTGGAGGATAAACCAAATTGAAGCGCTAAAATACCCATGATTATAGAAAAAACAATATATTTGTGTGCAAGTTTTAAGTGCTGACATCAAGAAGCCCAGTTTTCCTTCACCCTCGTCATCTTTATTCCTAAGTACAATGTCAAGGGTTATCTTAAAATTTTTCTAATTCATCTTGTGAAGAGGTCTGAGTGCGCACTTATGAAACAAACTTCACTTCTGTGTCCTTAAACATTTTTTCTCAAACTTCATTTCTGCAGTGCATCACAACTTCATCATTGTGTTGTCCCTAAGTTTTAACCATTGCCTCAAGTTACACAATGTATATACTGTGTACGATTATCTGAGAGTTAAAATTCAAAGGAAACAGGGCAGGCAGACAGGGGATAAATGTATAGTTGTGATGCTGAAGAACCCTAGGGGTGAAATTTTTCTCTTGCTCTAGAAAAAGGACGGTAGGGAAATGAAGCAGGAATGGGAGACTACAACTGCACATAATGTGAACCTATGTCAAGGTAGTTTGGTCTCCTCGACAAAGCTATTGGTGGCAAATTGAAGGGGCTTCTCAGGATGCTAAACTAAATTAACTTGCGCTAACAATCTTGCCATTGAATACGTTCCAATACAGCTTAGTTACCATAGCAGTATGAATCAAGTAATGTTTTGTGACTAAGTATTTTAGGTTTGTCCATAAATGAAACACACAACTAGTTCATTCTTTCAAATATGAAGGCCTACCTCAAAGGCTGTACCCTCTTCAAGTATCATTTGCTTCCTCAATGTCTTTGTGAAGTTTTATGGAAAACTCATAGACTTATGAAAAAGATATTTAGCTCTTGATTTAATCACTTAATTGTTATCTATTTTTATATAACATATCCTAGTATCCTAGGCTAGAAATATGCTAATAGGAGTGTTTTGATGGAATTGGAAGCTCATGAAAGCAGTTGCCATGGGCTCACTGAGATTAGACAAATAGTGGCAAGCTACTAGCAGTGGCCAAACACAAAACAGTACTAACGTTGTTAAGCAGACAAGTTGATAATTGAGGAAGCAGTACTTGGAAGCATCCACATCACCATGGTGACAAAGTTAGCAATTTGATAGATCCTACTTTTACTCCCAATACATAACTCATAGTGAATCATAGATGCCCTAACCTCTAAGAAGCATCAAGTTCAAAGTTTTATAGCTAAAAGGCAGTATATTTATTAATTTGTTCTCCATTTTTCATAAGCAATGCCCTACAGAAGTTATGAGGCTTGCCATCTCGCTTGATATGCATTCGCTTTGTGGAGGGTACACTAGCCCACTGTGCAAGGTCATTGATGAATGTGTGAGGGTATGCCTTAGTGCAAAAATAAGGTTGTTGCTTTGTGATCTCCACAAGTTCACAAAATCTGTAAAAGGCCTCTACATTTGAGGGTAAGATTGCATACATCTACAATCTCAAACCCCAAAAGGTGGGAATTTCGTGCACTAGTATGCCCTTTTCAATGCACTGGGGTGTTATTCGAAGTGTAAAGAGTTAAGATTCAAAAAACAACAACAATTATGATTTGTCCCACTAATTGGGATCGGTTACATGGATCAAATGATGTCATAGTGCTTTATCATATATCATATTTATGTTTAACCCGTTGACATTTTTATCCCTTCCAAATGCTTCCCCTATAGTTTTCTTAGGTCTTTCTCTACCTCTAGTGATAATACTATTCTCCATTTGATCCACTCTCCTTACTATGTTCTCCCAGGTCTCCTCCATATAGGTCCAAACAGCTAAAGCAAGATTCTACCATCTTTTCTATAATAAGCACTACCTCAATTTTCTTTCCAATGCACTCATTCCTAGTTTTATCATGTCTCGTGCAAAGAGTTAAGATTCAAAATACCAGAAAGTTTTTTGGCAGTTAATTGTCCCCTTTACTTAGGGCAATTTTCTGAGACAGAATGGAACCAATGCATCGTTGCAACTATCGGGTTGAAAACATTAAAAAAATTCTCACTGATGCATGAGATGACATTTCAGCACCCTAGAGTATTTTCAAAGACACTTAAACATACGGCAGTACCCTGTCTCACTCTATTCCAATATAGTCAGACATCACTCCAATGGGTAAGTGGTACAAATCAGAAAACGGATTCATGTGCAGTGTTTCAGTTACACAAAAGTGCCAATTAAAAAACTGGACGCACCATTCATTTCAAGCTTCATAGAACACAAAATAATACAAATGCATTGAAAATGAGCTAGCTTTAAAAAATGAACAATTGGCGCTGTAAAAAATCAAATACAACGGGAAATCGTAAAAATTAACTAGCGTACCACGAGAACATCTCGAAGCAAAGCTTGAAGCCATCTTCGAAATTTTTTTGTTTTTGTACCCAAAATACAGAGCCAATTAGCAGACCCACAGGCCGTAGAGGAAAAATGGGCAGTGTAGAAGGAAGAGCTTAAGGAAACCTGGTGGATTGTGTGGTTTTGAGGACCCCAGGAAACGACGTCGTTTTCATCCTCAAGTATAAACCAAAGCGTTATTAGCACAGAAACTACCCTCGAGGGTTATCAAAATTACAATCGACAAAAATTGCACTTCACCTCGTACTTTTCCTTGGTGGTCAAATGGTTGTAGTTTGGCAGTAATGCCCTGCGGAAGTGACGTATCAAGAAATTTTAAGTAATGGGAGGCAAAAATGATATATATATATATATAAAGGGGATTTTCTTGATAATTATTTTTTGGTATCTCCTAATTAGATTGAATTGTGTTTTCAAGTCTATTAATATAATTTCATGTGTAAAAAATAAAACACCAAATAAAAACAATGCATATAATTGCCATTACAAACACTTAACTACCATTTATCCCACCATGCAAAGCACTATTATAGGCTGAATCTTCATAGACATGCAAATACTGAATAGCTATTAGTTGTTATAATACTTTTGTTTTTTGAAATATTACTTATCATAATACTAAACTATATCAAAATAAAAAATGTGAATTGATATGCAAGATATATATATATATATATATACACACTTTTAAATAAATTATATTGTTTTTGGGGAGGGTGGGCATCAGCCCCCAATACTCAATATGAATAGATCCACCCTACATTTTTTGGGATACTTTAGCTTATAAAAATCATAAATCAATTTTTTTTATTTGGTAGTTCAAAACAGTGAGGCAGTTTTGCTTTAACTTTTAAAAATCAATAATATTTTTGAAAGTGTCATAGAAAACTTTTTTGATTTGACTTTTATTTTGAAATTTAAAAGGCTAATATGACCTTATCTTAATTAATGATGATAAATGTAAAAATTATTCTCTTCAATATCTATATTCATTATTATTATTTTGAATATATAGAACATATTTAACAAATAGTACTGTTGTGATTTCTATTTATTAAGAACACTTTCCACATTATTTAACCACACAAGAGCAGATTTTTAAGAGCCAAAGAGCTCAATTCTAAAAGAAGGCGAGCCTATTTACCTTACACGTGTTAAGCTTTTATTCTTATAAATATGTTTTATAAGTTTATAAAATATCAAACATTGGGTTCAAACTTTCATCATGTATATTGATTCAAAATGAGCATCAACTCCATCTTATTCACAGCGCGAGACCGCCCCTCATCGGTGCCGCCTCACCATTCTCTAGTATTTTAACTTTTACACTGAACACATTTTTCATAAGAACGATGCTATTAGAGCGACAAATTGTGTGCAAGGCCTTTTCCACCAATCAGGAAGCAGATAGAAATTAAGGAAGAAGAGAGTCAAAGGAGATTAAGGGGATTCAGCCAATCAGGAGCATTCGTTGTCCAATACGAAAACTATTTTCGTAACATAAAAGCATTTCCGTTTTTGTAATCATCGTTCTGTGTATGCATATTGATAGTTACGTAACAGTAGAACAATACTTATTCTTCTCTTTTGCATACTCATGTGATAGAAGGAAAATACTATACATCCATTATTTTTGTCAGAGGATAAATGTCAAAATGACGTGATATAATTGGTAACCTTTGAATAAATAGGTGGATCCTATTGCATTTAATCAAACTATCACTATGTATTATATATAAAATTCTAATTATATTATTCGGGTTATGTGGCGTTATTCTAGATAGAAAGAAGAATCAAATTTTGGCCTTATTCTCGCACATCTAAATGTAATAAAACTTAGTGTTTGATTCATTGTAAATAATTTAACCTTAATATTATATATGATTTTGACGTACTGCAGCATTCAGTTTATGTGGTTGAGTTCGGTTGATTGTATGATTTTAGTTCAAATTTTTTATTAGCTACATAATACAAAATTGCTAAAATAATGTGGATAGGCTCCTTAAATAGGTTTCAGTTAAGCTAGGCTTTGAACAGACCAAGCTTAGGCTTAAAATAAAGTTTAAAGGTCTAAAACAGGCTATAGATTAAGCTCATGCCGAGAAATTATAGTTCAAACTCAGCCTAATAAGGGAAAGTTCTGGTCTAGCCTGGTCTTTCCACCCTTGGTTCACAACAATACCCTAAAAAGTAAAACCTAACCACGGTCATGTAAAAAAAAAGCCTTTCATGGTAATTTTTTTTTAAATGAAAGAAACAAAGTCAAAACTAGCTAGAGTTACCTAATGTGACTATTGAACGAAATTTCACAAGCAATTAAGGTGTGCTCATCATGTCGGGAAAAAATAAAAACAACAACGACATTGCAAATGAGTTAGAAAAATCAAGCTCACAGAAGATTGCTTAATGCACCTCTTTTCCTATGAACTTTAAAATAGTAAATTCTTTGGGAAGAGGAGCACAACGAAGAGTTCGGATCTTTGCAGCAAAGAGAAGAGAAGTACCTTTTTTTTTTTCTTCATGTACTTTCACTCGTTGCAATGAATTATTTTTTCCTTTTCCAATGACTTTTTTTTTTAATAGATAAAAATTTAATTGAAGGAAAAGCTCACCCAAATCTGAGACATAGGTATGCCTCTAAGCTTATTAAGTACTTATAGAAATATTTATATATAATTCAAACCTAAGAATCAAATACAAATCATGACTATGCATGAACGGAAGATTCGATAAAGAGGCTAACCATGTTGGCATGATTTTCCATATTTCTACCAGAAGATGAGAGTCAAAATTTGGTTGGCTTTAACCTTTTGCCGGAGTAATAGGAGAAAACACTCTTTGCATTGTTTGGCACTAGTTTCATGTTCCTTCACTTGAACTCCTTGTGTAACTTTGATGTTTTTCCCTATTCCTCCATTTCAACTCCTTGTGTAACTTGTAGTCATTCACCCTTCTCAATTGATGCATCTAGGATGAGAATGTGTCTAAAATTCTAATTTCAGTGGCACATATGTGCCAGTTAAACTCTGTGCTCTTTTCTCTGTATTTATGCTAAGAATGTGATCCTTGTCTAGTTTTAATACTTGGTATGGTATTGTTTGCCTTCTCCTTGTTTGAATTGAATTGTGTTAATTCCTTCCTTGGCCTCTTTGCAATGTTAATGGATACTAAAATGGTTCATGATGGGCAGGTTGGATAAAGTGTGATCAATAGGATGATAGTTATTACTTGTTAGCCTTTCTTTGTGCTCTATTTTTTTTATGTGGGTTGAATTATATATAACAAAACATTCACCTCTCCCCAACAACTACTTTTTCTTAATGGTATGATTTTTTTTCCTGTTCAAAACATGTTACCTTGATTGAGTGAGAAGATTTCTTTCTTATTATTAGTTAGCCATCAATGAGTGCTTATGAGGCGTGATATGGTACTGTTATAGCTTTTTTAAAGATGTTAAGCTCTTTAAGCTCTCAAAAATAGTTCTTAAAAAGTGATAATAATATTATTTAGTAAAATAATATATAAATTATTATGAATAAGTAAAGTTATAATAGTAGTATTTGATAAATATGTGCCAAACATTACTATTAATTGTTTGACTTGGTATGGATGTGGCTTTTTGAGAACTAAGCTTTTTGGTCTCTAAAAAATGATCCTAAAAATTTATAGTAATACTATTTAGTAAAATAATATAAAAAATTATTCATAATAAGCAGAAGCCATAATATTAGTATTTGATAAATATGTTCCAAAAACCCAAAATGACGATAATGAATATAAATTTTGAAGAGTGTAATTTCTATATTTATTTTACAAGTAAATTAATGAAATAATCTAAATTTTCACCAACTAGATTTAAACCCAATCTAAGGAAGGAGATGGCAACCACCAAGCCAACCAATTTGTTGTGTTATATATGGTTTCTCAATAATTATATATATATTGTGAAAAATAATAATAGAGAGAATGAATAATGGAGAAGATGAGAGAATAATATTATTAATTATCTCAAAGGTTTTCTATATGAAACATCCAAATGGCTATTTATAGCTAAAGAAGAGATACAATATCAAATCAAATTTTAACCGAATCAGCTAAAGATATAGATATCCATAAATGAATAATATTTCATAACACTTCCTTTGGATGTCTATTAGGGATATACCTAATTTAAACAAGAAAAACATTAAAACCTTACTAAGAAAAACCCAATGGAAAAAAATTTTAGTGAAAGAAAAATAGTACAATATCCTCATAATGAGAATGTAGAATTGCCTCATTAAAAATCTAATCAAGGAAAAATCTAGTGGGATAAAAACTTTGATCAAGAAAAGAATACAGTATTTCTTCCCTCTTAAAACATCACTTAAAATCTCATTAATCAATGCATTATGAATTTGTGCAACATTTTTGTAAAAAAAAAAAAAAAAAAGGTAGTAACTTGATCACTTGAACAAATTGGACATCAATTCCTGTCTTTAGTTTAGTTATCTATGGTCCTCATGTAAAGTTGCAAGTTTCTTCTAAGATAATTCACATGATAGTTTGAATATGTTGATTCATTGCCCTTAGCCATAAACATTCATGAGTTTGGTGTATTGCACTAATTTCTCTGATTTGAAGATGTAGTGGCTACGGTTTATCTTGTGTATCTTCAAGATATAATCATATCTCTATAAGTGAAAGAAACCTCTTTGATATTTGTCTTTATACAGATTTGATAAATATCTTAGGCTAATACACTTTAAGAAAATATATGTGATTTATCCATATAAAACTTCATAAGAGTTTTCTCGTGTAAATTGATTGACAAACAAATATTTTATTTGTTAAATGCTTAATCCATAAGCCAAGACAAAACTTTATCCTTTTGAGATCTTTATCTCAAACTCTTTTTTAGATCTTTTACTGCAATGGTAACTTCTTCGAAGTTCGACTAATCAATTTACAGATCAATTATAATCAACATAGTTGTCAACTTCTTCATAAACATACTACAAAATAGCATAATGGATCAAATCAGAAGCATGATATACTCAATGATATGATAGATTAAAACCAAAACATATATAATATGTATTCAAGAATTCAATAATATAGAAATTTAGAACGTGTAAAGGATATAGCAACAATCAATAACTTCATTTTTCCATATAGATACTCATTTGTATCCCACATAGTTTACACCTTCGAGGTGTCCAACTACAAGTCTAAAGACTTCATATTATACAAGCGAATCAAGTTTAGCTTGCAACGCTTTTTTCCATTTTTACCAATCATTTATACTTCGATACTTGTCGATGTTTTTTGGTTCAAGATCCTCATCATGCATAATGTGTTACGCTACATTATTTGCAAATATATTGTCGACATTAATTACTTGCTGTTCTATCTTTAATTTTGCCTAGACATGATTTATTGAAATCTCATTATTTTTAATGACTATTTTAAGTACTTGAACGTCTTCTAGTATTTCAAATATATCAAAATTTTGGACTACAACAAATATCTTTACTATATCTCTATTCTCTTTAACAAAGTATCATTTAGCTCCATAACATTATTTGACCTCTTTGCCCTTTTTCTTTTCGAAGATTTTTTTTGGAATAGATTGGTCTACCACACTTTTGGTGTACGATTTTTACATTGACCAATTGTCTAATAGTGACATCAATTTAGATTGGAGCATTTTTAGCTGGTATATAGGATTTAAGTATTCTTTTGTGTCATAAAAATGCATCTGGCAATTCATTTGCTATTCTTTGCAAATATATAATCGTTTGAACTTTTAGTTCACATTGTCTTGTTTGAGGATTGAAATATAATAATATTAATGCATTTCAATTTAATTTCTTATTCAGCTGTCTCTCCCTAGTATTGGAAACATTATTTCTCATCAAATTGACAATACACAAACAGCCTTAAAGCATCTCCCATTTATATTTTAATATATTTGACCATAAAAGGAGAATCATATTCAATATATATCCCTAATTTTCTTTGAGGTTCCATTTGGAGTAATAAGATGGGCAATTGAGACTTATATTACACCTTCAAAGTTCTTAAATAAGAACTATTTAGCTACATGTCAAAATAATTATAGGGGAAAAAATTAATGATGACTTATTGGTCCTATACAAATAAGTGTCGCAACATATAAAATAGTATGTTCCCAGTTACAAATTGGGAGATTTATTCTCATGAGCAAGCGTCTAATAATTAATTAGAAGTCTTTTATAAATTAATTATACTAGCTAACTTTTTCTATATGTGAACATAAATAAATAGATATTCAACATTTATATTGGTTGAAACATTTTAAAACTTTTCCTTCCCTTTTGGTTCCTTTGCTTTTGAGACCTTGCCTTTCCTTCTCCTCCAAGCTTAGTGACCATAGCCTAGGGGCTCCGCCCCTAGTACCAACACTAGTACTGCATTACCCTAGAGTATAAAAAACATTACCAGGTTCTGGGACACAGAAGTTTCTAGCTATAAATGAGAAAATTCATATTGTAAAAGTCATGAAACACAGTGGCGTAATATCCTTAGGGTGCTGCTCCCCAAATTTTTTATTTTACATATAAATATTTTAATTGGCCATTAAAAAAATTATGTATAATTATTGTGACTGTTGAAAATTAAAATATCATGCTATACGAGAGAAAAAAATGCTACATAATATGTTTAAGATTTTTTTGCTTTCTAATTGGTTAGAGGAAAAAAAATCCCGCTAAAACATTTTCTATTTTATTATCATTATCAAGATATTTTATTTGCATACTGGTATTTTAAATTTATTTAGTTAATATGTTTGTAAAAAAATGATAAATTTTTCTAATTGGCCTGGATAAAAATTCTTTTAATTCAAAATCTCTCTTCCATGTATTAAATAGTAATTAAATATCATGTAAATTACAACTCAGAGTGTAATATCAAATTCATAGGATTATTATGCTTACAGTTATGACTTAGGAGGATATTCTTTCACACTATGTTTGACCTCCAAATTTTTTATCATCTTCCGCCGCTGATAAAACATAAAAAAAAAGTGCAAAATAAACTAGCATATGCACCGCAAGAAGATATGGAAGCAAAGTAACTAGCCATCTTCAAAAAATGCTTATTTTCACTTCATCACGAGTTTGATTTAGATGGGAAGGAGAGGGAAGGAAAGGATTTATGGAGGTTTGAACATGGTCATGAGTTTTTATTTTTAGGAGGGGAAGGTGTTTGAGCATATTTACTAACCCTTACAATCCTCCAAAATCTCTATTTTGTAGTTCCCCCAATTTGGGAGATTTTAAACCAATTATTATTTAATTTATTATATTATCCCTATTGAAATATCAAAATACCATTTATACCAATTAATATAAAACATATTAATTATACTAAATTAATTTAATGATGGATAAAATTATAAGAATACATTATAAGCCCTCAATTTCCTTTTTCTTGTCAATTTTAAACTTATAAACAAAACTAGGGTTAAAGATCCAAAACCGATTTGGGTCATGTGCTTTTGAAGGACAACCCATAGAAAAACCGATTTGGGTCATGTTCATGACCCAATCATGCTCACTAACTGGTTTTAGAAGTTTATTGGCTTGGATTTGACCATTCGAGTCTTGAAATATAATTTAAGACACTTTTCAGTTGTGTTCGTCATACTAAGGTATGACCTGAATTTAGCCTTAAGTCAATTAATTTAGATAAAAACTAGTGATAATACTTTCATTAATATATTTTTGATAAATTAATACTAGTTTTATATTGATATAATTTATTTTGAAATACGTAATGTAAAATATATCTTAAATTTTATTTCTTATTTAGAAAATTTTATAATTTACCATATAATGTCAAAATCTTTATATATTATTTAAAAGTTGAGTTGACTCAATTATTAGTCAAAGGGGTTCGAATCTAAGAAATGGCTTAATCTAAAAATCACGCTCTTTAAGGTTTAATTCAAGGTTGACAACCCACAATCGCTTTTATCCTTAATTGAAAAAAAAATTGCAGCCATGTTCAAAATTTAAATTTCTATTATTTTATCATTTTCTCTTGTGAGTAAATGTTTATTTTAATCATTGAAATTGGATACATGATTCATTTTAGTTTCTAAAATTCAAAATTTTACAATTTAGTCTTTAAAGTTGCAAAAACTCATTAAAATTAATCATTTTGGTGATTAAAATTAGTCCATGCAAACATTATGATAAAGACTAACTTAAATCATATTTTACAATTTTAAAGACTAAACTAGTAATTTCTTAATTTTAAGACTAGAATAATATACGGATATAATTTTAAGAATTAAGATGAACTCATAGTCTTTTTTATTATATTGCTAGTGAACCCAAAGTATAGTGGTGACTTATTTGCTTATCATGTAAAGTTCACAGTTTTTACTCTTGCCATGATACCTCTTTACTTACACCTTCGATAATTAAATATGGAACTATATATTTAAGAAACTCAACTATATAACGACCGACATGGACCTCGTGTTTAAATTAAACAGTTTAATGAACCTATAGTTAAATTTTTTTCCTTTTGGTCTTGGACGTGGGCCAGGCCTTATACGATTAGCACGAAAGCCCGTCAGTAAAGCCCTAAAGCCCACAGAGCAATTCTTTCACCGTTCTTTCTCGTCATCGCAAGCTTTTCAGCTTCACACTGCAGAGGCTGCACCGCTGCCAGCAGAGAGAGCAACCACGCCACAAAATCATCCATCATTAAACATCGCATCGCAAAAGCAACGCAGCTTTCATCTTCTTCTTTTTCCCAGGTAATAATATATAATTGAGTTTTTAAAATTTATGATAAATACTCAATTACTTATTTACAAATTTAGGTTTTTGAGGATTTTTTTCTTCTTCTAAATTTAACGTCTAACCACTGATTTTAAGTGTTTGTGATAACAATAGAGCAGAATTAGGGCAAGGGAAAAGACCGAGATTGATGCAAGAACAAAAGAGTGTTATGTGTTATTCCAATGGCTTACTCTGAGCTCAGTGTGAGCTAAGGGAATAAATAGATAGTGTTTACAGTACTAACCAGGGTTGTATATTTTCTGGCACAAATTGTTAGTTACTAACTTCTATTTTACTTTTACAATCACTTCAATCTCTTACAAGTAGTTAACCTGCATTTGTAGAATTGATTTTAGGTGGAATTCATTTTGCCAGAATTGATTTAGAGTGTCTTTGGATGAGCTTTTTTGGGCTCAAAATCACTTTTTTCACCAAAAAAAAAAAAAAATCTTTTATGTGTTGGATAATTTTTAAAAAGTAATCAGAATCTTGGAAAAAGTCAGTTTTTAGCTTTTTTTTATTAGAAGTTAAAAAAAGTAGCTTCTGTAAAAAAAAAAAAATCAGTTTATAGCCTTTTCAATTATATATAAAATTTTAAATTGCATAATCACTTTTTTTAAAATATGAAACAAATGCACCCTTGGTTGGAATTTATTTAAAAATAAAGTTATTTATGTTTGATAGTTTTTTTCCAAAAGTGATTATGATAGAAAGTAATAAGCTTTCACTTCTCCCATAATCAATTCTAGAGGCAAGAATTGATTTTGATCACTGCAAACCAAACAATGTGAAAAATGACAGAATCAATTTTGGGGTCCTGGATTTGATTTTGAATGCACCAAATGTGCATCCAAAACACACACTAAATTTAATATCCCTATCTTTAACTTTGAGTGTAGAGAAGTTCTCCTGGAGCTTGTTTTTTAGTATGAGTGACTCCTGGGAAATGCAAAATAGTATGTCCCTATTATACTGTTTGGCAATGAAAAAATCACCCAGTCTTTTCTTTTTTGCTAGCTCTGCAATGACTGCAAACTTGTTGAAAACTGAACACCATTTATCTAGAATATTATTTTGGTATTGTTTTCTGCAGTACCATATCTATACTCAATCTGGACCCTGATATCTGTAATTGGGGTGTCTTGAGTAAGTTTACTACAACTTACATAGCCCCTCTTTTTTTAATACAAGCAGTAGCTCCTGAATTGTATTGTTCTATTGCATGAAAACTTCATCTTAGGGTGTGTTTGGTTGGAAGGTAAAAACAAGGTGGAAATTTTTATGAATAAACTTCATGTGTAATTTTACTCTTGGAACTCATCCATCCATGAACATTTTTAGCCTATTTTTACCTCTTAACCAAACATACACCTACGAGTAATAACAAGAGATCATTTCTCCTCTAAAAAGCACTTCTATAGCCAATTAGCCAGTGATTGACAGATAGATGTTGGATTTTAAATGGTTTGAATGATCAATTCTCCCTAAATTGAGGATGTTTAATTCAATTTAATGGGTATGCTTTTGTGCCAGGTTCATGCAATGGACATGTCAGATGCGGTGATCGTCAAATCTAGTAGGCTGAAATCTGTTGTATGGAATGATTTTGATAGGATTAAAAGGGCGATACCTGTGTGGCTATTTGTAGGCATTGTAAAAAGAAATTGAGTGGATCAAGTACCAGTGGAACATCACATCTAAGGAACCACTTAATCAGGTGTCAGAGAAGATCTAACCATGGGATAGCAGCAGCACAGTACTTTACACCGAGAGAAAAGAGAAAGGAAGGGACTCTTGCAATTGCCAATTTCAACTTAGATCAAGATCAGAACAGAGGCGATACCCTTAGCCTTGTGAATATTAAATTTGAGCAGACTCAGTTGAAAGATGACTCTGTCAACACTGGAACTAGTAGCTTTGATCAAAGAAGGAGTAGATTTGATCTTGCTCGGATGATTATCCTACATGGATATCCATTGGCTATGGTTGAGCATGTAGGTTTCAAAGTTTTCATAAAAAATCTACAGCCATTGTTTGAGCTTGTGACGTTGAATAGGGTTGAGGCTGATTGTATTGAGATTTATGAAAAAGAGAAAAAAGATGAGTGAGGTCTTAGATAAATTACCTGGGAAAATCAGCCTAAGTGTTGATGTGTGGACTGCTGTGGGTGATGCTGAGTATTTGTGTTTGACAGCAAATTACATAGATGAATCATGGCTGCTAAGAAGGAGGATTTTAAATTTTATAAGGATTGACCATTGTCATACTGAAGACATGCTTTCGGAAGCTATCATGACTTGTCTGATGGATTGGGATATTGACCGCAAGTTGTTCTCCTTGATATTGGATAGTTGTTCCGCCTGTGATAACATTGCTAACAGAATCAGTGAGAGACTTTCGCAAAACAGGTTTCTTTATTGTAATGGTCAATTATTTGATGTACACTGTGCTGCAGATGTTCTTAATGTCATGGTTCAGCATGCTTTGGGAGCTGTAAGTGAAATAGTGGATAAGATCCGAGAAACTATTCGTTATATTAAAAGTTCACAAACTGTACAGGCAAAGTTCAATGCGATGGCCAAAGAAGTTGGGATCCTGAGTCAGAAGTGCTTAATTCTAGATAATCCATTGCAATGGAATTCCACATATTCAATGCTTGAAGTTGCCTTAGAATTCAGGGACATTCTCATTCTTTTGCAAGAAAATGACACCGGCTACAGAACCTGTTTGTCAGATGTAGAGTGGGAGAGAGTCACTATGGTTACTAACTGCTTGAAGCTATTTGTTGAGGTTATAAATGTTTTCACAAAGAACAAGTATCCAACTGCAAATATATATTTCCCTGAACTCTGTGATGTTAAGTTGCATTTGCTTGAATGGTGCAAGAACTCAGATGAATTTCTCAGTTCTTTGGTTTAAGATTGAGAAGCAAGTTTGATGAATATTGGGAGAAGTGTAGCTTAGGGTTGGCAGTTGCAGCCATGCTAGACCCTAGATTCAAGATGAAGTTGGTAGACTATTACTATCCCCAAATCTATGGTAGCTTGTCTGCTGGTCGCATCGAAGAGGTCTTTGAGGGCGTGAAGGCTCTATACAACGAGCATTCAATAGGCTCCCCATTAGTTTCTCATGATCAAGGTTTGGCTTGGCAAGTTGGCAGTGGCCCACTCTGCGTTCCAGGTTCTGCAAAGGACTCCAGGGATAGACTGATGGGTTCGACAAATTTCTTCATGAAACTTCTCAGGGTGAAGGTGTGAAATCAGATCTAGAAAAGTACTTAGAGGAACCTCTCTTTCCACGTAATGTCGATTTCAACATATTAAACTGGTGGAGAGTCCACACTCCCAGGTATCCCGTCTTATCCATGTTGGCGCGAAATGTTTTAGGGATTCCAATGTCTAAAGTCACACCGGAATTGGCTTATAACAATAGTGGAAGAGTCCTTGATCGTGATTGGAGCTCACTCAATCATGCTACAGTCCAAGCTCTGCTGTGTTCACAAGATTGGATACGGAGTGAACTGGAAAATTAGAATTGGTTCTCCCCTGCATTCTAACTGTACATGCCAAATCTCCTCTAAAATATATCCCCATTGTAAGTTAGTTCTTCTAACTCCACATTTTGATTCTCCTGATCCTCTTGTATCTCGGGTTTTTGTTAGTCCGCAACCTTATGCAACTTAGCAAGTTGATCTATGATTTATTTTACATTATTTTTGTTTACTGTTTTGGCAATATCTGTGCCTCTGGCATATTGAAACCGAAATTCTTATTATGTGCGGCTTCAGAAGTAATTGTATGTCTACATACAATGACCATTCTTCATCTCAAGTATATCAGTTTTTTCGATTATTCTCTTTTTAACATTTAAGATTTGTTTGGTTAAGAGGTAAAAATGAGGATAAAAATCACATAGATGAGCTTTATGTGTTACTTTACACATAAAACTCATTCATGTAACTTTTACCCTCTAACCAAGCATATTCTTGGATGTAGTTGAGTGTTGTGTAGAATGAAAGTCAGTCTTGGTGTATGGGTAAAATTGTTACGTGACTTGAAGGTTATGAGTTCAAATCCCGTCTCTGCTTACAGGGAGGTAAGTTTACATACATCTATCATCTCCATACCCTTTTGGGTGGGAGCCTTGAGCATTAAGTCTGGTTCTATGCTTACAATCTGACCATCTGCCAGTATAGGTTGCACTGCTTGTTTTTTTATTTTTCTTTAACAAAAAAAAATTAAGAGACATATTCTAAACGTTGCATAACCAAGTTTTCGTAGTTTTTTTTTTTTGCAGTATCAGCCTGTGTCGTCCAATGTTTCTAAATTGTGCCGTCTCTAATTTAGTAACTTTAATAACTGTTGATATGTAAATTCCGAGTTGTTGATTTTGGTGTTGGTTTGGTTGGGATGACAAATAAATTAGGTTCCACGCAATTTTGGAGCTAATTTAGGAACTGTTTGTCATTGTGTGTCTGTACAAGGTTACATTTAAGATAGATTTTTGGTTCTTTATAGATCATCTTAAAATTTTTTATGCATTTATTATTATTATTGTTATTAATTTTTTTGAAATGGTTCATAAAGTAGGTTTTTTCTTTGGTCAATAAGGAATGTCTGTCTTTAAGCAAAGAATGAGTGTGTTGGGTTCTTTTTTTTTTTTTTCGTTCGTAGTATGTTGGGTTTTGAGAGGCTGAAACAGCAGCACCCTTTTGTTGTGCTTTAGAAAATTGTGTTTTCAGAGCCCAAAGAGAATATATATATATATATATATATTGGATTAATTTTTAACCAATCCCACTGTTGGATTAGAAGTCCATGTCATATAGACTTTGCTTATAAAATTTTAAATTAATCTAAAATCGTTTAATGTAATTTTTATATATATCAAAATCAACGTAATATATATGCTTAAAAAAACAAGAATAAAGGTTTCGTGCTTACATACTTATTGATGCTTAATTTTTATAAAATTTGGTACAAATAATCTTTATGATGGGTAATTATAATTCTATGGTTGGATCGGTAAAATCATTATTTTGTAATAGTTTAGGGTGTAATTTTACTTAAAGTTATACTGATATAATTTTGATTCCAACCTCTGTGTGTGTGTGTGTGTGTGTGTGTGTGTGTGTGTGTGTGTGTGTACACGTGAATTCTTTCATCTAAACCCTTCTTGAAGAGATCTTGCAGTAGTAGAAAAATTCTGTTGCTGTCAATTGGAGTCAGCTCATTTGGTCGATTTTTGCTATGTTTTATAATAATTTGGATTTGATTTCAAAATTTTCATTGGTGGGTAATCTATAATTATTTTTATAAGTGTTGAATGAGTTTGAAAATATAAGTGTATAAGATTTACACCTGGTGTAAATAGATCTTTACTCATATGTATATCAAGGGATCAAGTGAGATGAGTAGTTTTATAGAATGAGAAAAGCAAATTTAGGCGTTGGATCTTGTATTAATGAACATGATTAAAATATAAAATTATATCACTTTTTAAGTAATCATATGACCTTCTAATAACTTTTAATCTTGGCAATTTATATATGGTTATATGGTTCACATCTAATCCTTTCATTCATGTATGAAACCATTCCTCTTACTAGATACATCCATATATATATATATATATAAAAGAAAAACTAGGTTGAGTTGTTGGACCTGATCATTGAATAAAAAAATGGAAAATAAAATAATTATGTGTATAAATGTAATATTTAAAAACTATTTTATTTTAAATTAAAAATCAATTAAGTACAATATCTAAAGAATACATAATTTAATAATATTATAATATAATTTAATTTCAGAAACTAATAATATAAGTAAATTTTAACTAATAAATTCAAGAGATTTCAATATCATTGACCAGACGTTTAAATGGAAAAAAAAAAAAAGCACGATGGACTCAGGTTTTTTTTTTTTAATGAAAGCTCCAGTTTTTGAAGCATCGATTCAGAAGTCCAACAAAGAAAATTCTTTCGTTTCAAAAAATCAATGCATTTGAAGGTTAAAGCATTAATAAGCACGATCATATTTACATGTGATAAATCAATAACTTATGTTACTGGTAATTTGTTGAGACTATATTCGTTCTTTATTTTATCTATGTGTTTATCATGTCTATTTAGTTGTGTAGCTATTCGGTTTAGTTTAGAAGTTTTACGTGGAACAACAAACTTAGGACTCTATTTGTTTTGATCCATGAAAAGAGAGAAAGAATAATCACAGAAATAATTCAGATATTAGCCTGTTTGTGTAAAGTTTTTCTCTTAAAACAAATTGTTTAACGAAAGCTTCTTGTGTGTTTTCCTAAGGAACCTGATGAGGGTGCCCACCATGTGCATACAATAGCTTTAGACGAAGACTTTCAAAGAGATTGGGTTATTTGAAGACTATCCCCTTTAGATTCCTTTTCTTAAGGATGTATTCAATTTTTGGGCTGTAAGCTTATGCTTGTTTTCTTCTTTTTAAGTTAGCCTTGGTTTGTTTTCTTACCAATGAAATTACTATTCATGACGAAAAAATTAAAGAAAACATTGTCACCAATATGTCAAATGGTAAGCTACCTGCAGCCTAAAGTCCTTATCACTTATCACTTCTATTGAAAACTTTTTATAAGAAAATTTCGCTGCTCTTATCCATTAAGTATTATGAGTTATCTTTATCTTCTTAATTATTCACTACCATCATTATTAACTTCCACAATGTTGCTTTCAAGCAGTGAATGAAACAAAGTAATAGAAATTTCTCGATCTTAGAGTATATAAAAATTTGTCTATCTTGTGTAGTTAGCCCATTGTCACAAAGGGCCTTTCCTAGGGGTTAATTTATGAAAGATTTTAGAAGATTCTGGAAGGACGTAGAAAATATAGAATATTATAAATAGTGTAGATAGTTCTAGAATTCTAGATACTTTTGGAATTCTGGAACAATGTAGAGTGTTCTAAAATGTTCTAGATACTTGTGAATCTATGTAGAACTATGTAGAATCATGTGTAGCTATCTAAATATTCTCTAGACATGTAGGAGTTATTTAGAATGTCCTTAATAGATATGTATAGATAGTTATAGAAATATGTAGATATGCGTGGAGTGTAGGAAGGTTTTAGATATGCGACCAGATTTGTCCATTAGAATTCTCCACCGTCCATTAAGGAGGTGGAAGACTATATATATAGGTGGTCATTCTTGGCCAAACCATCCAAGATATCCAAAGTCATTTGTAAACTTTCCATTGTGTAATACAAATAGTTCTTTCCACCAAAGTTCTCTTGTTCTCTTGTGCTCTTAGCTTCCGTTGCTAGTCATTTTTAGTGAGGCTGAACTTGATGCTTAGCTCAAAAGGTTGAGTAAGTCCAAGTGCAGGACGGCTGCATTAGAATGTGTCCAAGGCGTGACGCCATGCTACTTTAGAGTTTTGTATTTAAATTTTATAAATTAAAAAAAAAATCTGAAGTGGGGGAGTTTACTCTCAAGTTAGGTGATGGGATTAATCACTGTTATTGACGGTAAATACCTTGATTTCAATAAAAAAAATAATTAAGGTAAAGTAAACTTCAAATACTGGTAATTTATTTATTGATTGATTTATTTATTTTAAAAAAACCTCTGTGTTCTCAACGTAGTTAGGACCTCATTAGAAGAACCTCACATGTTCACAAGCACATGAGCTCATTTCTAGTTTAATGCATCATTTTAAAAACTATAGCAATTAACAAAGTCAATTACCTAGATAGGAATTCAAGTACACTAGAAATTGAACAAGCATGAGTTTCGCTCTTTCTTGCAGGGAAAAATAGAGCATACTTAATTTCTTAAAAGGGTGTAACATTTATCTGCTTCCTTGCTTGTATTGTTCTTGATTTCTTTCGGTACTTGATATTGAATTTCCTTTGGTAGAGTTGCTGATTCTCGTGCTCTATCACCAATGGCTGAATAGGAATGACAACACTTCAAGTGGGTGGGTCGTGTTTGTTTCTTGTCTCACCATTCTTAGTTATCACATACTGTACATCCTAAAGCTCCTAATACGTATGAAGGTGAAAGTTAGCTGTTGAAATTAATGAAGGTGGAATTCTGACTTATTTTATCTTCTTACTTTTCTTACATGGGTCGGTGAGATGTAAAGGAAAAAAAAAAAGTTGGGCTTTCAAATAATGATGTGGACTTGCATAAGTCATGTGTTATCTAATTTAAACTTGAGTTAATATATAAACTTAAATTTATTGTTACAAATATGGTACTTCATCCATTTTAAAATAAATGTTTTTTTTTTTACTTTTTAAGTTAATTCACTTTTTAGTAACACATTCTTCTTCACGTGTTTGGTAGGTAACTAATTAGAATGGAAATGACAATTCTCAATAGAATGAACATTCCTATGCTTTTGTGTAGAGATGTTAAAATGGGCTCAGCCCACGTGGTTGGTTCGTCAAACTTGTTATTTTTAACGGTTAGGTTAAAGTTTTGAACTTGCAAACAAATTTTCAGCGGAATTGTTGTGAACTTATGGATTTAGACGGGTTGAAGCAAGCTTGGCTCGTGGACCAAGTTTTTTAGAAAAAAAAATCACTATTTATTGATAAAAAAAGTAAGAAACACATGATTCAAAAAAGAAAAGAAAAAAGATAAGAAATATATACACTCATCAATATAGTAACACTTTACAGTTGACATTATTCATTCGAATTTAAAACTTAAAAATAAAATAATATCATAACTCACAAATAATACTATTAATAATAATATTTTTTAGTTAAAGTTGATATATAGTTATAGATATTGAAAAATTGGATACATATAAATAAAAAATATTTTTCAAAACTTTTTTTTAAAAAATCCATCAAAACATTAAAATGTAATTGTTTTGAATTTCTTTTATTTTTTGGGATGTGCCCACCCACCAATCCTAAAATGGATTCCCTTTACTTTCAGCAATTTTATTTTCTTGGCACCACGCTTTATTTTTTGCAACCTTTTGAAGGGACCTAAATGAAATGGATTACCCGTTTGACACCTCGGAAAAAGCATTCATTGCATTTGAAAAACCCTTATTAACAGTTCACGCGTGTTCAACGTCATAGTCTGTTTTGCGCTATGAATCAGTGTTTGGTGTGGACTTTCGATCATATGTCAACAGTGTGTGTATATTCCTCGTAACCTCAGCATAAGAAAAAGTTGTTACTATGTTTATCATATTGAATTTTATGCATTTGGTCAATAACGACTGGTTGACTAGTGAACTTCTTCTTCTTCTTTTCTTCCTTTTTTTTTTTAAAAAAATGAAAGTTCTGAATACTATTGAATACTGAGATCAGAAGAAGGATAGGACCAACATGTTGGGGCCCCTCAATCACACGTCAGAACCATGACTAGTGAACTTCTTGCTTATGATAACTGCATAATTTGAATTCAAATTCAAGAATGCTTTATTGATAGAGAATCTATAATTTCGTTAAAATATATAATTTCATTCCTCTATTAGGGTTTGAATTTTCGTGTGTGATAGCGAATAGATTATGAGCGCTTCTTGGTGTTTGCATTCATTTTAGACCTTGATGACAAAGCCCAAGAGGTTAAAAATGGTACATATTATTGGTTTTATGCTATCTTCTAGCTTCTTTGTTTGGTATTTTTGTATCCTGCAATGTTTTAAATTATGGACCGCATAACGTGATGCGCAGGAATATCGGTTGTGGTCCACGTAACTGCATCAGTCACTATAATTGTGTGTGATGAATTTTTATATAATTGACGAACGTAACTGATGGAACCAGGACAGGCATCAGGCTGGTGAGCAACAAACCATTAAGGCCGCAATGGGTTACTTTTCAAGTTGGTTGCACAAAAATTTCAAACCGGATTAGGGCAATGCGCATCGTGATGCCACATTATTTGTAACCACAATTTAAAACACTGATATCCTGTGAAATGGTACTGGACTTGGAGAAGGAAAGATCAAGAAATGAGGAGAATGAAGACCGAATTCTCAATAGATTGAGTATAGAATGATACAAGATACACTACAAGTCTCATCTAAGAGTTTATATACCTGGATTGTGAAAGTAAACTTCTAATACAAGTTGGATAACAGAATAACAGAAAACTAATACTGACAGCTAGCACTAACCGAAGATAACTAGCTTATATCAAGTAGCAGTATAGCACATATCAAGTAACATCTTTGATCGGAAAAAAAAGTCGATTATTTGCATTTGTTGGGTTTTGTCCCCAAAATATAATTAAATCAAACCAAAAACAAAATTTATTATTTAAATTTGTTGGGTTTTGTCCCCAAAATCCAATCGGGAATGCCCTTGATATTTCTTTCCTTATATATAGGATCCCAAGTCCCCAACCAGTGAAAAGAGCAAAGAATCAGGGTTACAACCTCACAAGTACATGTATACCAACTAATTTATTATGCTAATTAATTAATCCACATTTACCGTGGGGACGAATGCAAAAATAATCAAAATAGTAATACAAGTAATTAATATGAAAGGATCTCAATTACATGGTTTCGTTATACATGCACATATATATGTAGCCAACAAAATTAAATACTGTTAGTTCAAAATTTCAATTGAAGATATTATCGTCTATGTAGGTGTGATTTTGATAAGTTAATCACTTTGCCATTTGAGGAACACCTATTGCATTGGTGGATGTCATTTTCCACTTTAATTTTAAGGATAAAGTATAAGCATATCAGGTTGTGGTCCCTTGCCTATATTGAACACAAGAATTAATCTTAGGTAGCAGCATTAAGGGTTGTGAAATATTATTGTGGTTAACCACTGCAATTGGGCACAACAAAGCTGTTATATAAGACAAATATATATGATGTGACAGGTTTTTATCATAAGGTCTGATAATGAATCGCAGGAGGACCCAAGGTAGTCATCATCTAACAAATTTTCTTGTGGATAAAAGTTTAGGTTAAAAGAAAGATGTCTCATTCTAAGGACCCCAAAAACAAAAAATAATAAATAAATACAAGCTTTAACGAAAACCTTCTAATTGACATACCAATTAAATCATAATTAGCTCTCAAGTTGCTAATTCGAGTTAGGTGCAGTTTTATTATCTTTTCTTAATGGAATCATATATATTCTTATACTATTAAATAAATTTTTAATTGGGGAATGCTAACCTCCATACCTTCATGTGGAGGTTAGCAAACTACACCTTTTTTAAAGATCAATAATCCACTCTCTCTTCTCTAATGAAACATATTAATGTTTCATACACATTAATTACTATTTCAATTTTTCTCTCATTTAATTAATATCTTCTCTCATGTTATAACTTATAACCTTTTTATAATTATTAAAAAAAATCAGAAACATAAAACGAATCACGTTATTATACAGAGAAATATTATAACCGTATATATTTTGATGAAATTTTTATTTTAAAAGTTCAAATGTTTTTAAATAATAAATATAATTTGAATTTGCTAATATATTCATAACAAAATCTTTAAGCTGTGTGTTTGATTTAAAATTTTAATATTTTCAAAACTTAAGTAATAAATATTAAATATAACTTTAATTTCAGTGTTTTAGTATTTTTTTGTTGCGGAATTTCTTAATATATTATTCTTCTTAATGTGTAACGTGGTTCTGTTTGAGATTTTTTTCATAATTATAAAAAGGTTATAATATGAGAGAGAATATATTAATTAAGTGAGAGAAAAAATAAAATAGTAACTAATGTGTATGAAATAAAATTATAAAATTATCTCAGATTAATATATTTCAATAGAGGAGAGAAGAGTGGGTTATTGGTCCGCAAGAAAATGTGTAGTTTGCTAATATTCACATAAAGGTGTGAAGGTTAGCATTTCTGTTTTTTTTTTATTAGTTTGATTGTTTTATAAATCCAATAAATAGTGGAATGTTAATTTTGATGCAAGCTTTTTATATTTTGGATTGAAACATCTGATGTCGGCACACTCAACCTGATGACCAGCACAAATAGCACAAACTGATCACAAAATATCAGGATATTATGGTCCAAAGGCCAAAGTTCCAATAAAATATCAAGGTATAATTCACCGACAAAAAAATATATCAAGGTATAATAAGGGATACAATTTCCCCATTAATATTAGCATATCTTCAATAAAAGAGAGTTTAAGTTTTATATATTGATTGTGTAAAATATTTTTACTTTGTCATCCAATCAAATCATCCAATTTGTATGACTTTTTAAATAGTGAATATGAGACTTATCCATTTTTACTGATATGATAATATATGATTGAATAATAATATAAACAAGTTTTATACTATCAGTATATAGAAATTAAACTGAAAAAAAAAAATGAAGCTCTCCCTAAGAATATAAATACAAAATTAAGTCACAAATTAATGTACTCATCTTTTCCTTGTACTCCACGTTTTATCTAAAATAACCTACAACTTATTTAAATTTTTTTATTATTTAATTTCAAGTGCACCACTCTAATTGTGGTTGAAGCAATAGCGTAATAGCTGTGATTGTCTCATATATCCTAGGCAATTTTGTGATCAATCTCCACCTTTCCTCTACCTAAGTCTTTAGAAAGAATTTATAGCTTTAATTTAATACTTTTGTTAAAGAAAAAAAAAAGTATACCACCCTTATTCTAGAACATAATACATGTAGTGACTAGATGTTTAAGTAACCAAGCTAGTTACCAACTGAGCTAATTAAGTCTTGTAGTTAGAAGGACTTTAATTTATTTATCAATACATAATTTGAGTGTCACTAATATTTAATATTTGAGAAAATTACACTAATCCCCTTGAGATTTAGTGCAATTACACTTATCACCTTTCTATTTTGTAAAACTATAATTGATTATATTGAGATTCACTAAAATTAAACTAATTTCTCTTGTAGACATCAATTCGTTAATTTAAGTGATAAAAAAGAGCTAACATGAGATATATATATATATATAATTATTAATGATGAAATTATATTATTTTAACAATATTTAACACATTAATTTAATAAAATACTTTTTATCATACGAAAATGAAATTTATAATTATTACTTATGATAAAAAAGAGGTATTTTAGTAAATATATATGTCAAATATATATTGTTAAAATATTATAATTTTATCAACAATAATTATGTATATGCTATATATTTTCTTTTTTTACTTAAATTCATAAACTAATATCTATATGAAAGGTCAATATAATTTTAACAAATTTTAAGAATGATGAATGATAATTTTATAAATAAAAAAATTAAGTATAATTATTTCACTAAATCTCAACAGAGTAATTTTCTCTTAATATTTTGCTTTACCCACCACCGCCACTTGCACCTAACATAACATATAAAATACGGCTGTGCTTTTTAGCTTACTTAACACCGACATAACTAATCTTTAAGAATAGAATATGATAACTAAAAGGGGTTAAATTAAGATTTTAATTTTTATATATTGATAGTATAAAATTTTTTTATTCTATCATTCAATCAAATCACCCTATTTATATGATTCTTCAAGTAGTGAGTATGAGATTTAACCACTTTTATTAATGTGATAATACATGATTGTGTGCTAATTTTTTACATTGTCAGTATATAGTAATTAAAATTTTAAATTAATCTGCGGTCTCTATAGGTTCAACATTTTTTTTTTTTGGGTAAAGGTTCAGCATGCTTTTAAATAGGTTATAATACTCATGAACTTTTAATTTTTATACATAAAATTTTCTGATTACATCCACGCCATCTGTTAATACTTAATCATCTACTCTTCGTTCGTCCACACAAAACCATTAACAAAATTCCGTCACACCATAAATAACAGTTAGACTTTGAATTAAATTTGCAAATACTAGTGATCTTGTCTAATACTTGCCTAAAATATTTTCCCCTTGTTTCCCTCTCATACATGTTCTATATATACATATTATGTTACTTCTTTTCTTTTATTTCTAGTCTAGCTCACTAAACACATTAGCATGTGATTAATTGATTATGTGTATGGTATAGCAAATTAAAGAGTGAATTACCAGCTATAGTATCGAGATTTAATTACAAAAAATTTTAAAGTATAAAATTAATGATCTTGTTAAGAATTTTTATTTATTTATTTAATGAATTCGTGATATACTGTCTAAACGGTGATTAACCCTTGAGATATAAAATTTGCAGGTGTGAATAATATTTCTGGTCATAAGACTCTCTATTTATACGTCAAAAATTGAATCAAGGCTAAAAACTTTTGAAATATAAGAACTTGATTATAATAATTTCGTACTGTAAATACTATGCAAATTAATTTAACCTATAAAACAATCATGTCTGGCTGGAAAGTTTAATTATATTTGTGCTGGTTAGATGTTCCTGTCCACTCTGCTTTGTGCAGTCATGACCGCTTCATGCATACATGGCTTGACCTTTTTCATCACCACCATTAATTAATTTCTGCTTTCCTTATGATTTATGTAACCATATGTATTGGGGATTCGTATATTCTTTGAGCCTGACTAGCTAGTCCCATGTGTTATCATCAGTTTATAAACTGTACTGTTGATGGTGCATTTATATGTATCCCTGGGAGAACCACCAACTTCAGCTTGCATGTGATGTGATAGCTGAGAAATTGTCAAGGAGAATGTGATTATACTCCCAATTTCCAGACACCATGATATTAGGGGTGAGTATATAGGAATAATTGCACTTACTAGGGGTTTCCAATTTGGCACAATGTGGTCCTCAACGGACAAATTTCAAGGATTCAAATTTCCTTTTATGATGTATGGTCACCTAGACATATAATATAGCCTTAATGATAGTATTAAACTCCTTCAGAACAGATGGCATGGGCAAAAACATTGCATTTAAAATTAAATTCAGCAGAATGGTAGACAAACCAATCACAATATATGTATATGTGAATATATTTATAGGAAGGTATTGTATGAAAAAAGTGATTATTGTAAGAGTGAGAAAAGTGAAACTTGACTATTGCATCTTATATGAATGGTCAAAATTAAAACATAAAGTCATATGACTTTTTTAAATAAGAATGTGAGTATTAATTACCATTAATCAACTTTCAATCATAACCGTTCATGTATGATTATTCAGTAGATTTACTTCCTCGTATTATATTTTATATATATATATATATATATATATGTATTAGATATATAGTTAAAATTTTATCTGAATTTAATTGTTAAAATAATATAATATTTTTATTAACCTTTAAATGAATGAATGAGTTATAACACTTCATTTTATTCATTGATTACCATTAGTTTTTTTTTTTTAAAAAAAAAGAAACTGACGGTAAGTTTTTGGCTGTGTACTATTGTCTTCATTGCCTATATATATAACCATGGTGTCAAATTAAATGCAGTTTGAAATGGATTCGGGAAACATTGTACATTAATTGTACCTAAATGAAAACTCATTGCATCAGGTTGCGGAGTCCGCATCTTTTGCTCAATGGGACCTTGAAAATTTTGATGAATCATTTCATGCGGTACTTACAATAAATTATCTCCGCACGGCTGATGCAGAAAGAGCGGACACATTGAGGATAGCAGAGAAATATTTAGATACTTTAAGAGTAAGAGAATGTATTTGTTTTGTTCTATTTAATGAATGACATATTAGCTTTATGACTTATGATTGCTTCCTATTTTCTCTATATATTTAATGTAATAGCTAATGTGTTATTTATTAAATGGATCAGAATAAATGTATTCTCCTCTAGAGCACTCAAAAATTTATCGAGGAAGAACTGGTCGAGGCCTTTGAACAAGAAGAAAGATTTTGGAAAGAAAAATCAAGAGTTAATTGGCTGAAATGGGGAGACCAAAACACCAAATTTTTTCATACAAAATTTCAGATCAGAAACAGGAGAAATAAAATATGGAAACTTGAATATGGCAATGGGGATTGGTGTACTACACCCGAGAGAATTGGGAATAAAGCTCAAAGCTACTTTGAGGCCTTATTTTCATCTATTAATCCTGCAGACCCTAGTACTGACCTTGTAGACATGAGCAACAAAGTTACAAATGATATGAATAGGTGGCTAATTAGACTAGTTAATGAAGCAGAGATTAAGAGAGCAATTTTCTCTATGAACCCTATTGCTACACCAGGAGATGATGGTTTCGCAACAAAATTCTACCAGGTATATTGGGATATCATTAAGAAGGATGTTTGTTGTGCTGTTATGAGTTTCTTCAATGGAGACAAGATCTTAAAAAGTTTCAATCATTCACATTTCTGCCTTATCCCAAAAGTACCAAGTGCATTTGATATGTCTAGATTAGACCTATAAGCTTTAGTACAATATTTTATAAGATCATCTCTAAAATTATTGTATACGGGCTACAGAAATTCATGAATAAACTTATCAGTGCCAATCAGAGTGCTTTTATTAAAGGGAGATTGATTAGTGATAATGTGTTGGTTGCTCACAAGTGCATGCATTTTTTGAAGAACAAAAGGTTCGAAGTAATGATTTAGCTCTAAAGCTTGACATGAGCAAAGCATATGATAGAGTTGAATGGAGCTTTGTATGGTTCATACTAAAGAAAATTGGATTTTGTGACAAGTGGATTAGTTAGCTGAAGGAGTGTGTGTAATACACTGGTTTTAAATAAAAAGGTCAAAAAAAATTTCGAACTAAAAAAAGTGTCAGTTACCCTTATTTGTTGTCCTGAATTTTACTAAGTTTGGACGTTACACGTCCTTGGAAGGCTATATGATAGAACCATTTTCTTTGGACCAAAGGTCCCGATAATTGTTCCTTAGAGAAAAATAAGTTAAAAAATGATTTTTAATGAATTTTACGAAATCTTTAAATCTTTTGTTTTTAGCTCAAAAGTTTACAAAATCGTAGAAATTCTCGAATTTGAATTAAAACCCAAATTTTGGATTTTGATTTGTTGGGATTTTGATTTTTCTAATATTTTATTTGAGTTCAAATGGAAGGTATTCCCTTATTTACATTTATGTTTAGGGTTTACGGTTTATGGTTTAATGTAAATATTCTAGTGAGCGGTCAGGTAAGGAAGGTAATATGTTCTACACGCTCGGTGAGCGCTCGACAAAATTATAATTACCCCCTCTTGGGTTCCAAACCATTCCACACAATTTCTTCACCCTCAAACATGAAAACCTCGGCTCCCAACCTATTTTCACTCATAAAACTCCATTTTCCTCAAATCCTTTCAAGTTTTATTTGAAATCTTCCATTATTCAAGCTTAAAGGTATGCTATTTCCCTAGTTTTGCTTCTTTTCCTTCAAGTTCTCTTGGGTTAAAAGAGGTTCTCCACGCTTCTCAAGGAAGAGAAGTTTTCCCCTTGTTAAAGATGGATTTCTGGGTGTCTAGAGGTTAATTTGACATATTATGGTTATTATAGCAGATATTAGAACCATTCTTACTCTCAAAGGTGCGGTTGGTGTTGATTCTAGCCAGTCCATCCCTCCAAGTGAGTGGGTTCACACTTGTGACTTCTATGTTCTTCATTAGAGCTATTTTCAGAAAATATGATTTATTACTTGGTTTTAGATATTCTGTATAAGGATTTGAAGATTTCTGTTGGGTTAGTATGTTTAGAATTCCTGGTTTAGAGCATGAAACATATTTTAGATAAAACTCATGGGACCATATTTGTTATGCTGATTTTGTATAGAATTGGTGATATATGTAATTGCTACAAGCTTTTATGAGTATTTCAATGGGTTTTGGAATTGTTTTATGTATATGTTATAGACTTATAACTATATATGTTTGTTATAATGATTTTATAGAATTGATTATGTATGCAATTGTTAAAGGATTTTGGGATTGTTTCGATAGATTTTGGAACTGGTTTATGAAGATGATATAGTTTTATGACCAGATATGAAGTTTAGAGAAAAGCTTGGAATTATGGTTTTAGACTTGGAATTTCAGAATATGATATTAAGTATTTCCTAGTTTATGGAAAGCTTGGTAGTTTGAACTATGTTTGGAAGGTTAATCAAAATATTTTAGAACCTAAATTTAAAGAGCTTGATAGCTGGATGATGTTTTTGATAATCAATAAAAGGATTTTAGAGCTTGAATCATCATGAGATTCAGAACAGTTGATGGCTACATACTCTGTGGAGGTATGGAATCACAATGTCTACAAAAGGTGATCCCTTGAGCATGATTCCATAGCCACAGTTATGCTAAGATTAGACTTTAGATTCAGGTAGATTCAAAACTCATAGAGAACTAAAAGGGTTTTTAAGGGTTTTAAATTCAGTTACAATAGCTATAGAGAAGTGTGCGTTAACGAGGAATTTGTTAACCTTGGTACAAGTATGCTTGGGCTAGAGTATTCAGAGAAGAGACCTAGTTAGATACCCATTATTGTCACACTGTGACCAGAGATTTATATTCAGAGTTTTGTTACGTCATAAATATTGTGCGTAACCGAGAGAGATTTCTATTTCTTTAGGAGCTATGTTAGTATGAGCTTATATGATTTAGACATGAAAGTGAATTGAGAAAATTACTTTTGAGTTGGTAAAGTGATAATTCGAATATATATATATAAGACTTTTTAGTATTATTGATGTTGTTATAATTCAATGTATTGTTTTTGGATGTCCTATGAAAGGGGTTTCAGGTAAGGGCTCACTATAGTTTTGATATCAAAACTCACCTCTCATCATTACTCTTATTTTTACAGATAGAACCATAGCTGCAAAGTCTACTTGGCCACAATACAAAGTGTTAGATGGTAAGCTTCACTCGGGTGAGACATACATCCTGGGTTGTTTAGAGTGCTCCAGGACAAATGTAGGCAGGATCCGGACCTAAAACATATGTTATTTTGCATCTGACATATTATGAATAAATTTTGGTTTGTATCTCAATGATTTGAATATTTGGAAACTCATATATTAACTTATATAGGTATGAATAATTTTGTGGTTTTAGATGTAAAGGTTCATTACGAGATTTTAGACATGGTTATCTTAATTCGAAAGAATGAATGATGTGTCTATAGAAAATGAAATTATGTTTAAAATAGACTTCTATGAATAGAAACATGCACATAGAGCATCACAAGTCCTGAGGCTGACGTGAGAATAGAATTTCTCGCATGCGATCATGTGCCTGAGTTCGGTCGTATGTGTTTCTTTTCTATTCTGTTATTATGGAAGGTCATCCTATTAGTTTTTTCAAACCAAATAGAGGATTACGACAAGGTAATCCTTTATCTCCCTATCTTTTCCTATTTTGTGCAGAGGGTTTGTCCTATTTGCTCCATAAAGGAGAATAGAATAAGCTTATCTCAGTGTCAAGATCAATAGATGTCCCTCAATCAGCCACTTGCTAATTGTTGATGACTCCATTTTATTTTGTAAAGCTAATGAGATTCATTGTTAGAATTTAATGGGGCAAGAAATAAACCTGAATAAATCCTTTGTATTCTTCAGGAAGAACACAACTCAGAACTTAAGGAACCAGCTGGCTACCATCCTCCATGTTTCCCATATTGGTTCCCAAGATGTTATCTTGGCTTACCCTGCGATTGTTCATAGATCCAAGAGAGCAACTTTTAATTTCATTAAGGATGAAGTGTTCAAAACACTTCAGGATTGGAAAAGATCTTTACTTTCAGCAAGTGGTAGAGAAGTCCTAATTAAAGCTATAGGCTCGCAATGCCTATTTATTCTATGGGATGCTTCAAGCTACTAGACACTCTATTTGATGAACTAAATAGGATGATGATGCAATTTTAGTGAGGTCAGAAACAAAATGAAAGAGAATGAGTGGATTAGTTGGGATACTTTATGCAGAACTAAAAGCAGTGGTGGTATGGGTTTCAAGGATCTAAAGGCCTTCAACCAAGCTATGTTGGGAAAGAAAGGATGAAGACTTTTGACAAAAAACCATTAACTTTTCTATAAAATTTTCAAGAGCAAATATTTTAGGTATTCTTCCTTTATAGAGGTAGATGTTGGAAATAATCCTTCATGGGCATGGAGGAGTTTGTTAGAAGGAAGGAAGGTGCTAGAGAAAGGTATCAAGTGGAAGGTAGGACAAGGGGACACAATCAGAATTTCCTAGGATCCATGGTGGGTTCAACTTACCCTTTCATTATACAACAAGGGGATTGTTCTAATCCTAATATAATTATAGTGCGACAATTACTAAACCAAGAGAATCAATGGAATGAAGAACTAATTCATGCCAGCTTTACTGACAGTGGCAAAGGAAATCATTAGAACCCCTATCAGACAAAATGAAGACCAAATCAAATGGATGCTTGAGAGAAATGGGACTTACTCAGGACCTTCAGCTATTGGCTTTCCAATTCTTCCACCCTCCTATTGATCATCTCTCACCCATGTTCTCCAACAAAGAACTTTGGAAGTCCGTTGGTCCACAAAATGCCCTTCGAAAATTAAGGTGTTTGTATGTAAGCTCATTCAAGACGAAGTGGCAGTGAAACAAAACCTGAAGAGAATCACTCACATAGACGAGAGCTGCCCTCGATGCGGTGTAGAAGCCGAGTCAACCTTTCACTGTTTTGTAACTTGCCCACATAGCTATCAGAGCTGGTCACTCATAGGTTTAGCACAACAAAGATGGTCTCAACAACTCTCGTCCTTTCAGGAATAGTGGTCGAAGCTAGTGAGCGAGATAAAGTCATCACCAAATGCAGAAGAATGAAGAATTTTTGTGGCTTTTCTAATTTGGAGAATATGGATCGCAAGGAACCTTAAGGTGTTTGAGCAAAAGGATTCCTTTAGCCAAGAAATTTTCTCAATAGCATCATCTCTCAGAGGAGTTCTCATGACACCGTCAAACACTTTCCCCTTTTGTTAGATATTTTGAGTAGCTTCTAATGTAATTAGAAGACTTGGGATACCCCACTTAGACCTTGCTTCCGTTTCTAGACCTTTCAATTGTAATCACCTTTCAATTGTAAAATCCTATCTATGATAAAAAAAAAAATCAGAACAAATGTATTCTCCTACTCTTAAAACACTCAAAAATTTCTCAAGGATATTAATGTTTTGCATCCTTTCTTTGAACACTATTAATTGCTGGAAATACTCCTTCATATAGTTATGAGAAATGATAATTGTATAGATGTAGATAAAACCTTTATCATTCATATCTCAACAATCTGCTTCTTAGGCCAATTGAAACTAAATTTTTGACAATGTCTTTAAAATTTTTCTATATTGGCATACAGATCTATATTCTCTTATATACATATTTACATAAAGCTAGTTCCAGATCTATTCAACAGTGATTCAGTTGAAAAAACAAAAAAAATTAGAGAAGTTGTGCCCTCTAGTCAATAGTCGTGTCAATTCCTGGTGATAAATAAGTTACTACATGATGAAGTTAATTAAACCTCTCAATACATAAAATCAAATTTTTTTCTTGGTTATGAGTGATGAATATCGATCACTCTAAAACACCAAGGGTTGAAGAGAAGAGTATTTTTTTTTCTTTCGATAAAACACTACTCGAGCAATCTTTTAATATGCGAGCCAAAACAGAAGAGAGTTTAAAGGATAGCAGCACTAATAGAAAATGAGGCCACGAGACTATAGCAAGACCCACGCATAGAATGCCACTACTAGCAAGTATGGAGAGGACATACAAAAGGAAAAACAACAATTTAACCTAACCAGGGAGAACATTTGGGTACTTCACCTAGCGTACTTTGCGTACTCTACTAGTACTCTACCAACAACTCCTTTATTTGGCATAATTGATCAATTGAAAGTAGCAACTTTTTTTTTGTTGGGTCTACATAATTGATTATAAGATGAAACTAGCTCAAAATCACTCAACATAGAGAAGAGCCATTTTACATAACAAAATTGAGCATTGAGGACAAAACAACGAAAGAGTAGTGTCAAGAAATATGTGTGTGTGTGTGGGCACACGTGTGGGTGTGTGTGTGTGTGTTTGCATTGGAGTTTGCACACTTGATTTTAGATTAACATGACTTTGTAAACTTGATTTTGAGCAAAAGTGAATTTAATATAATGTGATTTATATTTGGAAACTTTTATCTTAAAAGTGAGTTTGACAATTTAAACATTGTTTGAATGATATTAATCACTTTTATTTGTGAAGTTACTAAAAAGGATATATAATAATAATAAACTCCTTATACTTAGAGTATAAATTAATATTTGTCTTCAATTGAAAGAAGGTCAAAAGTGGCAATTGGAACACTCGTCGTTACTCTTTTTGTTCTACATGAAAAAGTTGAACCCAAAAACAAGAAATTATCACCTCCATCAAAATCATGTTTTAGGCCGAAAATCAATTTGCGTTGGGCAACCCAAACAACATTTTGCTAGGTTCTAGAAAAATGAACATGCGTTTGTTAGAGCCAACGCAAAAACAAACATGCTCTAATCCATTCATATGATGAGGGAAGGGATCAACTTTGAAACACCAATGTCTCGAGGGACAGAGAGAGGTATTTTAGGAAATCTCAAATTAAACATGAAATGTAGAATTGACCAAAGCAAGAGTATAGGGAACTAGGGATGAAAATAGTGTGTGGGTTTATAAAATGAATATGAATTTAATTTAAAAGCACTAATATAATAACAATAATAACTAAATTTTGTCTCATTAAGTAGGGTCAAAAGTTGACTACATGAACTAAACAACATTATACTGCTCTATCATTTAAGTCAAAATTTATGCATCTCTTAACAAATTTACACTCCATATATACTGTATTATACTTCTACTCATACAAAAATTATATATCTCTAAATTCTTCTGAAGAAGCATTTTTTCAAAACTCTCAAAATAAAAACTTTCATTATTGTGTTTCAAAATATAGAATAATTCATTTATAAGTTACTTTTTATAAAATCCTTTCACATATAAGGTTAAATAAGCTATTTTCCTACATAGTTCCTAAGTTCAATTGAAGAATTGGTGAGTTTATGTTAGCTTAATATGTTAGGTAAAACGATCATGTACATTTATCCAAAAGTTTAAGTCTTTAAGAGAGATAATTGATAACACAATATCAGCTTCTTCTTCTTTTTTCAATAAAAGAACCCTTTCCTTAAATTCATACGATATAAGTTACATTATTTTAGTGCAAACACTTAGATAGGGAAACGTGATAAAATAACTTGTAAATGATCAAACTTCTGATATCATCTTCTTAATTCTCACCCAAATCATAAAGGCTTACCATGCCGTTATCACCGCAACACTTTTTTGTTTATTTTTTACATCTCTCATTATCAAACACAGGTTTGATTAGGATTTTTAAAATATTGGCGCTGCCATCAAAATCAAATTCCAGAAAAGGAAAAAGGAAGAAAAATAGCAACTGAAAATATCAGACTGACTTTCCCATTACCACAAAACTAGCTAAATATAACAAGAAGAATTAAATATTATGATCAGTACATCACGTGAGAAGCCTGCTCAGTTACGTCACAAAACATGGTAAATTGCTGAAATCAAAATTATAAACTTTTATGCATTGCAGTGTAAAAATTTTATAAAATCACATGTTGGTACATTAGTTATTATAATTAACTTTCCTACTCAATATTTAAAAAATTATATAAATAAAATATTTTTATTAATAATAATATAAATTTTTTTATATTATTAGTATATCAAAATTAAACTATATTAATGAATGATAAAATAGGTCCTTAAAGCGTATGTAAAATATTAAATTATTCATTTGAAGTTTTTTTTTTTGGTCTTTTGTATAGTAAATTGAATTTATATTTAAACATATAATATTAGAGAACTAATAAATTAGTTGTTATTTTAAATATTGAGAGAATAAACACGAGGTTTAACATAATTGAACTTTTTAATTAAACATAGTATGGGGTTCAATTCATAATTATGTATATAGATAGTATCTTGTGGGTATAAATTTATTCTCCTTAGAATAGTTCTATGGAATGAATTAGTTATTGTTTTCTAGTAAACATCCTTGAAAATGAAAATAAATATTGTGAGAATAAATTAATATCCAAAATCTTTATAATACCAATTTATTGTTGCTTTACATCACTAATTAGAGTATTTACTCTCCTAATAAAGAGAGATGCTGGGGTCAGGTACAAGAAACAAATCTACTACATTCTCTAAAGTAAAATAAAAAACCAAAAACGTAAAATCCAAGAAGCAAAATGGTTCTTTTCTTTTTGATTCACCCTTCCATTACACTCCGTGGTATGAAAATTTGAAGCTTTCGGGGTTTTGCGTGCAAACTTTTATGTTCGTGTCCCTCTCATTGAAATTGAATCAAACCCCACAAACTAAAAATGTCACTTTCAAAAGAGACCCCTTTTATTTCCTCCCTCTCCTTTTTCCCATACATGAAGTAATGGACGGTTCATGGAGCTTCAAAGGTGAATCTCAAGTCTCTCTCTTGCTTTAGTTCTCCAACACGAGAAGTTAATTCAATTTTTCAAGTGTGAGTTTTGTAATTAACTCTTGGAGGGTCTATTTTCATGTCCATAAATACCTGCCTCTAGCCCAAAACCACTTGCATATTTTGCAACCCTTCTACCTTAGTTGCAGGATAACACCCAAAGAACTACAAATAGTGCAAATCTGAAGAGGTATACAAAACCAACACAAATTACCCTTGTTTCTTTATTTCATCCTCTTCCCAAAAATTTTTCGTGTTTATATTGTTATCTCTTTTCATATGGTTAGTTACCAGCTTATAGCATGCCAAAATAGATCACACAAAAACCTTTAGCTAGCATATATTATTTATCTATATGTGATTACATATTTTTGTTTGTGTTATTTTTGTTTAGTTTTTCCCTCTTGGAGTTTGTTCGGTTTGTTTTGCTTATTTTCATATGTGGTTTCAATAATTAATAAAGGAACGATAGTGACTAATTAGGTTTTTGAAATCACTTTTAATTAGCATATGGAGCCTCATCCAAATCAAGCTCATCAGGAAGGATCTTCTTCTCATCAAAAGAAAACGGGAAGAGGGAAAATTGAGATCAAGAGGATTGAGAACACAACCAATAGGCAAGTCACCTTCTGCAAGCGCCGCAATGGTTTGCTGAAGAAAGCCTATGAACTATCTGTTCTGTGTGATGCTGAAGTTGCTCTTGTTGTCTTCTCAAGCCGTGGCCGCTTGTATGAGTATGCCAACAACAGGTTTTGTATATAATCCTCTCTTTAGCAATCTCCAAATCTTATTTTCTCTAACTTGCCTTAACATGTGTTAAAATTGTTTCTATATATATATATGTTGACGGTTCAGAAAACCTTTTGATGGTATATAATTAACATGAAATTGATACTTAGAAAAGAGGGTTTTTTTATAAGATTAATTAAAACCGGGTCATAGTTAATTTTTTTAGTCCAAAGTGATTATTTCCTTCTGCTACCAAAAAAAAAAAAAAACTGATTATTTCCTTCAATTTATCCCAAAACTTTTTAATTTTTTTTTTATTTTCCTTTGTGAAACTGGGTGGTATAGTATATATTTGTATCATTTATCATATCTCTCTTATGTACTTGATCTTTTATTTATGCTTCTTCCTCAGTTGTTGGTTTGGAAAAGCTTTGCAGATCTGAGGTAAGAGATACATAGAAATAGGCCTTAAGGTTAAACTAGTAGCATAACTTATATATATATATATATAGCTAACAGAAGAAGATCAGAAGAAGAGAGTAACAAAAGCTTTAATTAGGGTTACAAAGATTTTGCGGGGTCAGAGATCTTAGCTTCCTTGTGTAAATTCTCCCATGTTATGCTTTTTCCAACCCTCTCTCTCTTTCCCTCTAAATGTAAATCACAAAACCTAGCTACAAAAGTCTGCCACATAAAGCTGTCATATATATGCACTCATTGATACTCCTTCCATCATGACTCTTTCTTGATACTCCTAATCTACTTGTCAGATCATCATCAGTAAAATTGGGACAACGACCCAAGTAAACGAAAGTTAGGGTTTTTCAGATTTTTCACTAGTCACCCATATAAATCTGTTCATATATCTAAGACTCTTGGGGAATGCAAATCCGGGTTAATTTTGCACCAATTGAAGTAACCCTTTTTGTTAAAGAAAATTAAAATTATATTATATTTCTTCATCAGTTTATTTCCGTACAAGGTGGTAATGAAACAAGAACCGATCACAAACCAATGTTTTAGGGTTTGCGGAGGCAAAGGGTTCAGACTCCTGTAGAGTTGAAGCAGACTTGTTTAATCATCATTCGGAGACAACTAAGTTGTGTCTAGATGATATTACAAAAGTCCAAATTTCGTTCCCCAATTTCTTAATTTTTGTCCTTTATAATATGGTGGAGGAAGCATATGGGTCATACTAATGTAAATAACTCATTGTTTCCACAATTTCTGGCAGAGGGCTTTTGAAGTCTTAAGCAATTATTAGTAGGATATACTTTTTCAAAATAATTTATAAGTACTTATTATGAAATAAGAGGAGCTTTATTTTGAATAAATGAATAAATAAATCCAAACGAGAAATAAGGTGAATATTTGAGTAAATGTTTTAAATTTAAGTTGTATTGATAATTATTTTGATGTATAAAAATACAAATGAAGATATTGTGCTGTAAGTTAAAATTGCATGTTTTGGGTAAATAAAATAAAAAATCCTGTATCTATAGCAATGAAAAAGTTACTAAATACGATCCTTTGGTCACGTGAGATATGATTTCTTAGTTTGTCACTAAGGACAGGTATATAGTTCACTCTTCTGGGTTTTCCTCCTTCCTTTCTGTAACTTCACTTTCTCTCCCATTCCTAGATTTTTTAAAATTAAATGCTAGTGTAAATTCTCAATTTGGTCTTTCCATGAAAATAACAGTGATTAAATTAGTCTCTTAATAAAAGAAATACCCCTTTTAATTGCTCATGATTAAAAATGTAGAACAAGTTAGTTGATTCTCAATATTTCAATGAACTTAGTTGTTCTATTTGTATTTTTGTCAGGGACTAATGTGATCTATTTTTATAAATCATTAGAAATTAATTTGTCCAATATTATTTTTATGTGTATTGCTTTTTCAACTGTTTGTACAATATTATTTTTATGTAGGATTCAATTGGGGATTCACTCTAATATTAACTAGTAACCAAAAGAAGTCATATGTTAGGGTGTTTAGAAGTAGTTCTTTCTCAATGTTCTGTGGTTTTACTCTGAGTTGCTAAAAGTAACACTATGATATCAGATTCTAAGAATAGCTAAAATCAAAGCACCTCTCTCTCTTATCTTTTCCTTCGTTTTCATCTTTGTGGAAATAAAGCTTCCACTCTTGACGTCAATTTCCTACAGACTCCCAATTATGTGTATTGGAAATAAATTTCAATTGGAAAAAAATAAAAGGAAGGTTACCCTTACAAATGTTTCATGAAAATAGGTTATAGGCCTCTCTGCTTACACATTAATTGCATATTTGCATTAGCTAGTATAAATACACCAATTTGTGTTTGAGGTTTGAACTTTGTAGAAGTTCATAGAGATGAGGAGAGAGGTTTTGCATTTCTTTAGACATGTTTAAATGGTATATTAGGGCACAGCAAAAGGTTAGAAGAAGATAGACGAGGGACAAGAAACAAAGAGATATCAGTACGATCCAATGAGAAATTCTGAGCTATTGACATGAATCAGTTTTCACAGTCGTACATCTTTTTGACTCTTTGGAAGTGAAGATAGAACAAGCTAGAGAAATACTAAAATATTCATATTTTCGGATCAAATATAGTGACATGTAATCGGATAGATATTTCACTACAATATGAATAAATGTCAAATGCATTAAGAGAAATCTTATTTGTAGTCACCACTTGTGAATACCATACTGACACACTCCTATCTATTATTGGATGAGGTGTAAACTCTATTTAGTTATAAACTCACATATTATCTACTGATAGATAACAATATGTCAACAGGGTATTCCACGCTATGTGAATATAAATGACATTATTCATGCATAATATAAGATTTAATTATGATAATTTATGTCTAAACTACCTTCTTTCTCAAACAAGTGTCTAGTTTTAAATGTTTATGAGGATTAAGGAAATAATTGGCAAGCAAAACTTTGATATTAGAATAATTTAGGTATATTTTACTAAATTATCCTCATTGTTTTCTCTCTTTTCTTAATTACTCTTTTCCCTCTTTTTATCATTTAATAGGGGTATAATTAAAAAATAATAATTGATATTATCTAGATTTTTAAAATAGACATTTATTTTTGAAAAGGTTAAATTTTTAAAATAACACTTACTCGAAAAGAAGATAGCATGACATTCATCCTAGATGTATCTTATGTTATCACTCAATAATATTAGTTAAACATCTAAAAATAAGTATTTCATTTGGACACCCATATTATTACTATAAGATAAAATAGATAAGAGAAAGTGAATGGGAATTATCATCTCTTTTTCAATGATAATATAGAATAGGTATCCAAATGCAACCCATTCTTAGATATTCAAAATAACATTATATTACCATCTAGTTATTTTATGTAAAAAAAAAAATACTATTTCTCATATACAAATGGCTTTGTGGTAATCGAGGTGTGAGAAATTAATATAGGGACTCGTAATGGTTATTACACTATGTGTAATGGGGGAGTGGCAGGTTTTCTGAACCTAGGAATACTAACTATACTTGGGCCAATGAACTTGCTAGATCTTGTACCACCGTGACAGGGAAAGCCTCGACAAAACTAAGGTTGAGAGAGAGGAAGATAATGTATTGTCCCGTAATATTACTCCGTACGAAACTCTTCATTAGTGATATGGTTTTCTTTACTGAGAGTATAAAAATAAGGTAAAATTTTTTTCAATAAACTTCACATGTTGTTTGATACAAACATTTAATTCTGTTATATTTACATATACAATGTGTAATCATACTCCCTCCATCTTAAAATAACTATTTTATTATTTTTTAATTATATTGATAAATTAATATATCCAAACATAATCTATTTAAAATATGTACATTTCCTTTATACTTAATCCATTTCTGAAAGTAAAGTGTTAGAGATTACAATGTGTTCTCTTTTTCTCCTCCGTGTTTTGTTGTCGAAAGAAAAAGTGGTATAATAAGAATAGTGTACACAAAATAGTGTTGCAAATTTTCAATTTATCATTACCTTTTGTTAGATCACATTTTTACAATTGCTTGTAATATTATTTGCAGTGTCAGAGCAACAATTGAGAGGTACAAAAAAGCATGTGCTGCTTCCTCAAACGCAGAATCTGTATCTGAAGCTAACACTCAGGTAAATTAATATATTCTGATAATATCGAAGAAAATAACTGGTGAAATATTGTTCTCTCTTTTTGGTTATTTATCATAGAATAAATGCACATACTATTTATTGTCATATACCTTGATTGTGATTCAATGGATCAACTTATGTGGAACCTGCATCATTTGCCGAATCCTACATATTAAGTTTCTGGAATCTTAAAACCCGTATGCATCCTTTATATTCATCCCTATTTTGGAAAGAACTAGACTCTTAATGTTTGAGGCTTAAGATCAGTTTTCCTCAATGCCCTTGTTTAGGATACCAGCTAATAATAATTAATAATAACAACAACAACAAAATAACCGCAAAGGACAACTTTTTATTTATGTATCACCTATATAATTACAGATCAGTTTTGTCATAGTCAACCCAATTCTGATATTAGGCTCAAGAGCTAATTGATAAGTTCAACTGCTTCCCTCATCAAAGTTTATGGATAATTTGAATGGCAATGGCTATTGGTAATAAGATGATGAATGTTGGGCTGGAATGTGACAAATTTGATAATTTAGAGAGAGAATGAAGTTATGAATTTAGGTGTCAGAAGAGGATATGGATGAGTAATACACAACCCTAAAACCCAGCAATCCAAAAAAGCTCTAAGGTATATTCTTTTCATCACTAATATGATCATCAACATCTTGTATTCGTGGTATTGTAGCCAGTTTGAGACCTATAGGGTGGTAATAAGACAAAGGAGTGGAAATTGACTGTGCATAATGTAGTCTGACACTGTGTGAATTTTCTCTCCTTCCTTTCTACTCTACCAGGCTTCAAACCACTTTTCCCTTGAGAGGTGAAGGGATAATTATACTCACGCTTAGTGGTATGATTGTAAGGGACTATATATATGCTTCAATTTGTCACAAAATTAACCATTTTAGTTTATAGGTTTTAGTCTTTCAGTTAGAATTAGTTTTTCCTATCCATTAGAGCCATCATCAATACAAAATTAACCTGAAATTTCATTTTGAGGATGCTGACCATTAATTAGGCCATATAGGCTGATTTATTAATCAACCTTTCTTATGGACAAAAATTTCAATAATTTACTGTTATGATATTGAGCATTACTATTCTAATATCCAAATAAATTAGGTGTATAATTGGGACACACATTCCATCATTATCAGATGTGATGGATAAGTGGAGAAAGTAAAACCACATTCAACGATGATAGAGTGGGTGTTCCATTAATTCAACAACTTTGGGTGTTGGAATAACATTTTTGTATGATATTCTCCTCCACATGGTTATCTAACACAAATTACTCTGTACCAATATCAGTTTTACCAGCAAGAATCATCCAAATTGAAAAGACAAATTCGAGAGATTCAAAATCTAAACAGGTAAGTATCTTCTTTCATATATATTTACTTTTAGCTAATATTTTTTTTCTCCATTGAATAAAACCACAATTGAATTTTTCTTTCCAGGCATATCCTTGGTGAAGCACTCAGCTCTCTAAGCCTCAAGGAACTAAAGAACCTTGAGAGTAGATTGGAGAAAGGTTTGAGCAGAGTTAGATCTAGAAAGGTACTATAGGTTCTCTTTTGTGGGGTTTCATGAAATCCTCATGATATGAAGGATTCTAAAATGGGTGATGAGTGATGTTAGTATTGACTTGAGTTCATAGTTAACCTACACGTGACCACATTATATTATATAGATACTATATATAAAAACCAACAATTGATATATTGCCACGTGTCAAAGTATATATAAATAAACCCGGATCTATATTATCAACATTATTGATTCTTCTAAAACAAACCCAACATCCATTAAAATATTGAGGTTTTAGAATTTGTAAATAAGTCACACAAGATGGTTTTAAAAATTGCGGTTTCTGTAATTGTAAAGAATTGCAGAAAAAATGCAACCGTTTAAAACTGTTATATTTGGTTTATATATTTTATTTTCTTCAGTTGTTGTAACGTCTTTATTCCTTGGACTGACCTACTAAAATTTCTTGCAGCATGAAACGTTGTTTGCTGATGTGGAGTTCATGCAAAAGCGGGTACTCATCATTTCCTTTGGTGTTATCAAAATCTTCTTTTCTTTATATATATATATAATACCAGCATATAGTTAGTGAGGCTCTCAAAGCAACTAGATGTTATTTTCCCTGTTTGGTTTAAGGATTACGGGAGTTAAAGAGATCATAACATAAAGATGAAAAGGTCTGAGACTGAACATCACTTACTGTTTAATGTATTGTTCATATGGGCACTCAAAGTCTTTCAAACCTCGATAAACGCCAGGGTTCACATATATCCCCAAATTGCAATTTTCTTTTGGAGAATGCACATATGTGTGGGTTATAGAAGTCCCAAGCTGGAGAAGTTGAAGCAAAAATATTAATTAGTTTATAAGGTTTTGATTACAGAAAGCCATTAGATTAATTTATTGGTCAAATAATTCAATTAAAGTCTATCAAACAATATTATCAAATCCCTCACTTTATATGCCACCCTCTAATACTAAGTCCAATTCTAAAATGTCAAAAGCCCACATTATTTAAGGGCAAACCCAATGGTTAAATATTACCAACATTTTTAGGGTTAAACTGAATAGAAATATAGGAATAGACCAGATAGTGAATCAGCTGCTGTTGGCTGCAAAAGTAATTAAGTATATATAATTAATTTGAAGTAGGAAACAAATGCTCCAATACTCTATCAAAATTGGAATATCACTCTGACAAGCTTATGGCAAATGAAAAAATAATAAGAGGTTGCAGTAATAATTTATGTACTAACCACTGTTCTTTTTATATGGCTTCTAATAATTGCTTATTAAGAATTGATATAATGAGTTTTAAAATCTACATACACTGTATTCCCTCTTAAGTAGAAGGTATACTATCTATAAACTTTGGTAGAATTTTATATTCAAAATAATGTGTCATAATTATTAGCCTTTAGATAAATAAATGAGTTTTATCATTTTATTTCATTCAATCAATCACCATGATTTCTATCAAAGATTCACTAAATATTTTTTTGTACATGTAGCATTACCTTATTTCAATTGATGTTGAACAAAGTTTAAGAAACAGGGAGAGTAAACCTATAATTGTGACATATCTATACTTAACAATGTGCAGGAAATTGAGCTGCAAAACCACAACAATTATCTGCGAGCTAAGGTCTTTCTCTTTCTTTACATAGTAGTGGCACCTTTGAAATCACACACAAATTCTGTTTGTATCATCAGTGCGATGAATGACATAATTTTCTGGATGGTGGCAGATAGCTGAACATGAGAGAGCTCAGCAGCAACAACAACAACAGCAACAAAATTTGATGCCAGCTGGAACAATGTGCGAGACCATTCCATCACAAACATATGACCGCAACTTCTTTCCTGTGAATCTCCTGGATTCTGATCACCAATACTCACGCCAAGACCAGACTGCTCTCCAACTTGTGTAAGCATGCATAACCATGATCTTACTTCATTAGCAAAGATTACTATTATCTGTATATTAAAGTGGACACCATTGAAAGAGACAAATACAAGGCATTTTGATTTGATGTTTTTGAGTGATATAAAGAATTTATGTCTCTTTATGATGTTTATCTATGGTGTACAAATTACATTTTTCATCAGCAAAAGGTTAGATTTTATAAATGAAAGCAAAACCAATAGGGGCTAATGACCAGTGCAATATATATATATTCAACAATGTAAATTGAAGCCACACTTCTAACAATGTGTTATGAGTTGTTTTGAGGAAGATTTTAATCCACCCATCTGTCACGGTCCGGGGAGGGTAAGTGTTTTATGATGTACCATTGCAAGGCGTACCCTCATGCTAATTAATTAATAATTAGAAAAAAATCAGAAAAATAAGAGAAGAAAACAGACAAGATTGTTATATTTTTTTGGTTACAAATGTATGTATTTCCCATAGCAACATTGATCATGTTGACAAATTTCTCTAACCTCCCTATTTTACCTTTGAATGCAGCTGATATGTCGGAAATGCCACAGGAAGTTCTGCCACAGCCCTCAAATAATTTAATCTATTTGAATAGTTGCAAGCAGTGTCTACATTGTGTGGAGCACATACATGCCTGATATCCTTGAACTTGTATCTTTAGAACTTACTTCACTAGAAGTTCTTCCAACTGTGAACTAGAAAAGAACTAGCATTTTGCAACCATACTTCATAACAATATTATTTATGTAACCTATTAATAAGAACGTCTAGATTCTATCTCGCTCCTTTTATTATGTGTATGTGTTTGTTTAGGCGTATTGTTATAAAATGCTTGTCTAAAGACGAACGTGGTTGTAGCAAAATTGAAAAGAATGGCGTGTCATTGCAGTGCTTCCTAGGCATCTTACAGGTTTACATGATCCCAAACCAGTGTAAAACTATGGTATTGTAGTACTTCCTGGGCAGTCTTATTTCGAAAACATAATTAACAAATCAATGAAATATTCAATCCTTCCACATGTTAATAAGCCATAGTCATTTCATTCGATGTGATCAACTGCCCAAGGACCACATCAAATACAGATTGCTATACACAGCAGATAATTAGGGAGCAAACAGAGATAAGAGGGAGAACAACATGAAATCGTTTTCGATCAAATGAGTAGTGATAGTTAAACACTGATTTAGATTTTACATCTGACCCATCTGTATTCTGTACAGATATTGCAAATGCAAGTGATGTAAAGCAAAAGTGATGCGAAAACAGCCTAATTAGACTGTCCTAGAATAAGCATTTATATGAGTAAAGGCAAGAGCTCTTGTGCTGCATGGTAAATGATCACTGAGAATCTTGTGTAACGATTGAGAACTATTTCAAATCAAGCAAAACAATTTCTCCATTTAGAGAAGCAGTTTCGATCAGGTGATTTACAGTATTGTCAAGACAGCGAGGTCCTGTCATGCATAAATCCGTCTAAACTGCAGGTACTGCTTCTAATAGAGTATTGCATGGAAGTGTAACGAGTCCCACATCAGATGTGGTTCTGCCAAGGACTTATGCTCGTTACCGGAAGCTTCATCTATGTACTATTTATATGGACATGGGGCAACTGAATCATACTATGCAGAATGTATGAGTTTAGAGACTGAAGGCAAAACCTTCTTCCCTCTAATCCCATACGTTATCATTAGTTCAATCTAAATAAGTATTGTTGGGGTGGGAGAACTTTGTTCCTTCACCCTGCAATACCACATCTCCTAATAAACTTATCAGAGAAATTTACATATCTACTCCATAAAATTCGAACCTCTGGGAAACTAATTTCAAGCCATGGCTTTGCAGGGCCACTGAAATGAATAACTGCGGCAGCTTCCAATCTTTCTCTGCTAATTTCTTCCGAGTGATAGCGATGACCTAAATCAGTCACAAGAATTGATGAATTTATAGGATGCACTTGACCCTCGAATGCAATCAAGGCAGGTGGAAGCACACCTGGATTCCACAACTCCAACCCAGACTTGAGGTTCTGTGAAATCAGATAAATACATAAGTTAATAGCATGATGACAATACTCAAGAAAACAATACTACATCATAACAAATAATTAAATATGAGGTTAATGCATTGGAATTTTAAACTGTCTACCGGTAGAAATTCAAGAAAATATCAAATTATGATGGGTAGTTATCATATAGATATTTAGCTAGTATGATTTGACAGTTTCTTGAAATTTTATATATATTTTATTAGTTGATGATGTAAAATTGTTTTATAATATCAGTACATAAAAACTAAACTCATTAAATATACCATGCAATTATATATATTTTTCTGGATACATAATGCAGCATACATGTTCAGAGGATTTTATCGACAATTTTATTCTACTGTATGGCTTCAAAAACATAAAGCAGCTCTTAGTGCAGAATGTGATGCAATGGCTATGACCATTAATTCTTGCATCACAATTACAAAATAAATGAACATTGTATGAATATTTCAAATCTCTGATGTTTTTCATCAAGAATGAGAGCCCCCTTTGAAAGCAAAAATGAGAAGTTAAGCATGGTCTTGCTAGTTCCATCTTGATGCATATGGAAACTCATCAGCCAAAAGACATTTTATAGCAGAATGCATGGCTAAGTATATCAATATCAACATATACTTACAAGCTTCAACCACTGATGATAAGTCTCACTGATATTTGTTCTCCTCCAAGCTTCAAGATCAAATATATTCATGCCATACAGCCATGCACACTGATCACTGTCAAAGTTTGATGATATGAGAGGATGTGAGAAGTTGAAGTAGTTCATGTATTTACTTCCTGGGCAGCAGCCGTCTCCGCACCATGTCTTGAATACTGATCCGCTGACTTTGCCATTAAGATCTAATTCCCACAAATAAGATATGTCATGTTGTACTACAACATCATCATCCACAAATACAATCTTCTTGAGATCCGGAAAAAGCTGTTGTGGTCCATGAAAATCATATGATGAAACAATCATCACCAAGCATTCAGGCTTGTTACTAGTTGTTGAGGATTACAAAAAATTGACAAGTTACCTTGGGAATATAAATGCGGAGATGATTCATCAAGGAACGGCTGCTGGGCCTTAAAGCCTCCAGATGTGTGCCATGCTCTTGACTATAGTTGAGGTCTTCTTCTTTATTATGATAGTGCTTCCAAATTAAGTGATTAATATCCAGCATCTCTTTAACACCAGCATTCACTTCTTCAGACCAGTCATATTGGTGTAATCCCTTCACTTCCACAACAGCTGATTTAAAAGAATTGGTTGCAAACCAAGCATGCATTGGAGTATAAGTTTTCTTGTCAGTAACAATGTGAAACACTAATTTTTCAGGGTTGGCTGAATTTTCAACTGTAGAGGCTACAACAACAGAGGCAGCAAGGACATTGTCAGTTAGGAGAACTAGGTGCTGAAAAGCAGGGTCAACAAGGCGAGTGACATATTCTGGAGAAGGTAGACGAGATCGAGCCATGGCGTTTACAGCGTATTCTTCAGCCAACTTCAGAGAAAGACAATGTAGGCTTTTGGGAATGCCATGTGAGGCTAGATGCCAATAAACTGACTCTTGCTGTTTTGCTAACTGCACCTTGCGTTCCATCTGTAATAGCTGAATATGAACAGAAAAAATTGCATATTTTGTGAGAGGACTAAAACTTCATAAAGTCTATCTGCTTAATAGAAGGGCTGTAACTGACAAGAACTTATGCTTCAATGGGAAGCAATTCGACGAAGCATCCCACTTATATATACATACTTTGATTATAATGCTACAAATCAGCCATATACCTTAAAATGCTTATGTAGAATTTAATAAAATCATAGGGATCGCTCATACCATGATTTTTTTGATATTGGACCATCTTTTTACAGCATGAGACACTGCCATGAAATTTGTAGGGATTAAATTGTAATACACATAATCAATCCTTCAAGCTTCAATTCAGTTCATTATATTTCAGGTTGTGCTAACTTTTTTAACACATTCCTAATCAATTTTTTAAGCTTCAATTCACTTCATGGCACAATTCTTTTGTCCCTTGTTCTCTATAGACATCCAATCAGACTAATGTACGCCACACAAATTTAAGTTGTTTAAGGTGAGTATTACACTCAGGTCAATTCCCTTCCTTCTTTTTTTTTTTGGTTCTGGTGCATGACTATAGTGTAAGGAAAAATCTAAGATCGAGTTCCTTATATTTATTACATCCAATTTTGAAATTAAAAAAAAATGACAAGAGAACTTTCTTATTGATAAAAGTGTATACTCTTAACTTTCAAGTTACTCATTTCATGAAAAAAATGTCCAAGTGTCATTATTTGATTTGAGAATTGATTGAAAAAGAATATAAAGAACTTGATACGAGTCTTGTCCATAGTATAATTATCAATTTAGTTGATTTGGCTTCTCTTGAATTTTACTCCTGAAATGCATACACTGAACCAAGAAGTTTATTTCCAGTAAGTACGTTGGTATAAGCACTTATTATGTGCGACGTCCAATTACTAACCAACACCAGAAGGAGACGAAAATAGGAAATGGACATATCATGATCATCACCACAAAGAGTAACTGGCAACAGCAAAAACAGTAAATTTTTTATGTACCATGGCTTTGGTCTTGAAAGCAAAAGCCGTAAGGTCTTGTTTTGAGGTCATCTCTTTCACAAGTTCATTGAATGACTCAGCTCCACCATTAACATTACCGTCATTTGCCTCTATTAGCGCTCTGGTCAGCTCATCTCTGAGTTTCTTCATTTACATGCATCATCACAGTAAAATACCAAAAAATATATTATCAATTATTATTATTTTTCGTAAAAGTAATAAAATGGGGACCCAGGTTCTTAAAATTGAGTAGGTCTAACTTAATAAAGGACTGCACATCTATGAGTACCCCAATAACAATAAAAAATAGGCTCAGGTACTGTCTTAGAATTGAGATAACCAAATTCAATCGCAAAAACTAGCTCATGGATGGTTGTTCAAACTCTTATAAAGATTATCTAAACCATATCCTTAAACAAAGTTGGAAATTCTAACACAGGTCCAGAGCCTAGAAACCGCATTGACAAGTTGAGGAATGCGCAGACCAAGTTAAACGAATCCTATCCTACGTCATGTCACATTTACATTGCATTATAGCCAGTCTTGGATAAGAGAAATGATTCCACAGATTATTATATCATACAAAAGACACCAGTACAAAAGGGACCAGGAAAGACAATTGTAAGCTACAAGAGAAGTGGTGAGGTTAGCTAATTGATGTTGTTTTTGCAGAAAAAGTAGAAGCGGATAAAATAATTGCAGCACAAGTGGCAGGGCCCACGGGTAGCAGGAGTGCAACTTGTGGAAGTACCCACAATGCACCACCAATTCACAGCAGTATTAAATGATTCTCAAAGAATTACATGGAATTATTTTTTATTTAAAGAAAAAAAAGTTTAATCTTGATACAAGCTTGTCTATCTAAATAATTTTGCGGTTCTGATATAAAAGAGTTTATTAAAGTTCGAATATAAAAATAATGTATGAGGTTTGTATATATTATGGATTTTGCTATTTTAATATCCAACTATTTCAAACATCCAAACATCTCACTCATAATATACATGATCCCAACACTTATTTTTTCTCAACTTATTTTTTTCATTATTATCTCATATTATTTGAACCCAACACCCATGTGTGTCAAAATTTCATTTCTCATATATTATATGTCCAAAGATTACTTGGATGAAGTTGTAACCAGTCAACAGTTTTATCTCTTCAGATAAATAGATGGCCATCCTATACATAAGTTATCAAAGGAGAGAATATCACAGGAACAGAAAATCTGATTATTAAAATGTATCAAAAAACTAAAACATGATGGATTAAGGACCCCTTTTTTTTTCAATATCTCCAATCTGTAAAGTTTTATTTTGTCTAGTTTACTTTTATTGCATTAGTAAATAGGAATCCATACACTAGAAACCGGAAGGCGATTTTAACCACATGATGTGGAGATTTCAAAAGCTGAAATATAGGGATCAATGTACTGGCATGTCAGGGATAAGCAAAGAACAAAACTATAACAGACTGGAAGGATATGATGCATTCAAAAAGCTGTGTAATTTTGTCAAAATATGCTTGATGGAGGGACTGTGCTTCAGTTGGTGACAGATAGACTAGCCCCTTTAATGATTAATCACATTTTTCAAAATGATTTCAAATTAATTATTAAGTCATAAAATGAAGCTCAAATAATAAAACAGAAGTTGATTCAATCTAAACCAAATACGGCATAATTCGTAGGTATTAAAATATTGGATTATTTATCTTTCATAAAAAAAATATATTTATATTGGATTTATCTCCAAACCCCGACAAGTTTTAATGATAGTCCATTTAAAGTGTTGCATCAAACTTGGCCAAGAAAAAATAATACTTCATTACTAACACGTATTTAAATTTTTTTTTTGTCAGAGTATTTAAATAAATAAATAAATTCATACAATACAGCTTCTTTTTCTGTTTGGTCTGGATTCAGCATTTTTATTAATCACAAAAAACGCTTTTACATTTGGGCCAATATCCGGTGTTTCTTGATTTGTTGTCGTTTTTTCACTAGTTGCAATTCTTTTAGCAAAAGGGTGAACTTTTTTCGAATCGGATCCTGTAGTAGTTAGCACATTTGATATTTTAAAAACTTCTATGACTTTTCCGTAATCAAAGCAAGATTATTGTCTAAAATTCGTTTAAAAACAGGTTTAATCAGATTTTTATTACTTGCTTCCTTCATTCTTGAATAATTATCTAATATTAAATGCACACTGAAATTAAGATATTAATTAGGAAAACATCAATTTTAAAAAAATTTAGAATAATTTACTAAATTATCCTTTTACTTTTCAATATTTTAACTTTTCCTTCTTCACTTTTTAATAGGAGTATTTAATAAGGATATTTATAAAAAAAATAATTAATACTATCTAAATTTATAAAATGAATAATCATTTTTAGGTAAAATAAATTTTAAAATGAATAATTATTTAATTTCGAAACAAATATAACTACTTCAATTAAATGGGTTACTCAAGAACCGTCAATTTGCCAAATATAATTTGTGAAAAAAAATTAAGAGGAAAAAATGTACGAAATGCATGGTGAGAAATGGAGAAATATATTAAAAAGAAGTTAGACAGGAAAAGAAAAACAGCGAAGGACAATTTGGTAAATGAAACACTTACCAGTGACGTGTCAGCCCCACTCAAGAACTTCCATCCCACACAATCTGCAACAATCATTTTCAACAAAACTCTCACCAATTTTAAAATTAAGAAAATTATCTTTCTTTTACTATCATATAGAAAAATTTATTTCAGTCACTCATTTAACCCAATTCAAGTTCCGACAGCTATAACTCCGCTCAAAATGTAAATCACTAGTAGCATGCTTGATATCTCATTATTTTAGCCTTATCAAAAAAATATATCTCATTATTTTAGAGAATAATTATTTTTATGAAAAAGATTTCGACCATTGTTATTATAAATTATTCTAATTTAAATGCACATTATATACAAAACACTATTCTTTAAAAAAAAATCCTTGCCATTTTGTAGGACACTAAAAAAAAAGTAATACCAATTTTCCCTTCTTTCTAATTTCAACTTGGGTGATATTATACTTTCCTTAAAAAAAAGAAAAAAACATCGTATTAACTTGATAAACGCTTTAACTTCGAGATTGTTACTAAAAAATATCGTGTTATTTGTTTCTTACTCAATGATTAATTTAATAAAAATATACACATTTCTTATATTATAAACATAAAATTATTTTAAAAATTTAAATTCATAATAAATTACAAATAATTGATTTTAATAAATTTTTTATATGAAATATTTTATATTGCTAGTTAGTGAAATATTTATATATTTAATTTTTTAAGTAATTACTATAGTATATATTTATATATTTAATTTTAATACATTATAAATTTTTTTACATTATGATTCATCAAATACTCTTTATTTACATGACCTTTTAAATGTAATATATGGTTAGATAACAGTGTTATAGTTACACTATCAATGTACAAAGATTAAACTCTTATTTAATTATGTGATAATACCTCATTTTTGTGGATTTTTTACCCGTAAGATTTAGCATTAAATTAAATTACATATAGACAAAATTAAATTACATTAAAGTATAACAGTAACACACAAAAAGCAACAATAGCGAACGTAAAACGATAAACCCCAAAAGGGAAGAAATTAAAAAAAAGAAAGAAAAAGGTTTACTTCGTTGACGAACAGTGAAAAAGGATGTAAGGGAACAAAATAACGAGAGAGGAGCGAACCGCAGCTGATTTTACCGAAAGAGGAGCGAACCGCAGCTGATTCCAGCACCAAGATGGCCAACCTAACGAACACGAACGGCAACAACATTCCGAGCACCACCGCCGCCGGCAACGCCGTGCGGGCCGAAATCCGGCGGCCCGAAGCGGCCGTCGTCGGCGGATATCCCTTGCTCGGTATGGTGACTCGCTTTGTCCTCTTGGCGCATATGTAGAAGAGCTTCATAATCTCCTCGAATAATGTTGTTCCATGAAATCGCGAATTTCAGTCAGTTCCTCCTCTTTGCTGCGTTTGGATCGAATCAATCACTGCGAGATCTGAAGCTTCGTCATTGCCTCACTCACTCATTCGCTCACTGAGTCACTTACCGATTCTTCTTCACCTGTTCAGTGCGATAGAGAGTGTTCGTGTTCGTGTTCGTGTGCGTGTGTGGGAGATTGTGAGTGAGAGAGAGCTGCATTTTGTAGTAGGAGAAAAAGTGTTCACGGGTTCCGAATTTTTTTTGTCAATTGTTTTCGTCACAGTGAAATCAAATTTTTCGAGGAAGAAAAAAAAAGCAAGAGAGAGAGAGCAGAGAAAATTTTTTATTTTTTGATAACGATAAAATATAAGAATTGCGGCGAGGGATAGTGGAAATTAATTAAGTAATTAAAATATGGTTGGATGCCGCGGGAAATTATTAAGAATGCGGAAGGCCACGATGGCAATTGCTATATTGTTGGCAAATTGAGTGATCCCCCTTACCACTAGTTTGTGCCTTCCCTTTCATTCCGCTGCTCCACATTATTTTCAAGGAAAATAAAATGGTTAGAATTAAGTTGCTAGTCTGGTATAATATATTATTAACTTTTAATGGTATGTTTGGTATGTTGTATTAGTATGATCATATAAACTTATACTATATATTATGTCCTTATACTTTATTTGGTTACGACGTATTGTATAAACTTATACATTATAACCCACTTATATGTTAAAATATTATATATATTAATACAGTATAAGGAGGTTATTACCTAATTAGCTTTTAACGTATAAAGTTAATTTAATTTTTAATATTTAAAAATAATTCTTAAATAAATAATAATAAATAAAAATTTATAAATAAAATTATTTCATAATAAATAAATTTTGTTAATAAATAATATATGATATCAATCTAACTACATACAATAAAAATAAAAAAGTAATTATAATTAATAAATATTAAATAAAATAAAATATTAAATACTAAATGGCAAATAAATATTTAAAATAAATGATATGTAATATGTAATATATAAAAGTAAGGATCAATAATAAAAATATTTTGAGTTAATATTTATTTTAAAATTTAAATTTAAATAATTATACTTAACAATAGAAAATGTATAAAATAAATAAAAGAGTTACTTAATATTTATATAATTTATTGAAATAATAAATAATTATAAAATATTGAAATATATAATAATATTTAAAATAAATTAAATTTTAATTAATAAATATTTATATAAATATGATTTTAAAAATTATATTTAAATCATTAATAAAAAATTTTATTTTATTTAATATTTAATTAAAAATATTATAATTATTTATAAATAAATGATAATATTATAAAATATAATATCTTATACAATATTACACCAAATACTTATAGTATTAAAAGTTTATAACTTATACTATCTTATCCTATAAGTCATATACTATTAACCTTATTCTATCAGATATGAAACGAACTCTTAGGTGAATAAGCACAAATAAAGATCAAGTGGTAAAGACCTTTTCCTTTTTTAACTAGTATTAAGAGTTTAATTCTTGTCTTGAAATGGATTGTATTTGATGACGGATATATGAAAGCCAACAAAAAAAAGCTTTCAGGTGAATGTGCAAATTTTATTATTTTATTTTATTTAACAATTATTTTATATAATTTTAATCACATATTATGATAATTTTTTATTTTATAGCATCTCTTTTTGGTTAATCAAAGATAATATCATTTAATTACATTTTATGATTTATTTTACTTTTTAGATAATAATTATAAAAAAATTAAATATATTTTCTATTATAGTAGTGTATAATTGCATGAATAACATTAAATTGTATTGTATTATACCAATAAAAACCTATTATCATTCATTTTACCATGCTTGCATGGACACTAGCTCATTATAATAATGTTAATTATTTTATGGGATTGTTGATTTACATCCATCCCAATGGTATTAGAGCAATTCACAAGGAGTTGAATCAAGTACCATTTTTAAAGATCCTATACACTTAGCAAATAGATCAAAACATTTACACAAAGTCTCCTGTTATCACAGGAGATTTTCAAACTAATGTCTCCTAACACTTTTAGAAAACGTATTTACTATGCATATTTCAAAACAAAACCTTTATCTATCAATTTGAGGAAATATATTGGTGTGTGAAGAAAACAACTTGAACAGATATAAAACAAGATAACAAAATATGTAAATAGGTTAGAGAAAAGGAAGAGAAGCTTGCACATACTAGTTTGGCTCCCCAACATTGAACCTACTTTCAGTCCCCACCTAAGGCGAGAGTTTCCACTAAATCAGATCCAAATACAAATCAAAGAAACAAAGCTTACACACAAGACCAAGTGCAAGCACCAAACTAACAGGAATCATTAACAAGAGCCTCTTGAAACTTACCCCAAAGTAGTCTTTTACAAGAGCCTCTTCAAGTTAACACAAAGAATAGTCTTTTATAAGAGTCTTTTTAAGCTCATGCCAAGAGTAGTCTTTTATAAGAGACTCTCCAAACTCACACGAAAAGTAATATTTTACAAGAGCCTCTTTAAGCTCAGTCCAAAATTTTCACTCAAGAAGAAAAAGGAACCTAGTTCTTTAATAAAGGGTCACATATTATGGCTTTTATCACTCACAAAAGCCTTACAATCAAAACTATTTTTTACAACTATATTTGCTTTCTCAAAAGAATATGATCAATTAAATACAAGAGACATAAACCCTCTAAATGGATATAGCATATATGTGTCAGAGGGAAAGAAAACGCAAGGAATGTGAAAGCTATATTCATTGAGATATGCATGATATTCAATGTAAGCTCCTTTTCTCGTTTACTTGCCGCCCAAATGCCTACTTATATAGTGAAGTATTATGACCATATGAGGGAGGATGACAACTGTAACGGAGGAGGAGGAGGGAGTGATTGCCCAAGAAGGCACGGAAGGAGCGCTCCGCCTCCAGCGAAGGGGTACATGAATGAACCGATTACACACTCGAATGAGAGGATTTAGAGTCTGCATAGGTATGAGACTATACAGTTAAGGAGGGCTTATATGAATTGATTGGTACTACTTATGCCACAAAGATGCATCTTTCTTCGGTAGCCCATCACGAAGAACTACAGTAAGCATGTTTGACTTGGGTAATTTTAGGATGGGTGACCTCCTGAAGTTTTCAGGAAGTTTTCCCAGAAGCGTGTGAGTGGACAAGCACGCTGAAAACCTGGATTGGTTTATGGGGATAGCCAATCCATAAAGCAGGAGGGATATTATAAATGGTATTAGAGCCTGCATCTCTCCCAGGACAGTGAGGTTCGGGACGAATGGCAGAAGCTTGGGCATGTAATGCCCGAAGACGAGGCAGGGAGTGGAGGGATGCGAGAAGGACAAGGAGCGGCGCCTCAGCGAAATGGTACATGAATGAACTGATTACACACTTGAATGAGAGGATCCAGAGTTATAGGCATGAGACTATATAGTTAAGGAGGACTTATATGAATTGATTGGTACTACCTATGCCACAAAGATGCATCTCTTTCTTGGTAGCCCATCACGAAGAACTCCAGTGAGCGTGCTTGACTTGGGTAATTTTAGGATGGTGACCTCCTGGAAATTTTTCAGGAAGCGTGTAAGTGAGGACAAAACATGAAAAGATGTGTTGTTTGTGGGATAGTTCAATCCATAAAGCGCAGACGTTACAACAATCGCTTCAAGTTGCATTCTCTTTCATACAATGAGTTGTCCATTTTAAATCACGTCCTTTTGTATTTGTCTTTTTTCACAAAGACTCTTCTCTCTCTTATGATCTGTCCCCCTCCTCGTATTGAATTTTGGCTCTGTCTCAAAGGATATTTCTTCATCTGCAATGTGATTCTATTATTACCCTTCCAATAATATGGGTGCCACATCAACTTTGATTGTATGAAGGAAATGCACATTACTGTCTTTGAATGTCTCTATTTCAAATGAGAGATATTCAGTGTTGAATTGTTGTTTCTTTAATGTGTTATCTAATCAATACTTGAAACACTAACTTACGCATCAAAACATTCAATAACAAATGTTTATTATCATTCAAGATTACATAAGCTAACACATCCACAACACGTCACTAACTATTTATAACTATGCCTTGCAATGGATAAGGATTGTTATTAGCTATCTACTAGATATTCAGATTTTTTTATTTATTTATTTTTTCTAAAAAAAATCATCGTCTTGTCCTCCTCCCAAGTATCAATATCTAGTTGCCTTTTCTCTCCTTTGGTTTCTAGTTCATCTTGAAACCGGGTACTTGCCACTCATAACTCGATGAATTGACCACACTATTACTCCAATGGAACTTATGGTATACGTTGCATGAAGAAGACAGAATAAGTAAACACTATACCTAGAAAAAATAAATAATACAAAGTAAAGCTATTTTGCAGTGATATTAATTATGAGTAAGGTCGCCAACATATTGTTGATTGTGCATATTGATTCTATTGAAAATATTAAATGCGCACTTATCTGCAAGTTTTGATGAGTCAGCATCACATCTTTTTCGCTTGCTGAATTCGAATTTTTGTTTATTAGTGAGTTGAGTTTATCCTAATGAGTAACGACATGCCATGTGTAGATTGATAATCCTTTAACTTAACTGAGTTTTTACGTTAACTTTTGTATTTTATGGTTAAGGCTGTTTTTCTTTCCTTAATTTTCACGCCTTCAAGGACTTTTAAGTTATGCTTGCTTAAGTGGATGAGAAATAACAGAGTTTACGATATTTTATTTTTTTTAATAAAAAGTAATTACAGAGTTTTAATTTGATTCAGTTATATTAATTCATAAGTTTTTATGATCACTTTTGTTCAAAACACAACAGTTAAGATTTGTTACTTTGTACACGTAAAAAAAACGGTTACTTTGTATCTAAAATTGTGATTTTTTTTTTCAATTGCGATTTTTTATTTTATATAATTTTCATTCTGTGAGAAAGTGAAAAATAATTAACAAAGAGGCAAAGAGGAAGGGTTAAGAAATATAGTGAAATAATGTAACTAAAAAGATAAATACTTGAGATACATGTTCTATTTTTCAAATTTCAGAGCCAAATATTTTTTATTTGTAAAATATAAATCCAAAATCTTACTTTTTACTAAAAGTAAATTTCGAATCGCTTATACCAACGTAACCTAGATACTGACTAGTAAAATATACGAATTTATTTTATATGTATTTTCAGTATAAAAATTTTACAAAGATACGTAAATATTACTTCGTTTGCTGAATTCGAATTTTTGTTTATTAGTGAGTTGAGTTTATCCTAATGAGTAATGACATGTCGTGTGTAGATTGATAATCCTTTAACTTAACTGATTTTTCACGTTAACTTTTGTATTTTATGGCTGAGGCTGTGTTTCTTCCTTAATTTTCACGCCTTCAAGGACTTTTAAGTGATGCTTGCTTAAGAGGGTGAGAAATAACAGAATTTATGATTTTTTTTAATAAAAAGTAATTACAGAGTTTTAGTTTTTTTATAAGATTACGGAGTTTTAATTTGATTCAATTATATTAATTCATAAGTTATTATGTTAACTTTTGTTCAAAACACAACAGTTAAGATTTGCTACTTTGTATCTAAAATTGTGAATTTTTTTAAATTGTGAATTTTTTTCTTTTGTATAATTTTCATTATCTGAGAAAGTGAAAAATAATTAACAAAGAGGCAAAGATGAAGGGTTAAGAAATATAATGAAAATAATGTAACTAAAAAGATAAATACTTGAGATACATGTTCTATTTTTAAAATTTCAGAGCCAATTATTTTTTATTTGTCAAATATAAATCCAAAATCTTACTTTTTACTAAAAGTAAATTTCGAATCGCTTATACCAACGTAACCTAGCATCGATACTGACTAGTAAAATATATGAATTTAATTTATATGTATTTTCAATATAAAAATTTTATAAAAATATTTAATCATATATTATTACATTAAAAGTCATATATATAGAAGTATATTATTGAATGATAATGTAAAATTCTTTTATACTATCAATGAACTATAACTAAACTCAATATATATATATAAATTTTTTTAAAATTTGACATGCTTATCAATATAATATAATATAAATCAATGGTTGAATTAATTAAGTTAAATATAGATGAAGAGTTATAGAATAAAATAAGTGTAAGACTTATTCGTAAGTTAATGGATTCCCACTTTTATATATATATATATTCTAATTACTTAACTATCATTATATCAAGAATAGCTAAAACCCGCTTTAGCAGTTGAACATAAGGCATAACCACATTCAACAAAACGCCTATTATTACTTCACTGCTAATGAGCACGTGATACTTTTGTTATACGCATACTGATTGAAGAGATTTTTTTTCCCGATATTTTGCATATATAATCTCTCAACCCACTGGGACAAGTGGAGAGAAGGAACAAAACCAGAACAAACACAACTCAACAATAAAATCAGAAAAACGCTAACAAAGAAAAGAAACTAACATAATACTAATAGAGTTTAATTTATATAATGAGTGTAAAAAAGTTTGATACAGTAACTAATTGTATTATTACATTAGTAAAAGTGGTTAAGTTTTATATCCTGCTATTGAAAAAGTCTTGCAAATAGAATGATTTAATTGGATAATAGTATAAACTTCTCTTTACATTGTAAGTGTATATAAATTAAACTCATACTAATATTAATACAAAAGTGTGGTCACCCAACCGCAAGGATGGATCCATTTCACATTAATGTGCCACACACACACACACACATATATATATATATATATATGATGTGCATATATTTTGTCACTATTAATTTATTATACTAGACATCATATTAAGATAAAATTACATATAACATCTTTTATATTTACTTATTGACTTTATTACCGTTATCTAAATTTTATGAATCCGTCAATGCTAACGAAATTAAAAGCGATTCTCAATTGCTAATCTCATGCATTTTGATATCTGCTGATACCACCACCTCTGATTACAGATTGCCCCTAGTCCATAGATGGCCAATTTCCAGCCAAACTCGGACATATCAATAGCTTTAATTTGTGTAAGTTTACATTTCCATTCTAAAAAATGAGTTTAAGTTACATGCATTGTATGTTTACATTGTCATCTAACCAAATTATCTTATTTGCATAACTTTTCAAGTTATCAATGTGGCAAAAAGTATATTTGTTTCTTGTCCTAGTGTATATTTCAAAATAAAAAGATGAAGGGGACAACATAGCTCTCAAAGTAGAAGGAGATTCCATGCAATCCTAGTGAAAAGCTCCTTCGATTCTTCTTTGTGGTGGAAAGGGATCAGATTGATGATACGTTTTTCTTCTTCTTCCGTCCATGGAACTGTTTCCAATTCGCTTGCATAGGACCTGACATAGTCCTTACAGATAAGCTCGAGCGCCACCGGGAGGAGATTGAAGAGTGGAGGCGCTGTCAATGGCAATGGTGAATTCGTTGAGCAGGTGGAACTCTAATATTGAGGCGGAAAACCTTGTGTTCGTCGTCGTTGGTGGTTGTGGCAGTAGTAGAGGGCGAAGGGATCAAATTTGGGAAGGGTTTGGGAGGCGATGATTATGGTTCAATTGTAGTTTATGGTCTGGTTTTGAAATTATAGGTTCAAAACTGATTCTCAATTTAAAACCAGTTCATTCAATTCAAAACCGATTTGAAACTAGTGTAAGCCCTTTGAAACTGATGTAGTTTAAACCCAAAGAGTGATTACAAACTGGTTTTATTTTGGTTTAAAATGGAATCCTTCCCTTTTCTCATTAATAATAATGATGGAAACTCTTGTATTTTAATATACTGAAAATTAATATATCTGATACAAATTACAATTAATACATTAACTTTTTAACTAAAATAATATAGTTTTTCACTATTACTATTAATAGGCAATTGAGGAAATAATTTGAACGGACCTACTAAATAGTGGAAGGGCATACGTTAAGTCCAACACCCACTGAATGCTCCTTATAAAACACTTGGACAGTCCTTGTTTACATAGACATTTCTCGGATCCATAATTTTGAAGCAATGAAATTTGCATTCATAAATTGAAACCTTTGCCCGACACACTCTCATAATAATTTGTGGGGTTCACTTTAAGGCATTGAGTCATACATTTTGTCCAATGAATTAAAACTCTTCCCTTAAATTTGGAGTGAGTCAAGGAGTGAATAAAATGAGCACAAGCATTGTTTCTATTAATTTCTTTATAAATAAGCTCATAAGCTTCACCCGGCAGAGACCTAGCCACCCTATACAAGCTTCAGGATGCCAATTGGGAACCCACATGTGCTGATCAAATTAAATTCGAGTACCGATCAATCTTCGCTTCCCAAAATAGCACCTAATAATAAGAGACTTTTCAAACACTAGTTAAATATAATTGAGGTTGAGGTCCCAACCATGTCATTGTCACCGTCCATGTGGATTAAACAATTGACGGGAGACACTTTTTGCGACAAACTTCTTCTCACAAAAGCCTCCTTGTCTGAAAAACACGCGAGTGATGACCCGTGATTAATAATGTTAGGTTTAATTATTCTGTATGTCACTATAACTTCATTTAAATTTTATTTAGATTTTTATAATTTAAAAATTTTTAAATAAATTTTTATATTATATAAAATTTTTTAATTAAATCTTTATGAGTAATAACTATTATAAAAAATAAAATATTTCTTGAATATTTCAGAAATATTCTAGAAATATACTAGATAAATATGAAATATACTAGAAATATTTTATTTTTTATAATATTTATTATTCCTAAGCACTCAATTAAAAAATTTTATATAATATATGAACCTATTTAAAAACTTTTAAATTATAAGGATTTGATTAAAAATTGAATGAAATTATAGTAATATGCAGAGTAATTAAACCATAATGTTATTATACCCAAATTGAAATCCAACTTAGCTTCCAACAAGGAATAACGAGATTGTAACCAAAAAAAAAAGGAATAACGAGATTTTAGATATTATAATTACGATACTGAAATGTATCTTTATAGGAATAAAGCAAAGTCAAATACTTTCATAGTTCATTATGCTTAATTATGAGATAATAAAAAAATTGAACTTAATTATGTCACAATTGATTTGGTCCAGTCACGGCTAATTTATATCCTATTTGAAAAGTACAATTGGATCAATACAATTACAATTTTTAATAACTGAGTATTAACAGTTGTATAAATTATTTACAACAGGTCTGTCACCTGATGATTCGATAATCCTTAAAAAATTTCATGGTGGCCATGTGGGAACGGTCATGTGTGAGAATTTGATAGGGCAAAGAATTCTGTTAATAAGTGTCTTAAATAGCATTTTAATTTATAAAAGTGTTTTTTCATTAACAAACTTTAATTTGCACTTTGCAAAGTTTTTAATTAATTTTTTTATATATAACATTTTGATTATGAATTTTTCAGATTAAACTACACTAAATTTTAATGTACCAAGAAAAAAAACTAATTTTAATTTTTTTTCTTATCAAATCACTTTAAATTTAAGTTGAAGGAAAGACTTCATCTTAACTTAAAGTCAGAAAATATCACACTTGAGCTTTTTTAAATATTTATAAAGATACTTATAAATTAAATGATTCAAAAAATTAAGAATTATAATTAAATTATAATGATGGATGAACGAAAAGTTGAGTAAATGTGAACAATTACTATTGTTTCCTAATTTTAACAGATTATAGATATCTAAGTATTAAATTTAAAACAAAATTCATATGTGTACTATTTTTTATTGAAGCTCCACAAAGTATTACATCAAAATGTCTTTTTCACAAATTCACATGTAAAATCGACATAACATAGGTCACGAGTTGTGCTATTTTACATTCTGGCCGCCATCAAATTGTTTCACCTTGAAGAATTTTTGCCTGAAATGACCAAATGAAAATGTATGAAATTATTTAATTATAGTAACGGTCAAGTTGAGTTGATTGGACAGGGAGAACTCACTAGAAATGAACCAAATTGCAATCAATATGGTCAGATTCAGTTAGAATATATATATATATATATATATATATATATATTAGAAGTTTAAAATACAGAATTACTTCATTTTTGTGTATTTTGAAATATAACCCCAATTTTTTTTTTGGTCTTTCCTTTTCTTCACAATAGATTTCCAAGTTTTTTTTTGATATTCACTATTGGCAAACAATTACCAATCATACGTAGAGTTTAGATATAGGTTTTAATTCTTGGTCATAACATTCTCTTTATACACATATTCATAAATTAAAAAACTTAAGGAGTCCAATTAGCTTTAGATTTATTTGCAAGAGTTGGTAGAAGGGGGAATAAGTAATTAAAATGCTTAGGTAAATTACGAAATCAAACAATCTAAAACGAAACTTGATGTCACTTGATATGTAAATAAAATCATGTTATTCCTATTTTAAACTATTTATAAAGATTAGTGCTCTGAAGATCAAAGTGTTGGTGGGCTTCCCTCCATTGGAGGCCAACAACTAATAAGAAAAAAAAAAGAAAAAAAACCAAAAAATAAAAAGGGGAAAAAAAAAGAAGCAATAAAAGAAAAGACGCTATAGTAGCGTCAAGTTGAGAAACACACAAATGTGAGAAGAGAGAAAAATAGCGCCGAGAGGAAGAAAAAGGGAGAAAGGTAGTAATGGCTTCATCATCAGATGGGTAACGTGCTCCGTTTATCATGAAAATTTAGTATGTTGCTCCGATGTTAAGCTTGACACTTTGATATAACCTTTAATTTTATTGCCTTCTCTGATGGTTGTTTTGTAATACCCACATTGTGGAGTTATATGATTGTATTCCACCTATCAGGTGAGTATTCTGTTGATTGTTGAGATTCCCTAGTGCTACTAGGAAGACTGATTGTATTCCCATTGATCATAGTGGAAGTTTTTATTGAACTAGGTCCGTGAATTTTTTGTCCCTCTATTTAGGGGTTTTCCCACGTTAAAAATTACGGTGTCTCCTATTTTATTTTTCTCAAATTATTATATACCTAGAGTATTTTGGTTCTACCTATTTAACTGGTGGGGGAAATATTTGTTGCTTCCGCTGTTGATAAGGTTCATTCTTAAGATTTCTCCAACAAAGTGGTATCCAGAGCTTTGGTTATTTTTTTTTATCTGCGTTTAAATGGAGGAACATCAGGGGCCAAATATGATCAAGTTGAATTCCAAAAATTACTCAGTTGGAAGACCCTCATGGAAGACATGCTATACAGCAAGGATTTGTATGATCCAATTGAGGAGATAAATATAAGTCTCGTGATAAGTCTAAACCGAATGGAACAGAATGAATAGAAAAGTTGTTGCTTTAATTAGGCAGTGGTTGGATCTCAATGTGTATCCACATGTTGACAAAGAAACTAATGCTCAGAGTATGTGGCAGAAATTGGAGATTTATATGAAAGGAAGAATGTGCAAAATAAGGCATATTTGATTGAAAGCTGGTAAATATGAAATATAAAGAAGGTGATTCAATGCCAGAGCATTTGAGTAGCTTCCAGGAGATTGTCAATCAGCTGACAACCAATGAGATTACATTGTCTGATGAGTTGCAAGCATTGTTGTTGTTGAGCTCTTTGCCTGCAGTTGGGAAGTCCTGGTTGTGACATTGACTAACTGACTCCAAATGGGAAGTTGACATTGTCAATGGTTAAAGAAAGCATGTTGAATGAAGATGCAGAAGAAGAGAACGGGGTTTGATTAGTGTCTCCACCAGTTCAGAAGCACTTGTTGTAGAGTCACATGGGAGAAGCAGAGTAGAAGACCTCATAATCCTGAGGATCAAAGAGCCATAACAAGTCAAAGGGGAAGTCCAAGACAAGAAAAGAATTTAATTGTTATCATTGTGGCAAGCCGGACACATCAAGAAGCATTGCAGATACTTGAAAAGAGAGAAATCAAGAGAAAGAGATGAAGACAAAAATAGTAACAATGATAAAGACATTCTGCTATTGCATATGATGATGTCTTTGTTCTATATCATGAGAACTTCATAAATCTTGCATGTGATGATTCTAGTTGGATCATGGATTCTGTGCCTCATGTCATGTTACTCCTAGGCGTGAGTTTTCTCTACTTATACTGGTGACTTTGGCAGAATAAGGCTAGGAGATGAAGGGATATGCAAGATTGTTGGTATGGGAGATGTGTGGCTTGAAACTAGCATGGGTTGTAGATTACAGTTGAAGAATGTTAGGCATGCGCCTGATATGCGTCTTAGCTTGATGTCAATCAAAGCATTGGACGGAGAAGGTTACTACACTACCTTTGGTGGTGGAAAATTCAAAATCACCAAAGGGTCGCTAGTTGTTGCAAGAGAAGATAGTAGTTTCACTGCCTCTACCAATTGCCCGAAAGTTGTGCAAAGAGGAGGTGAATGTTGTTGATGATTCCTCTTTAGACTTGTGGCATATGCGTCTTGGCCACTTGAGTGAAAAAGGACTTGGTGTTCTAGCCAAGAATCAGTCTCTTTGGAAAAGGTACATCTTTAAAGACTTGCACTCATTGTTTTGTTGGAAAGCATGCTAGATTAGCTTTTCATTATTCAGGACCTCATAAGAGACCACATGTGCTAGATTTGGTTCATACTGATGTTTGACACAAAAACACTAGGAGGTGCATCATATTTTGTGACTTTTATTGATGACCATTCTCGGAAAGTGTGGGCTTTTGTTTTGAAATCTAAAGACCAGGTGCTCAGAGTTTCAAGAGCTTCCATGCAAGTGTTGAAAGAGAAAAGGGAATAAAACTGAAGTGTGTCCGAGATAATGGTGGTGAGTACAGGGGTCCATTTGAAGATTATTGTAGAGAACATAGGATCAGGCTTGAGAAACAGTTCCCAAGACTCCTCAGCATAATGGAGTTGGAGAGAATGAACGTACTATCAATGACAAAATCAGGTGTATGCTCTCTCATGCAAAGTTGTCTAAATCCTTTTGGGTGAAGCAATGAGAACTGCGTGGATTTGATCAACCTTTCTCCTTCGGCTCCTCTAGATGGTGATGTTCCATAAAGAGTATGGACAGGGAAAGATGTCTCATACAGTCACTTGAGAGTGTTTGGCTAGGGCCTTTGTTCATGTTCCAAGAGATGAGAGGTCCAAGCTTGATGGGAAGTCCAAGCAGTGTATCTTTGTTGGTTATGGTCATGAAGACTTTGGTTACAGGTTATGGATTCCTTAGAAGAGAATAATCAGAAGCCGAGATGTGATCTTTCTTGAAGACCAAACCATTGAAGATTTTGAGAAGTCAGGTAGGTACTATAAGTAACAGTGATGTGATCAGAGTCTCCTCCTAGTACTCCTGTTGATAGGGGAGATGAGAGGTTGATGATGGGAATATAGGTGATGAGCCTGCACCTACTCTTGAGGTGCCAGTTGAGCAAGTTTCACCAGAACCACCAATTGAGCCACAATTGAGAAGATCTACAAGATCGCATCAGCCTTCTAAGAAATACCCTTCAGATGAGTATGTGACTCTCACTGATAGTGGGGAGCCAGAGAGCTACCAAGAAGCTATTTCTGATGAGCACAAAGACAAATGGTTGAAGGCCATGCAAGAGGAAATGAATTCCTTGCATGAGAATCACACCTTTGAGTTGATGAAGTTGCCAAAGGGTAGAAAAGCACTCAAAAATAAATGGGTGTTCAAGCTGAAATTTGAAGATAATGTCTCACAGCCAAGGTACAAAGCAAGGTTGGTTGTGAAAGGTTTTGAGCAGAAGAAAGGAATTGATTTTGAAGAGATTTTTCTCAGTGGTGAAGATGTCCTCTATTCGAGTTGTGCTTGGTTTAGCAGCAAGCTTGAATTTAGAGGTTGAGCAGCTTGATGTGAAGATCATTCCTTCATGGTGATTTGGAGGAAGAAATTTATATGGAACAAGTTAGAGGGTTTCAAGGTTAAGGGAAAGGAGCAGCTGTGTGCAAATTGAAGAAAAGTCTATATGGCCTCAAGCAAGCACCAAGGCAATGGTATAAGAAATTTGATTCTTTTATGGTGGATCATGGGTATAGTAAGACTACTTCAGACCATTGCGTATTTGTCAAGAAATTCTTTGATGGTGATTTCATAATTCTCTTGCTTTATGTGGATGACATGTTGATTGTTGGTTATGACAAGCAGAAGATTCAGAGTCTTAAGAGTGACTTGAGCAAGTCCTTTGCTATGAAGGACTTAGGTTCTGCAAAGCAAATCCTTGGCATGAGGATCACTCGTGACAGGAAGAATGGTAAGTTGTGGTTATCTTAGCAGAAGTACATTGAGAAGGTGTTGGAAAGGTTTAACATGAGTAATTCAAAGCCTGTTGGTACTCCACTTGCTAGTCATTTCAAGTTGAGTTCACAACAATGCCCTACAAGTGAGAAAGAAAAGAAGAGATGAAGAAGATTCCATATGCGTCAGTTGGAGTTTGATGTACGCTATGGTATGTACTAGGCCAGATATTGCTCATGCTGTTAGTGTTGTTAGCCGGTTTTCTCTAATCCTGGTAAGGATCATTGGCAAGCTGTGAAGTGGATTTTCAGGTATTTGCGAGGCACTTCTAGAGTTTGTTTGTGCTTTGGTAGTGGCCTTGTTGGATGGTTACACAATGCGGATATGGCTGGTGATCTTGATTCTAGGAAGTCTACTTCCGGTACTTGATGACTTTTGCAGGGGGGGTGTCATGGCAATCCAGACTTCAGAAGTATGTTGCTTTGTCTTCCACTGAGGCTGAATATATTGCTGTTTCCTGAAACTTCAAAAGAACTCTTGTGGATGCAAAATTCCTACAAGAGTTGGGCCTTGATCAAGAGAAGTTTGTGTTATTTTGTGATAGTCAGAGTGCTATCCATCTTAGCAAGAACCCGACATTTCATTCCAGGTCGAAGCACATAGAGGTGCGGTATCATTGGATACGTGAAGCATGGAGATGAAGTTGCTTTTATTGGAAAAGATCCATATGATGACAATGGTTCAGATATGATGACTAAAACTTTCGACGGCAAAGTTTGTTTTGAGAGGAAGGTAGGCTTAGTGGAGAGTGATCCACTTGAGTTGGAAGGGGAGATTTGTTGGTGGGCTTCCTTCCTCATTAGGGGCAACACAATTAATAAAAAAAAAAAGGAAGGAAAACCAAAAGAAAAAAGGGAAAAAAAAGAAGCAATAAAAGAAAAGATGCTACAGTAGCGTCAAGTTGAGAAACACAAAACGTGAAAAGAGAAAAAAAGGCTGCGAGAGGAAGAAAAAGGAGAAAAGGCAGTGTAGTGGCTTCATCATCAGACGGGTAACGTGCTTCGTTTATCATGAAAATTTAGTATGTTGTTCCTGATGTTGAGCTTGATACTTTGATATAGCCTGTTAATTTTATTGCCTTCTCTGGTGGTTGTTTTGTGATACCCACATTGTGAAGTTATATGGTTGTATTCCGCCCATTCAGGTGAGTATTCTGTTGATTGTTGAGACTGCTAGGAAGATTGATTGTATTCCCATTGATCATAGTGGAAGTTTTTACTGGACTAGGTCCCGTGGATTTTTTGTCCCCTATTTGGGGATTTTCCCACGTTAAAAATTAATTCTCTTTTTATTTTTCTCCAAATTATTATAGTCTAGAATATTTTGGTTCTACCTATTTAACTACAAGGTGGGGAAAATATTTGTTACTTCCACTGTTGATAACAGGTTCATTCCTAAGATTTCCCAACACAAAGGACCCATTATGGGTGAACATATATATAAGACTGCAAAATATATCACTTTACAATATGAATAGACAGTTACCTCATCACTTCGTATATTGTTCGAAATAAAACTAAGTCAGAAGAACCAGTGGCTATCTTTTCACTTGAATATGTAAGTAGATAGTATTGCTCTACTAATTTAATATAGTAAAATGCAATAACAATAATAAAGAAATAACTATCTGATTGCATATGTTTTGCACTACATATATGCTGCTTAACACATAAAGCAAAATTGTGAAGCACAAAAAGTACAATTGCTATTAGCAAAAAAATGGTGATTGTCACAGCTTCTTACATTATCATGCCGAATGACTCTACTCCAAAAGGTCTTTTATGGCTCTCCGAGAGTGACCAAGTCCAGCCTTGGACTCATTCTTCCTCCATCTACATTTACAAGGCAAACCACAACAATGGTACCATTGAGAGAATGAGAGATTTTCTTAGCAATCTTTTAGTGCACTACTATCCCTTAGCCGGAAGATTGAGATGGATAGGAGGTGGAAGGCTAGAATTGGATTGCAATGCAAAGGGAGTGAAGTTGATTGTTGCTGAATCCACAAAAACATTGGCTGAATTTGGTGACTTCACACCTAATGAAACCATCAAGGATCTTATTCCCATGGTTGATTATAATCAACACATAGAAGAGATTCCCTTGATGCTAGTTCAATTGACCAAATTCTATGGCCATGATGATGAAGAAGAACTTGCAATTGGGGTTGCCATGTCACATGCTTTGCTTGATGGTTTGGCTGCTATTCACTTCATCAACACATGGGCCAGGATGGCTAGAGGGGACACATTAGTTGAGGATGAGATGTCACCATTTATGGATAGAACAATACTAAAGTCTCCACATCCTCAATTGCCACCAAGATTTGATCACCTAGAGTTCAAGCCTATGCCACTAATTCTAGGAAGCCAAGATAGCACGGAGGAGCAAAAGAAGGAGACAAGTGTTGCACTATTGAAACTCACACCAAATCTAGTGGACAAGCTAAAGAAGAAGACCAATGATCAATTAAAGAAAGAAGGGTCATCGTAGATATGAAGCTATTGCTGTTCATATATGGAGATCAGCATCTAAGGCTCGTCAAGGTAATAATAATAATGACCATCAAGAAACTATGGTTAGAATTAGTGTTGACATCCGCAAAAAAATAATTACTAGGTAAAATAATTCCACAACTACCTAGTAATTATTTTGGAAATGCTGTGATGCCTATAGTGACACCAAAATGTTACACTAGGGAAATTATGTCTAACCCTCTGAGCTATGCTGCCCAAAAGATAAGGGAAGCAATTGAGATGTTCACAAATGAGTACATTCAGTCACAACTCGATTTTATTAGGAGTCAAGAGGAATTAGATTCCATTAGGGCTTCCTACCACGTCCAATTAGTTGAACATAGAAATATTAGGCCTTTTTATGGGAATCCAAACCTTAGAATTATGAGCTGGACCAGCTTGCCAGTGTATGGAGCAGATTTTGGATGGGGGAAGCCTGTGTATTTGGGGCCAGGAGTTGTGAGCACTGATGGTAATGCATACATCATTGAAGGCCCAGAGGGAGATGGGTCTCTCAGCATAGCTATACGTTTGCAAACAGCTTGTATGACACTTTTCAACGAGTTCTTCTATGAGGACATATGATACTACACATAGGTGAAGTACACTTCAACTTCATCCGCCTGTTTGTTTTCGCTAAACAGTTTTCAGTTTTTCAAAATTTTATAAAAAAAATAGTGAAAACTATAAAATTTAATTTCCAGTTTTTATTTTTAATTTTTACTATTTTTTTAAAAAAAAATCTTAAAAATGGAAATATATTAAAAACAAAAGATGAAAATTATTTTCTGAAACCAACATGTTCCATATAGGGCATCATATACAAGTTGAGTTCAAAGGCCTAAAGAAATTTTATTTGTGTGATGTTACCTTTTTATGTTGACAAATCTAATTACCTGTATGTAATAATTGAAAAAAGGAATTATATAATTATAGTCATGTTGTATGGAAAAGGCTTTGCTGTTATGAGTCAGTTCAGATGTGTGAACACTACAAGATTGTGTTCTGTGTATATACTTATCTTTTCCCCTGTCTCCATGTAAAATATAATCGTACAAATTATAATATCACGTAATGCGGTTCCATGAAATGTTTAATTCAAATTAATCAGCTTTAAAAACTATAGCTTGAAATTAATTAACTTCAGCAACAAATACAAATGAAATGAGAAAAAGGGGGGAAGAGATAATAAAGCTATATATAGAAGGATCTTACAATAATTGAACAATCTGAAACCATTCAGGTGTTAACTTTATTTCATAGACGTGAGAGAACAATACAATGCTCTGCAGGATATATTAGTTTACAAGACACTATAACATTGACAATCTGAAACCTAAGAATAAAAGACTACATATAAAAAGTATACATTTATGCCACTCAATAACCCAAGCTTTTCCTTTTTGGCTCAAAGACATATTTAATCAATGAGTCCTTCACATGCAACAGCTCAGGAAATTCCTTCTTCAGTTTTGATGCATCCATTTCATTAATGCTTGGAGAAGGGAACTGAGCCTGTTGTTCAAATGTAAAATTAACCCATTTAAGACTAGGGTCAACAGAATTCTTGTACATCTCAAGAATCTCATTGCAGGTCACAGTACCAGGATTTGTGAAGTTCCAAGTTCCCTTGCACTTTCTTTTGGCCATCTCAATTGAAATAGGTAAAAGCTCATCCAAAACAGTGATGTTGTTTGGAATGTCAGCCACTTTATCATACCTTGTTATCTTAGTGATGAAGTTGTGTGGGTTGTTGAGATCAGAAGATACTGGCAATTGAATTTTCAGGGTGCACACATTTTCATATTCCTTTAGAAACTCCTCAACCTGACACCATATTGTGATGATGGATACAAAGTTAGTTGTTATAATAAAGATTAATGTTATGTGTACATAAAAAATGAACATCAAAGATTGACACCAGAGAGAAAGAAAAGCACAAATCATTTATTGGTGGTGGGGTGGGGCCAAGGCTTTATGTCTCTCTATGGTATCCGGTGTTAATTGTCTATTTTTAATGTGCAAATAACATTAATCAAAACAATGTCATATTAAAAAGTGTGCAATAGAAAAAGCAAGATGCAAAGTTTTAGGAATCATACCTTGGCTTGTGTTTTGAAATAGAAAGAATCAGTAGCTTTTGGTGTATCTTCAAAATAACCACCAAAGGCATAATTCATCATGGGAGACAATGTTCTTTGCAGACATCTGCCAATGTTAGCACATTAAGAACAATGGCACGTATGGTTTCTGGTTTATGAGCTTCAAGCCATTTCACATTCAATGCACTAGCCACCCCAGAAGCATTGAAAACATGAGTTGGTTTAATGGTCCTAATATCAACCAATATCTGTGATCTATCATCCAAACGCCCTGTACCATACTCAAAGGGTATCCCTTGCTTCTCACAAATGTTTCCTAGAAGCCCTCCAATCCACCCTGCACCACCATATATCAAGAACTTCAAAGTTGGCCTATTTGTTGACATGTTGTTCCTTGTAGATGGGACCAAAATCTTGTTCTGATTAGAATTGTTTGTAACATCATTGGGAGCCACATCTGGGGCATCATAGTACTTCTCAACTCCTGGCATGGTCAACATTCTTGGATGAGGAACCAATGCTCCAGAAACATCACCCCACCAATCAGGATTCTTAACATACCAATCCATGGTCTTTTTAAGACCCTCCTCCCAATTAGTTCTCTCAAACCACCCCAAATTCTTCAGCTTCTCATCATCCAAGAAATACCTTTGGTCATTGAATGGCCTATTCTCCACAAACTTGACATGTGTATCTGGGTCCATAGAGAAAAGCCTGCATATATCCCTAGCCACATCAATCACCCTCCTCTCCTTCTTTGTCCCAATGTTGTAAACATGCCCCACCTCACCCTTATGTAGAATGATCTCAAAGGCCTCAGCAACATCTTCACAATAGAGATAGCTCCTAACATTTGAACCATCCCCATGAATTGGAAGGGTCATTCCCTTCATAGCCAAGAGAATAAACTTCGGAATCAACTTCTCAGGGAACTGATTAGGCCCATAAACATTGTTACCCCTTGTGGTTATAACAGGCAATCCATATGATCTACCATAAGCCATTACAAGCATTTCAGCACCAGCTTTTGTAGCTGAATATGGATTTGTTGGGAGCAATTGAGAAGCCTCATGATTCCCTACAAGTGTATCCTCATCAGTCTCACCATAAACCTCATCAGTGCTGACATGGATGAACCTTTTCACTTGTCCACCAATGACCTTGCATGCTTCAAGAAGGACATGTGTACCATAGATGTTGTTCTTTGTGAACTCAAAGCTGTTGCCAAAGGAATTGTCAACGTGAGTCTGCGCTGCAAAGTGCATTATGGTATCAATTGACTCAGTTAGGAGGATGTAGTTGATCAAGTCAGCACTGCCAATATCACCCTTGATGAACTTGAAACTTGGTGATGAACGTGAGGGGATAATGTTCTTAAGATTTGAACAATAATCAAGTTTGTCTAAGACAACAATCTTGTAATCAGGGTAGTTTCTGATGAGCCTATTGCATACATGAGATGCAATGAAGCCAGCAGCTCCAGTAATAAGGATGTTCTTTGGCTTGTAGGTGGTTCCCATATCTGCACAAACTTTGGCATATAGTAACAGCTTCTAGTCAGATAATCAGATATCATACACAAAGTAAATATATATATCAGAAGTTTAGCACAAGATGTTGAACTATGTCCACAAACACACAAGGAACAGAATTAAACATGGGTTTGAAGATGCATCATGAGAAAGAAGAGTTTTAGAATGCATCAAGATGAACATTTTTAATAACTTGGGTTCATGTTAGAGTATGTGATTAGAAATTGGAAATTAGTTAGAGTTGCTAATATTTAATTAGGAGTTAGTTAGTAGATAGTTTTCCTCATGAGTATTTCAGTTTCTCTCAATTCTATCTATCTTTCTGTTACCATGGATTTCAACTTTGTATCTAAAACAAGACAAAGGGACCTTGATAAGAGATAGATAAAAAATTAATTTATGATTAAATTAATGTTAGAGTATGTGATTTGAAATTGGAAATTAGTTAGAGTTGCCAATATTTAATTAGTAGTTAGTTAGTAGGTAGTTTTCCTCACGAGTATTTCAGTTTATCTCAATTCTATCCATCTTTCTGGTACCATGGATTTCAACTTTGTATCTAAAACAAGACAAAGGGAACTTGATAAGAGATAGATAAAAAATTAATTTATGATTAAATTAAAATAAACAATTATTATTTTTCCTTTCCAATTATTTAAATTTTAATCTACACAACTAAGTTATAAATTTTTATATATATGTATATATTTCTCTGTAAGTATTAGAACTGGTAGTCTTCAATTATTTAGGTGTTGATTCGAAGGGAGCAAAATCAAAAGATTTATCAGAAGAACTTAAAATCATTTCCCCTCTAAATATCTCTTGTGAAACAATGCAAAACAAAAAGGCTAAATAAATAAAACAATTCAACCAAAAATAAAAGTAAATTAAAAGAAACATTATCTTCTTCTAATACAATTTTCCAGATAATTAATAATCAATACCAGAAATAACTGGGGCAGTTTGCAAGCCGCACTTAAATCAACCAAGTTCTCACACTCCTATCAAGTAATTAACACTTTAAAGCTTTCAACAATTTAAATACTCAACCATACATTCATCATAACTACAATACATACATCAACAGAAACCAACCTAAAACATACTTCAGTAGAGAAATATAATTAAGTAGACAATAGTAGTAACTAATATTTAATCATAGAAACTCCACACATTAGCAAGAAATTGATAGTAAGAAGAAAAAAAAAAAAAACTTGACCTGAGGAAAGAAGATCAAAACCGAAGCAGAAATGGGATATTTGCTTAGAATGATATCACCAAGACAAAAGGAAAGAGGGAAAGAGAGGCAATTTGAAAGTGTGAAGAATGAGTTGCCATATTGACGAATCCTGTTACGATGCATGTCTTTATATAATATATAATAAAAATATATGACTCTCATCTCAAGCTCATAGCTCTCATGGAACACGCGTCATTTTTTTTATTCCAGTCACATTTCCTATCTTTCTTATGTCGGTTTGGTGACTTTGCTTTCCGTCATTTTCTGCCTTATTTTATTTTATTTTATAATATAATAACATATAATAAATTATAAACAACAACAACAATAATAATAATAATATAGAAATAATATATATATTAATACCAATAATCAAAATATATAAAATATAGTATTACATAATATATTATATGATAATATATCAATAATTATTAATACTACTTAATAAATAATCATATATATTAAATTATATCATACAAATAAATATATTTTATATAATAATATATAAATAGATAATAAATAATTATTTTTGAAGTGATAATAGTTAACTATTAAAAATGAGTAATTAATGATTAATAATATTAACTAACAAATAATATTTTATAATACATTTATTTATGATAAAATTAAAATATTATAAATAATTATTATAAATCAATATTTGATTATCATTATTACTTTATATAATATGCTTCTAATACTATATATTATGCTCCTATTTGTTGTTTGGTACATGTATTGTATTGTAAAAACTTATAAGCTTGTATAGATCATAATCACTCTTTCATTATTAGATTTTTGATACATAATTAAAATAAAATAAATTATGAAATAAAAATAATTTTAATTTATATACATTGGAAATATAAAATAAATATTAGTTGATGACTCCTCACTTATTATATTTTTCAGATAAAATTAATATGTGATACAATACTGTCTCATTTTTTAATGGTAGCTATATATGAATATTACTTTGGTTCCGGTTACAGTTATGACATGAACAATTAATGATTGTGCTTACGTGAATAAGTGGCATCTTTAGCATCCAAGTGACAAACTGTGTTTTATTTTAATATTAATAATTTTATTGTAAATACTTTAATATTCCTTTTATCCTTAACAGTCACAAACTGTCTCAATTTATTATCAATTTTATTAAAAAAAATATTTATCAATCTTACTAAATATTAATAATGATAATTTACATAAATAACGTGTCACTCAAGAAATGATATTTTCTTCAATTTTAATATTTTCTTCAAAAAATATTTGGATTAAATTTTAAATAAAAATAGTAAATAAATTAAAAATTAAATTAATTACATTTAATTGAACTAGTTTTACTAAAATGTTAAAATATTTATATCGATTTATTAAATTTAATTTATTGATACAAAAATAAACCGAAAAATAATTAATACTTGTTAACTTTAACAATAAAAAATGAAATAAATATTTTTATAAAGAAAAGAATAGATATAAAAATAACATATAGGTTATATGTTAAAAAAATGTATTTACGAACTAATTAAACTGTGTGGTTATCATCTAGTTATTTGGTTAAGTTTGAGATTCTCTTATATCACGCGCATAACAAAATATATTACAATATTCTTTAAGCAGGACAACATTGTGAGTTTTGAGTTTCTGATCATTTATCTTCTAAGCACAATCAAAACTATCTTCTATTTGGATGATAGGGAGAGTTTATGATCCTTTTTGTATGAGAATATGTGTGATAAATAATAATATAAAAATATTAATGATTCAATTTTAATTTATTGATAACGTAAAATTCGTACTTTGCATCACTAGAAAAAAGTCACGTATACTATATTAATAAATAAATATAGTTGACTCTTATATTTATTGTTTAAAAAATCATATAAATAAAAAAAAATTGGTTAGACGATAATAAAAAAAATTATTTATTATACTATTAGTTAATCAAAATAAAACTCAAATACTAATACATCAAATTTAAAGATAAATAAAGTAACAAATAAGGATTTTACTGACCCGAATTTAGTTTAAAAAGTTTATTAAAGACCAAGAGCAACGAGTTTTTAATTAAAAAAATAATATTAATACATTTAATATACAAATATGTTAGAAACTTGAAAAAATAGGTTTTGAATCAGTATATTTAATCACCAGTTACCAAAAACTAATAAACAAAGACAAAGACAAGCCACCAACACTAATAATAATTATTTTTGAAATCATATACATACTAATTATATGATTAACAGTATAAATATTTATATAATAATAGTATATCGTCATTAATTTATATAATATTTATATCTAATATTTTATCATTTAAATTTTTTTTATATTACGTTATATAATCACATCATATTTTTACTTCGATGTTTATGGTTTTTTCTTTGGTAAGATTTCAAGCGGATAGATTTATTTTTCTTTAATTCCATTTCATTTTAGCTTGTTTTATCCAAAATAAATGAGTAATACTATGAAAAAAAATTAGAAACGTTTTTTCAAATAGTTTTGATATTTTTCTATAATTAAAATTAATATGTATATATATATATATGAATTTGAAATATTTTTAATTTTTTAATAAAAATAATAAATATTATTAAAAAATAACATCACAACTGCAGTCTACATAAAAACCTCAGTTTTTGTCTAACAACAATATCCACGAGTTGTGGCTTGGGGCTGCATTCCAATTTTAATATCATACTATTACCGGGTTACGTTAAACCAGTTTTCGAAATAAATTAATATGAGCGTGCTCCCCGTGCACACTTCAAGTCAGCCTATTAATATATTTCGAGAGGATAGGGACGGGTAGCATTAGAAGTGAGTCTGAAGCTCGAGATTCATAACTTGCTCATTAATAATTAATAATTGAGCCTAAGATTCAATTTTAAATTTGGCTCACCAAAAAGGTCATTAAATATGCGTTTGCTCGTGAAGTGACTGATTTAAATATAGATAGAATCTTTTATCTTAATATATATTATAAGAGTTGTATTATTTATACTCATAAATATAATATAATATTAACAAAGGTCATTCAACTATTAAATGTAATGTGGATCCTATTTGAATAGAGATCACATATTTATCAATAGTGAATGATATATGAAATCAACAAATATAGTTAATTTTAATACTTGAGTATAAATAATATTTTTCATATTATAATTTTTACAATAAATACATGACATTTTTTAATATAATTTACCTATCATATATATTATATAGAAAACTATCAAGTTACATTAATTATTCACAATAACACACCATAATACATATAATAATAAACACATACATACATAATATATATTAATAATATACAATACATTATATGTTTAAATTTAAGATTTAAACATGTTTTAATGAGCCGGCTTACCGGCTAGTCCTTGATAATAATTGTTATTAAATTCTAACAATAATATTAAGCTTAAATATATTTTTAACTCTCAAAAAATAACCAAGTTTTAATTTTTGTCCCCAAAAATTTTAGTGTTAGTCTAAACATTTTAAAAATTTCTTAGTTGTATGATTGCTAGTTGTTATATAAGATTAAATGACCTAACATTTGTTAGGATTTAACCCAAAGTCCACAACAATAAAAAGTTGAAGTTTTACAAAAGTATTAGCCTACAAAACATAGCCTTTGGATGTTGAATTTAGACATCCTCTAAAAGTATAAGTAATCCATTTTATGGGTACTTTTAAGGAATTGTCTATGTAATGAAAAATTTATAAAGATAGTTTACCATTTTAATCGTTCAAAAGTTATAGATAATAAAAGATTTTGAATTGATTCGTGAAATAGTAGAGGTAAGTAGTAAAGGTCAAATTACGTTAAATTTTTATACTTTTTCTTAGTATTTCTTTTATCATACTATACTTGTCCACTTGATATATTAGTTTTCATGTCATTATCTATTATAGGTCATTTTTTAAAGAGCAAAACTTTTTTTTATTACTCTTAGAGTATTTAAATATTTGTCATTGTGTTTTTCAAAGAATATACCTATGAACTCAGCGAGAAAAGGTGTAGAGTGTATATTGGAGGAATAAAAAATTATTTATATACCTTTACTCATCAATTTAAATTCTTAGTAAAAATAGTTTTATGACATATATCAGAGCTTCTATTATCAAATGGTCAATGATTCAAATGTTTAATACTTAATATCTCCATTATAAAAAAATTATCTAAGCTTCAAGTTAAAAATAAGCATTCACATAAGGGATCATATTAGAGTATAAAATCATTTATATGCTAATACCTATCAACTTATAATTTTTGTTAGAAAATTTCATATATCAAGTTAGGAGTATACTTAGCAAAGTAAACCGAAAGGGAAAACAAACCCAGAAGAAACCTTTCCGGAACACGTCCAATCAACAATAAGTAATCTACTTGGCAAAATATTAGGAGGAACAAGCAAGTGGCAGGGTGTTTATTAGCTGAGGGAAAACTCATTCTTGATTAGTTGACTAATAATTTTAAATCATTTAATTTAACAAGGTACTTAATCCAATTAAATATCAAAACCAGTTTTCTCAATAGTATATGACATGAAGAAGATTTTAAATAACTAGTTTTTTATGGATACTTTTAAGGAATTGTCTATATAATGAAAGATTTATAAGGATGATTTTTTCCATTTTAATTGTTCAAAAGTTATAGATAATAAAAGATTTTGGATTGATTCGTAAAGTCATAGAGGTAGACAATAAAAGTAAACCACATTAAATTTTATGTACTTATTTTTTGTATTTCTTTTATCATTCTATACTTGTCTACTTCATATATTAGTTTTCATGTCATTAACTATTATAGGTCATTTTTATCTCTTGTGTTTCTTAAGGAACAAAACCTTTTTTTATTGCTCTAATTAGAGTATTTGAATATTTGTCATTGTGTTTTTCAAAGAACATATCTAAGAACTCAGCAAGGAAGGTGCAAAGTGTACATTGAAGGAATATAAAATTATTTATATACCTACACATTAACTTAAGGTCCTGGTAAAAATAGTTTATGATATGATATCAGAACTTCTATTACCAAACAATCAGGGGTTTGAATATTCAATACTTAATATTCCCATTATAAAAGAAAATCCACGCTTCAAGTAAAAAATAAGCATTCACATAAATGAACCCTATTAGATTATAAAATCATTTATATTTCTATGCCTATCAACTTACAAATTTTGTTAGAAAATTTCATATATCAAGATAGGAGTATACTTTAGCAAAGTAAACCGAAAGGGAAATCAAACCCATAAGTAACCTTTCCGGAAAACGTCCAATCAACAATAAGTAATCTACTTGGCAAAATATTAGGAAGAACAAGCAAGTGGCAGTGTTTATTAGGGGAAGCTCATTCTTGATTAGTTGACTTAAGGTGTGTATTCATGATTTTAGTAAATGAGATATTTACTGTTTGCTTACATGCAAAACACTAAATGAGCCGTATAATATTTATATATATATATATATATAGCAAGACCATGATGCACCTAAATATTTTTTTATTAAATTTTTTTAAATAATCTTAGAATAAGATAAAATATTTGTTCTATTTTTTTTTATTAATAAATTAACTATTATATTAAAAAAAATAATTCACAAAACTGATATATCAATTAATAAATGTACCTTACTCTCGGTGGAAGAAAGAATTTCTGTTAGGACTATATCTATTATTTATGGGTTTTAGCTACCTTTATGAATGGTCTGAAACTCTGAACCATACGACAGCCTTGTACCCTTGCTTTTCCGAGCAATTAAAATGGTTACTAAATGGATATCCCATGGCTCTTTTTCTTCCATTTTCAAATATAGGGTAGCCCCTCTATAACACTGAATGTAGAACACTAGCTATAGCCATATGGATTTTGACTGGGAAACAACACTAGAAACTTTCAACATAACTCTATGTGGTCCTTGGTCTAGTCTACAATCACTTGAATGCAATTCATTTAGTATAAGTCCAATTGACACTTATTAGACTATACCTACTTATGCACTTCTATGTCATGGAAAATCAATTCATTGTAAATGACATTGTTTCAGGCTTTGAGGGCTTGATGAAGCAAGGTATTGAAGACTTGAACTACTATCAATTGTAACAATAAATGAAATTTATTAAAATCTGCTAAAAGTTCAAAACCATAAAGCTTGCATTAAATTAGAAAGAAACTTGTCGTCCATATCAAGATAAAAAGCCTTAAATGACACAAACTAGCAGAAATTAAAGATCCAAATGTTCTTGACTCAATAAACCGACGCACACCAAATTAAACAAATTTGATCTATTCCAAAAGGTCTCCCCAGTGGGATGAAACTTAGTTGTTGTTGTGATCATCATTTCAAAGTCGAGGCTTCATTCGGCCTTCATTGGCCATCTTGAAGAGGTGAGCTTGTGCTGATGCAGCCTTGTTTGAACTCAGTGATGCCACAAACCTGTCCCTCACTTGGCTGGTTGTGTATGGGAACTTGTTGTTGACCAGGGAGTTGAGATAGGAAGCTGTCCCTTCTCTGAGGAGTGCTCCTACCCCATCAGTTCTTGTGTTGGAGAGTGCCTGTGGCAAGGTGATGCCAGAACTGATCCCTGGAATACTAGCCCCACCAAATGCACTCCCTAAGGTTCCCCACCATCCAAGCACTCCCCATATGATTCCTGGATGAGTACTCCAGTAGCTGTAGATTAGAGGAAATAAAGATATCCATCAAGTTAATTATGTAACAATGTAGTAGAGCATATTAATTATTACAAAGTGGCTTACAATATATTATGAAAAATGTTAATTTTAAAATAAAAAGTGCACACTAAATGAGAGATATAAAGGCCCATATCATTGAATCTCATACTACTTTTGAGAGTGTGATGTTGTTTTGATGTCCCAAAATATGGAACCAAATTAAATAATGAGGATCATGTACTTTATAGTACATTGCAACAAGTTATAGAAAAATTCTTTAAACTTAAATAGATGCAAATCTATAACCTTACATTTAGTAGACTCATAATAAAGTTAGTAAGAACTAGAAACAAGAAAGCATACAAAGAATAGATTTAGAAGTCCATTTTATCATAAATGTACCTAAATATAAAGTATTAAGTTTGTATATGTACAAGAGTATTAGAAGATAAATATGTAGTAGTGTGATATGAAAGTAATTATACTTACTTGCAGGTGCCAGTGAAGGGAGATGGAGAAGGAAGGAAAGGGGGTGAAGGGATATTGGGGGTGCCTGGGTCTGTTGGGGTGGTTGGAGGGCTCACAGTGACTGGTGTTGATGGTGGTGAGTTATAGTATCCACCACCTCCTGAGGGAGGGTTTGATGGTGTTGATGGCGGTGATCCACAGTTGCTTCCATGTGATGGTGTCCCATGAGAGGGTGTCCTGCTTCCATGTCCTGATCCAGAGCTATGAGATGGTGGAGTGTGTGATGAGCCTGATGGTGGAGTGTATGATAAGCCTGCAATAAGTAAATACAAAGCATATGAAAAGACTAAATAAACATTAAAATCTTGATCTCTACTAACTTTTGATCATTCAACTTAATTTGTGCTGCATTAGAATAACTAGTACTGTTTTATATTATTAATATGAACATTTTTCTTTGTGGCTAATAATGTATACTATATAGTATATAAAAGTCTCGTGTTTGCATAAATAATGAACTAATATATACACACGTGTACTAATTAGAGAATGTTACATAGAGAATTAGAGAAATTAACCTGAGGGAGGAGTTCCTGCATGTGGGTCTGGGAAGTAGTTCTTCTGATCTTCGAGGGTGGTGGATATTACAGGAACCACAAGGTTCTGAGAAAGCAATGCTGCAAGCATTGCAAGCATGGTGAGAGATGCATGGCTTCTTTTCCTCTCCATTGTTGTCTCCAGATGCTTAGAACTAACACAATAATGAGAAAAAAAGAGGGAAAGGAGGAGCTTGAGGGGTTTGAAGTGCTTTGGAGGAGGGAGGTAGCATGGAATATAAAATGGTTCACAGAACCGAAGTTAATATTAGCAGGTGGGAAGAGTGTGAGGTTAGTTGATGTCTTGCAGGTTGCATTTACTCATAGTATTTACTACTTCTTCCTGCAACAGTGCCTGGTTTCTTCTGAAAATCTAAGAGCACATGACGATTATTCATTTGTAACATGTCTAATAACATGCTCTCTAGTTGTAATATCCTCTCTCGTACAAAAGAAATGTTATTTGGGTATATAATTTATGGGACAATATAGTGACTTATTTTTATCTATTATTGAATTATATTTAATTTGGGTCTTATAATAATAGATAAAAATATGTTGATATGGTATTCCACAAAATATATGTTCCGGTAACATTTTTTCTTAAATGAATTTGTTCCCAATCTTAAAAAATAACCATTAATTTGACCTCTATTACATTATATATATATATATATATAATGATTCAAGTGAAATGAGTGGTTTATTGTGAGAGTGAGAGAAGTAAATTTGGGTTGTTGAATTTCACATAAATGGTCAAGATTAAAATATAAAATTATATGATATGTTTAAATGATCATGTGGTCATTAATTACCATTAGTAATTTTTAATCTTAACTATTCATATACAGTTATACGACCCATATTTACTCCTCTCCATGCATTCATCATATATATATATATATAACCTTAAATTAATAAAGGCATCTTAAACTACTCATACTTTTACTCTGTACTTCAATTACCCTGCTAAATTTTCTTTGGTATATCAAAAAGTTATGTAATATGTTATTATTATTTTTATACAAAAATTAAATGAAGTAAAATAAACTTGGTATATAATTGTAATCAAACTTTAAAGCCTAGTTATAAGAGATAAACTTACTTTCTTACTTTAAATATGAACTTACTTCGTAAAAAATTAAAAATTTAAAATAAAATAAAATAAAATAAAATTGGTTACCTGAATAACTAGCTTAAGCTGAATTGTGTGGTGATAACTGTCCTTAACTTTTGAATGCTATGTGGGGTATATATATATATACACACCATTTTCTTTCTATGCCAAATCTAAAGAAGTTTATTTAGGACTTAGAAACTTATCTAATTTAGATAGTATACATGAGTTGATAGATTCAAATCATCGCAATGTAATTTCGTAAAAGAAGAAAACTCATCTAGAGTAACAGATCGATATGTCTTCCCCTTCAACAAGATTAGGAAAGCCTGCTTAATTAAATCTAATATCAATCACTTGACAATGAAATCTTCAACACCCCATATTTATGGAGCTGATGGAGACACACCAAATGAAAGAATATCAATATATCCATAGTATGACTCTTTTTCAGAAACAGCTGTGAGTGATTTAAACAGGCTGTACCCATCAATATTCAAGCTAGATGTATCTGCCTTTCTGTGTTCATTAATTAATATATAGATATTCAAAAGTTGACATTGTGTACATGTATGTTATCCCCAGTAATTTCTTAATTTTATTCCTTCTATATATCCTACCTCGCTTTGGCTCGGAGGTTTGAAAGAAATCCTCAACAATTTAATTTAGGTTAATCTAATCCATATAGTTGATTTTTTTTTAATAAAAATAAACCCTCAAATAGATCCTTATACTTCATAATTTTGTAATTGAACTCCGAACTTACAAAACATTTGTAATTGAATTCCAAATCTGATGAAATGAAATATTTTATGGAGTTAATGTTCATTTTAGTTATTGACTTTATACTCATAAATTATTTTACCCCTGATTTTTAAAATAAGTTAAATTAGTCCCTAATATTATAAAATATGAGTCAAGTTAGTCCATCAGTCCACTTTTATTTAACATTCTATCAATTAAATAATGATATAACGTTAAGTAATACATTGATATACGTTATATTATCTAAAGTAGAATTAAATTTAAGGTAATTCATTTGGTGTCTAAAATTATACAAAATGAGCAATTAATGTTACATATGACTCATTTTATATAATTTTAATACCAAAATACGTAATTTTAAACTTCATCATGTTTCATATGACACATGATATGTCATTATTTCAATTAATGTTACATATCATCACTTAATTGACAAAATGTTAAATAGAAGTGAGATAAATGATTAACTTGACTCACATTTTATAATATTAGGGATTAATTTGACTTATTTTAAAATTAGAGACTAAAATAACTTATAAGTATAAAGTTAGAGACTAAAATGAGTATTAACTCTATTTTATAATGTTATTTTGAATGTTATATAATAATTTAGTTGAAAGGTGACGTCATAATTAGATCACTACACATAAGCAGATAGAAATATAACAACATATTAAAATTGTCCAGGGATCTAATTATAAATATACATTTTATAAGTTTAGGGATTTAAATAATAAATTTTTGAACTGTAAAAACCTATTTAAATTCTTTTAAAAAGTTCAAAAACCTATAAAGTAATTAAATCATTAATCTATTAGCAAGAAAAGGATTTAACTGTACTATATGTATTTATAAAATGAATAGCAGATTTATAGATTATCTTTTCATCACGTCAAATTTTTAAATGACCTTTTCATATATATTCTCTTATTATTGATTCAAAACGTGAGATCAAGACAACATACAAGACACAACATATAAAAGAATAAATTATGAGAGATTATATATAATAAGATCAGACAAAAATTTGACATAAAATTATCTATTCTCCATTTGAGTAGAGCATGCCAGAGTGGTCAAGTCATATACCATATAAGTTTAAACACGTTTGAAGCAGAACACATAAATCATAAATCATGTTTTATTAAAAGAAGGAAAGCCAATAGATAAGGAAATCAAATGAGTGCACTGGCGCCCAAACAGTGCTAGAAAGGAGTCCCAAAACATTTCAATCACAAATCACGAGTGCGAGTGAGTTATTCCGGAATAAATGAGATCAACAGAGATTAGGTGAGATTGCACAAAAATGTTGGGAGAGGAGTGAATAAGGGTAGGAAATCTAGTGTCACTGTAAATTCTTGTCAAACCTTCCATTGACTGTTCTTTTATTAGAGAAAGAGACATCGGTTGTGATTCAATTTTTTATTAACAGAAAAAAGATTTGTATAGAGTCTTCCTATATTTTAAAATATTCTTAATAATATTTACTATTTAATAAATCAAATATTCTTAAAAAAATACATATATTTAAATATTTTATATATTCAAAAAGTATTTAATCTTTTTCAATTTAATAATGAATTATGCGTTTGTTTAGAACATTTTGATAGAAGTTATATTTTCAACTCCACTTGTATTTCCCAACCAAACATACCCTTATAGAAGTTATTCATATTAGTTTCTAGTTAAAAGTTTAAAATAATTTATTTTAAGTAGTTTTTAATTGTTAAGTAGAAATTGATATGGATAGCTTATATAAACTATAGTCTTGATGGCAACATCGAAGGGACTATTGAGGGACTACCAGGAGTAGCTACAGTGGGATGCTTATATATGGCTGACCTTAGTTATTGTTTAGTCTTTTTTGGCTTCTTCTATAGTGTTGTTTTTCCTCATGTGTTCAATATATCTAGTGATTGTCTGTCCTAATGCACTTGGTTACTGTTAGATTGCAGCTCTCTTGAGTTTGCCTGAGTAATTGCTGTTGTCGAAAAAGAAGATGGAAACCACGGTGCTAATTAGATGTTTAATATAGAAGTTATGATTGGGTCCTCTACCACAGCCTTGATGGCATTATCGAAGGGGTTGTTGGTAGAATACATAGGAGTACGTTAACTGATAATTCTTAATTGATTTTTATCATTTTTTTTCTTTTTTGTGTATTTTTTGTACTTTTTGTCTTTAGTGTTTCATGTGTGTTTTTTTATCTATCTTCATGGCTCCCTGTTGTGCTATGTGCCACTATCCTTTGACTCATTGTTATGTTTATATTCATATTTATTTTCAAATTGTTTGAGCTGTATCTTATTGCGAAAAAAAACTTATATAAAAAGTTTTTTAAAATTAAAGATCACTTTTTCTATTTAAAAAAATTAAAAACAAACGTCCCCTGATTGAGAGAAATCAAGATTTTCCATTAATAAGTGAGTTTGTATAGTAGGGAGCAAACAGTTTGGCCATTATGAGGTTGTTGTTGTCTACAGGGAAGCCACCACAATTATGAATGACAGCCCAGAAGCAGAAGTTTATTTATGAGAAAGTGAAATGGAAGCCTAAGTATATAGGAAGCAACTAGTCTAGGAAGCCAATCGTTACTCTTGAATCCATGGATTGTGACTGTTTTGTGATGCCTTGGTAACTGGTTGCTGGTTGGAATGGATGAGTTGCATTGTTTCGAGATTTTATTGGGACACCAACATACCTTCCTCACATAAATGTAATATATTATTTTATTATTTTATTTTGATATACTTGTATTTTAACATTCATTTTATGCTATATTTCATACTATATCTATAATACTAATATTCTTTTTTATCTTTTTTCGTGAAGGGTTGAAAGCTTTCACGCTTTTTATGGGAAAGTAACTCTTTTACTTTTTTTCTATACGACCCTGACAAAAGGATTATTGTTATAAGAGAAATATTATGTTTACTCATTTACTACAAAAAAAATAAATTATGTTAACTCATTTCATGTTGAACATCTTGTCAACTCATCAATTATCCATTGCTGAAATAATAAGTTTGTTGTTAATATTTTGGAGTGAACATTGAAGTTATTAGTCCATAAAATTGTAGACATGAATTATTTTGATCTTGAAATTTAAAAATTAACTTTTTAGTATTTAAAATTCCAAAATATGAGTCACATTAGTCTTTACCTTATTTCTCTTATTGTGTTGTCACATGTTAATTTTGATGTATCATGTTAATTGATATGTCGATGATAGAAAATCATTATACTCAACCTCTCTCAATTAAACTCCAAGGAAATAAACATAATTGAAGGCTATGATATGAATTATACATATAATTAAGTAGCATTGTAAATATATTTAATTTGGTATGCACTAACAGTTTGATAACTTATCATCCAACCATGTCACTCTAAGGGTATATAGGATGTCAATCTATAATCAGTATGATATGAATTAAATATAACATGTGAATAAAAAATTAGGGTCAAGTTACACCGTTTAAATAACTGTTACACCATTGAGTAATTTGTTTTCTTGGTATATTTTTTTATGAAACTCACCACTGGATTAGAATTTTATTTCATTTAGAGTAAACCTATAAAATTTCAAATTAATATAAAATTGATTGGTGTGGTTTTTGTATACCTCAAAATCAATGTATCATAATATATATTCAAATTAAATGAATAAGAATGAGATCTATAAGATTATATTCTCATTGATGTTTATAATGAAAATGTAGCATAAATGATATTTATAATAAGTAATTATAATTGAACGATTAAGTAAATAAAAAAATATTTTATACAAAGTTATTTAAAGGTGTAATTATGTTTAAAGTTATACTAGTATATCTTGATCCTAACCCTATTTATATATATCAACTAACACATTTTGCATAACATGATATTATTTTTGTATTGATATAAATTGTTCAAAGATATATATTACTTGAATTTTGTTTATTAAAAATTTTATAATACATATAAATATAAATGTCAGACTCTAATTTTCCATTAGTCAGGACCTTATTGAGTCTAATATAGATTTAAAAAAATGATGCACTCAAAAAAGAAAAAAATTTATTAGGTGTTCTAAGAGTAAGATAAAATACTTGCTCTATTTTATTTATTAATTGACACTTTAATTTCAATTTATGGGTCATTATTGTTTCTCATATTTTTAATGCAATATAGCTATGGTGTTAATTAATAAATATAATAGAATAGTGCAAATATTTTATTTTGCCTTGAAACTAAGAGCACTTAAGAAATTTTTCCAAAAAAATTAGGTTAGACGATTCAAGTTTGATTAAACTTAACCTGAGCCCTAAATTCATCCTTTATGCATCCTTGCTTGGGATACATTATTGAAATAATTAGTATAAAGAAGCCAAAATCATGCATAAATAGATAAACTTATAATAATTAAAACTTTAACTAACCCTAATTCAATTTTATTATAACTCCATGGAAAGTTGTTATATACCATGTGGAAAAGCAATATGTTATTACACATCATATTCCTCCTAGTTTAGCATTTTTCTATTTAAAGTAACCACTCCATTTTGAGCTTTGACCTTTTGCCTAGCGTCAAATTTCAAGAGACCAGCCATGCAAACCTCAAAACAAACAAAAGTTAAACCAACTCTCCTTTTACCCCTCTCCTCTCTCTTTAAACAGAAAAACATGTTTCTGTATTCAATAATGTTTTGAAGATTGTAGTTTGCAACTGCAATTGCGACAACAATATTGCAGTTAAAGCCGTCATCACAACATGTGTTTGACAGCTACAATTGAATTTTAAAAAACTGCATTTTGCCGTAATTGTCGCAACCATGTTTTAAAACAAACTTGATTTTAAATCCTTATAATACCCTGATCCATTGTGCCAAAGAAGGAAAAAAACCAAAAGGAAAATGGTCCCTTCATGTTATGGTTCCCTTTTTATTCTTCTTTTCCTCTCCTTAGGCACATTTGCATTTGGAGGGAGTTTTGATGCTGATTTTGACAATCTTTTTGGAGATCATAGGGTTAACATAACAAATGGGGGCAAAAGCATGAGCCTCACACTGGATAAATATTCTGGCTCAGGCATTGCTTCCAAGAATGAGTATTTGTTTGGAAGATTTGACATGCAGATCAAGCTTGTGCCAGGGAACTCTGCAGGAACTGTCACTGCATTTTATGTATGTCTTGTTAGAATTCCAAACTCATAATTATATTCAGCTGCATATTTATCTATGCATTACATATTTATTGATGAAACATACTAGACAACTAGAATTTTATTGCCAGAATTTTGTGCGATTAATCGAGACTTATTATTTGAACCTCATATGTGAACATCATAATAGAAAATCTGAAAATGTATATAAAAGTAAGAGAAAGCTGGGTCTCACACTAATGTAAATTTATCAATGTCTATTAAAAGTTTTGGTGTCTCTACATTGATGTCTAACAAATGTATAAAAAATACTTTAGATCTTTGGATGTATCAGTGACATTCACCTCAATTCTTGAATGTTAACAAATTCTTACAATAATTCTAGTCATGTAGCGTTATTATTTATTGATATGTATTTTTATGTATGCAGCTAAGCTCTAGAGGAGACCACCATGATGAGATTGACATAGAGTTCTTGGGGAACTTGTCTGGTGATCCATATCTGCTCTCAACCAATATATATGCCGATGGTGTTGGGGGTCGTGAGGTGCAGTACTATCTTTGGTTTGATCCCACAGCAGACTACCATACCTATTCTATTGATTGGAGCCCAAGTCGGATAATGTAAGTAACAAAATAATTACAATTCCATGTACAAAATTCCACGTTATCTTGGGATCCCTTGCTTTTTATATTCGAATTCGTGAAGTCTTTTTTTTCGTAATATGTATTCAGGACTTTCTTTACTTACCTTGGAATGATTGATTGCGTTTTTTTATAATTTTTTCTTTTTTATCTTGTGATTTGATTAGGTGTTTTGAGATTTGTCCGCTTATGTTTTGTCTTCTTGACACATTTTCATGTATTTTTTTACTACTTTATTATTTGAGAGTGTAGTATTTTATAATTATCGGAAAAAAAATAAAATTTTTATTTGGTCCAATTAGTTTGAAACTTATTCTCCTTAAATAAAATCTTAGGTTGTATGTGGAAAAAACTAATATTGAAATAATTTATTCCTATAGTAAGTTAACCAGTAATTCGAGCAGTAAATTCTGGGGATTGGTGATTTCTCCGAAGAAAATGAAATTTATTTTCATCTATATCTTTTTTCTTGGTGATTGCAGAATCTTGGTGGATAACATTCCCATAAGAGTGATGCACAACAGAGAAATCATTGGTGTACCATTCCCAACAAAACAGCCCATGAGGCTTTACACAACTCTCTGGAATGGAGACACATGGGCAACAAGATGGGGCAAGGTGAAGCTTGATATGTCAAGTGCACCATTTGTTGCGGGCTTCAAGAACTTCAATGCCAATGCTTGCATTGCAAAGCCAGGATCAAATTGCAAGAGTTTCAGTGCTGGAAAGAATGGAGGCCTTGACATTGAAAGCAAGCAGAAATTGAAGAAGGTCCTTTCAAAATGGGTAGTTTATCACTATTGCCGTGATTTGAGGCGTTATGCCCATGATGGCCTTCCATATGAATGCCGCAAGGATAATCTAGTGCAAGCTGAATAGAGGTTTAAGGTTAACCATTAATTAATGTTACAGTGTGTTTAATGGGGCAAACCATGCAAGAGGATAATGCATATCCTGAAGATGTAGCTGTTCTGTTTTATAATATGATTGAGTTGCCATGAAAGGTGGTTTTGTTAAAGGTGGAATGAATTTTAATTTTAATTTCTTGGCCTAAACCCTTTTGATAGATATCTTCGGAAGTAGTTATCCCTGTAGGGCTATAATGTTTTTCATATTTTTACTCTAGTTTGTAACATTAGTCTCACATGTTCATAAAAGTAAGAAAATTTGGTTGGAGTATATCCATGTTTTATTCTTTTCTCTTTCAATGTTATAAGTTCATCACATGCAAAATGAACTGCATCAAATTCATCCATGAACTTGTAAATCAGTCCAATCCGTTAGTTGTTGACTGTATACTTTTAATGAATTACTGACTAATATGTTTTTTTTGGTAGAATCTTAGAAGAAAACATAATGAAATTCCTTAAAAACACAATGGGAAAATCTCTTAATGGGGATGCAAAGACTGAACACTGCTGCCTTAGTTGAAAAATATGCAGTCAATTATACATATAAAGCAACTTGATAAGGTGTATTGCAATTGTTTCTTGTCCTTAAACCTTACAAATGAAATATCTTTTGTCCAATACTAGAGTCCTTACCTATTCTAAAAGACTGTTATATATATATATTTGTTACCTCAATACATTCTTATTTATCATTGGATAAGGTTGTTAATTATACTTAGAATTAAAAAAGAAAAGTATCGCTAAGATAGAAGTATTAAAAAAAATCAAGAATATTTTCAGAACTCTTCCAGCAAAAGCACGAAAAGTTTCTTTTACTATTACACAAACTTAGCTGTGAGTGATACATTAAAAATTGTCTTTTAACCCTTCCACTCACGAAAGTTTCAGAAATCCATGAATCTCACTGGTCACGACCTGATTCGTTACTTTTCGCATTAAAAGTGATGTACTAATGATTAACACCCATATGATATAAATAAAAAGAAAACGTTAAAACCGTAATAAAGGTCGTACTAAACATGAATAACAAAGCAATCCCAATTAACAATTTATTGACTGCTTAATTCAAACTTAGAACCTATTACATATTGGCTCTTGATCGCTACAACAAAAACCTAGTAACAACATGATAACTGGAACATTCCTCTAACAGACAAAGAGATTTGATTCTCACAAGCAGCTAACAAACAAAACAAGCATGCGAACTCTAACATGAATCAATTTCACAGGTTTCGCAACACAAAAGCACCCAGTAAATTACAATTTGCAAGTTGCAACCTTATTCACAGACAAAATTAGTTGAAGCATGGTTGTGACTAATGGAAGTTAAAATTCCAAGAACTTCTTAGTACAATAATATGATAAGCAAAAATTAATTGTCACAATGTGTCATTCAATACTTAAACCCTTGAATACCTCAATTTTGTAAACTATCAATATCTCCCACCTTAGTTGCATTTCTAGTGTTGTAGCTATGGAGTTTATCATTAAATAATGAAGACCAATAAATGAAATCTTAATTTCTCTAAATATCCTAACCTTCTACATAGATACAAACAGTATACCTCATACTTACATGAGACCAAAAAGTTAATGAGTATACCTTAAACAAAGCTAATAATGAAGTCTAATTTTTATTATGTGCCTAAATATGAGAAGTTTACATGGAAAAATATCCTAATAAGAGAAGTTCTCAGGTGTTGTAAGAACAAAAGTTGCACTTTGTTATATTTAATGGTTGATACTTCAGCAATTACATTGAAAATATAATTATAATGAGAGAGAGAGTAATGGTCTACTAAACTAAAGTGCTAAGCACTCATAAAAGAACACTAAGTGTTAAACATTAAGTGAGCAGCAATGTTACATAACCAGAATATGATATACCATAATAATGTGTGAAAAAAATATAGAATATCACAGTGAAAATTAAATACATAAATCAGCAGTGGAAAACTTAAATCAGGCTTCTGCCCACTCACATGTCACTAGTTTCAAGTAGTTAGAGCTGGGCAGTATTCTTCTGGCCGTAGAGCCGTTTCTTTAAACCAGTCAGAACTCAAAACTTCTTCTCAATAGGGGAACCCCTAAGAGTGTATAATCTTAATTATCCCATCATTTGTGCATACCCATTTAGACGTGTCAATATAGCTACATGGGTATTTCAGTTATCTAAGCTTAGAACACTTATTTAAACCTTGATCCACATACGGCAATAAGTGCATGCTAAAGTATATACAAACCATATTTGTCTAATCTCAGTCATGCAAGGCTTCAAATTGTGGTTGCAATTGCTGTTATGATTGCATAGCCATGTAGAAATTTACCAAAAGAATAATACGCAGTGGCAGATAAAGAAAATTCTTGTGATAAGATAAAGATAATATATAAATATAATAAAAAGAGGATTGGACTGTATTTTATCATTTTGCCTCATTTAAAGTTAGTGTAGGATCAAATTTCACAAAAAAGTGGAGGCAAATATACATATATCTATGTACTTACTTTAAAATTTAAAATTTTTGTGGGGCATAAGCCCCAACCACATTATCAAACGTGCATCCGTCCCAATCAATACGACCCCTGTGATTGGTCGATACAGCTGTGGAGAGCAGCACAACAGTAATATTGCGACTACATTTACAATTGCATACCACAATTTAAAAGCATGCATGCATGTTTCCTTCCAATTCCTTGATCACCCTCTATTTACATAATATTGATGACTTACGTTTTCCAAACCAAAGGTATATCACAGCAGCAACAACAGCAGTAACAGCTCCAGCAAACCGTAGACTCCACTGCAACTCCATTATCCCCTTATTCTCTTCTTCATCACCTTCTTCGCCTTCACCGCCATTAATGGCCGTTTCTTCTCTCATCATCACTCTCTCTTGATCAGCTTCCTTCAACCTCTCTCTCAACCCAATCACAACCCACTCCTTCCCCTTCTCTCTCTCTTCGCTCTCTCTCAACGCCTCCTCCAACTCTTCGATCTTCTCTCTCATCTCTTCCTCAACCCTAACCCTGCTGCTCCTCTCTTCGGTCTCCTTCATCTCCGAGACCAGAAGCTTCCGCTCCAGCTCCCTCACCTTCATCTCGCTCTTCGCGTTCGTTTGTTTCAAGACGTTTGTTTCTCTCTCTAGAATCTCAACCCTAGTTTCTCTCTCCTCCAGAGCCTTCCTCAGTTCATCGATCATCTCCGATGTCATCGAGCCGCGTCGTCGCTCCAGCATCGACACCTCCTCCGATGCCATCTCCGAATCCGCGATCTCCGTCTTTTTCTTCGGATTCGCGATCTCCCTGTTGTTGTTCCTCTTCTTGTTATCTGCGTTGTCGATCATGAATTCGTCAACTGTGGATTCTTCCGCCATTGAAACGAAGAACTCTGTGACATGAAGGAGAGCGAAACGATCCCCAAGTTATCAGAGATCCGAAGAGGAGGATGCTGTTTGGTTGCTAAGAAAAAGAAAAAGAAAAAGGAAGATTGAAGTAATTATGTTGGAGCTTTGAAAAATCACGCGCTTGTGTTCTTGCTCAGGGTGTGGTTTGTTCCTATAATTTGACACTTTATAAGACTTCTTTTATTTTTTCAGTATAAGACTTAACTATATTTAATTATTTGCCAAGCCCCATAAAAAAAATATTTATTAAGAATTTAATTTGTATCTCAATATAGATTTTTTTTTAAATTAGGTTGATATAGGTGAAATTTACACAAATATCCAATTATGTATTGTTACACTAGTGAAAATATTTAATTTAGCTATTAATTACCTTGAAAGTCTTTTGAATAAAACCACACAATTGGATGACACTGTAAGTTGTGCATACCAAAATCAATTCATTCACTAATATAACAATGCATAATTAAATAATAGTGTAAAACTCTTTTGTATTATTAGTACAAAAATTAAATCACTTATTTATTTTAATAAATAAAAAAACAGATTTTTTTATTTTCCAATGTAATTTTCATGAAAAATAATTTTGCATTTTTTTCTATAGAAAAACACAAAAAAATGCACTACTATGTCATTGTGGGGACTTACATAAACTTAATTTAAAAAATAATAATAACATGGTAGTTTCTTGCATTTCTATTGGATGACAATATAAGATTATTTTATATATAAAAATTGAACTATTTATATGTGGCACAAAAATTAAACACTTTGTTTTCTTGAGTGAAACATAAATGTTTTTTTTCTAAGGATTTAGTTTTCACATATTTTAATTTACACATGCGTTCAATCACTTATTGTCATTTCATTAAAAATATTTACTTTCACACTGTTGAAAGTATTTGATTTCATGTGAAACAATTTTTTTATGCTTATCTATTGAAGGCAAAAAATTAATTTAAATGCATTGATATTGTATATCATTTTACTTTATAGTATTATTCAATCAAATCGTCCTATGTGAATGGCCTTTGAAATAGTAAGATAAGAGTTAAATTTGTTGTGTTGATATAATAATATGTGATTGGATTACTATTAAAAAAAGAGAAATTTACACATTCAGTGTATCAAAATTAAGCTCTAAAAATAAATATGTATGGACACTATAAAGAAAGATAAAAATATATTTGGTTGCAGTTGAACAAGTCTATGTGTCTTGTTTTCTATAATATTCATTTTGATGTTCAATTTGAATGAATACAAAATTTTACTTATAGTTTTTCAATACTTAAGATTTCATTACTGAAATTTCAGCGACGCTAGGTGAATAGAGTTAAAAATTTTGAAATCCATCATATCACCTTAGATATTATAAGTAATATAACCGAAATACTCATGATATAATATATCCAATTATCAATATGTATCTAAAATCATGTATGAAAAGAGTAGGTTCAAATTGTAACAAAAAAAAGAGAATAGGTTCAAATAAGAATAAAGTGAGTGAGATCGAAATTTTTATTTTCGTTTTCTAATTTTCACTGGTTCTAGGGAAAGCGTAACATGAATGAGGGAATCAAGAGTGGCCACTTAAGACTTGTTGGGATTATTGTCTATTGCATGGGGCCCATGATTGACGGTACCAAACAAGGACTATCTAATCTATGGTTGGATTCCCATGATGGAATAATACTCTCGTGTTAAATTTTTATATTTTCATGTTAACCATAAATTCTTTTATATCAAATGTGATGCTTGAATTCCACTTTTTAAATTGGTAGGAAAACATTACACAATAAAATCATGTGAAAATTTAGCAGAGTATCTATTCGCCAATTGATTTGGCACTCCAAGCCGTGGGAAACCTCCCCTGATTCCATATGTAAGGTATATGATCAATTATCAAGTTAATCACCTTTTTAACCATTTTAACTTCTGTGAGTACTAAGAAATGTTTAGTTAGCTGATATGTATATAATTTGATAATAATTTTCATTATAACTACTATAAAACTTTTCATTATCATCATTTATCAAGGGAAAGAAAAAGTTAACTATAACATTCCAATATAGGAAATCTAATTTAATCATATGTGAATGCAAACTCTTGCAATGGATCAAATTTAAACTCTACATAGTTCTTCCAAATCTTATTGTAAGTCCAAATTTGATATTGTAAGAAGTGATCCTAGGTTTACATGACATCTCATTAATTGATTACTCATGGTATTTTTGGTTCAAGGATAAAAATGAAGGATAAATTTTTATGGATAAAATCCATATGTAATTTTACATATAAAACTCATCCATCAAAACTTGCTCCCCAATTTTACCTCACAACCAAACACACCCTTAGAGGCAGAAACACACCCAAGAGATCAGTTCTCACAAGGTTGATTATCTCAGTAGAAAATTAGTAGCTCTGGAGAAAGGCATATATGGAAATGGGGAAGAAATATGGGTTAAATTGCAAGATTAGGACTCAGTTTCATCGTACAGTTTCTTGATCGTAGTAACCAAAGTTTATATATAGCTTTTGACCAGAGAAAAGCTGGCTCTTCATGGGGAAGCACTGCCTCATGCCCCTCACCCTCCATTTTATACAAAACCACCAGACTACACCTCCTTCCATACAAAGAGCCCTTTTCTTGCGGATAAGACTCTTCTAAAGTGAGTTTGTCTCTAAAGCAAAAAAGCAAGAATATATTCACCTTTAAATCAATAATGAGCGTCGCAATCGCAACACATTAAATGATCTAAAGGTGAATTAAGCTTTTTACACTTTAGAGGCAAACTCAGTTTAGAGGATCATTTTCTTTTTTCTCAACAAGGATTGCTCCACCTGGTAAAAATACTCTTGGAAAAAAAACCCTCTTCTAGAACATCCTTGTCATACCATACTGAACAGGACCAACCTTTCTATGAGCAGTGGCCCCAGCAGCAGCACTAATCCCACCATACTGAGCCTTTGACTGCAGCAAGTTTGTTTCTATGGCTATTTGATCGCCTTGTTCTACCTTGTTCACCCCCACACGCGTCATAAAAAATGGGTTTGTGTCGATATTAATAGCTACATCTGGTGCCATTTTGGCACTAACTCCACATTGCTGGCCATGTTTTGCTTGCAAAGGCACACCCTTATCAGCTTCTGTTGCTGGCCTTTCTTGATTTCCACCGCTAGATCTTTGATAATAATATGCCGGAGGAACAGGTTGAGAAGGAAGCACAGAACCTCTGATGAATGCCCTTGGATCATAAGAATCCTTGACAACACTCCCATACTCGTACGGAACGACTGGCCCAACAACCTTACCAGGTTTTGCTGAGTCGAAAAGGGAAAAAAAAGTGAGTGTATTGATAATTGATCATGCACTAGAACTCAACAGGCTGCAATGATAACAATCCCATACCTAGTGGAATTCTTTGCGGTCCTGGCATTGGCCTTGGCACAGGAATTTCAGTATCTCTCGAATTCTTGGTATATTCTTCAGCTGTTTGCCGGTTCTTGGAGGAAGCAATATGTGTCTGCTCTTTAGGGGTGCTGCATTTGAATGTACAACTGTTGACCTGTCAAAATATTCAGCATGATAAAATCTGATTATGCCCCTTATGAATAAAAACATTCGTGACATGTATGAAAACAAACATCCAGGAGTCTATGTATAATAATACAGATAACTAGTCCATAAGTGCTAGTTTGACATTATTTTGCTTGGTAACAAGGTAAACACTGACTCACATTATTGCAGTAGCTATAGATCAGACCAGAATCAACTGCTCTGTACAAACTTCTTTCCACATATGCATTTCATATTAGCAATTTTTATTAGAGAAGATTCAATCTTATGATTCCTATCTAAACTGAGGATAATTCAATCAAAAAGTGACCATTTATCAACAATAAAAGTACAATTGCAATGCAACAAATGCCTACAGAATCCAAGGAGAACGGCATTTATGAATAAGAATTACCTTGGAAGAGAAACATGCTTTCTATCAAGCGGCATCACTGGACCATTTTTGCCATTTTCCTCCAGATGAGCAAACTGCTTTCTGAATTGATCAACAGCACTGTATGGAACGAAAAATAGAGTAAGGAGAGAAGCACAAATTTGAAAATCTGCAATCAACAAGAAGAAGAAATTGAAAAGATGAAATGCAATCATGAAAGTAAAAACCTTGGATAAAGAAAATTAGTTCTCTCTGTTCCATTCATGTAATCTTTCAATAGTTGAGGATGATATTCCAGAATCTCACGGAAGATTAGCTCTCGAATTTCTTCCTTTGTGACTCTTCGCCTTTCAAATTCAAACTCCATTTTTGTGATAGGCTGGCAGGACGGTTCCCTCTACTTTAGCCAGTCCCTTGAAGTAGGGATCAGCCAATGCCTGAAGACACCAGAACCTTTAAAAATCTCAAGCAAGAAAATCTAGAAAACATATGACAGATTGCTACTCTATGATTTGATTCACAATACCTTCTGGGTTATCCAAAAGAAAAAGATGAGCTCAAGAAGTCGTTAAGGATACAACCAGAATAAATTGCAATGCACATTCCTAACCAATAAAGCACAACATTACAAACCTGTTCAGCCGTAGGCCGGTCTTTTGGGTCAAAAGCTAGCAACCTTTCCAGTAGTCGTAGCGCTAAAGGGTCTGCATTAGGAAACTTTTGAGCAAACAACACAGGCTGCTTTTTCCTCATGCTAGTTAGGTATCTCCTTGCTTTCTCATTGCGTACCTGTGTCCAACATAAAAGATTGTCACAAGCTGGTAACCTTTGTTCCAGAAATAAGCAATATAAATGGCTTTCCCTTGATGTGGAGAAAAATTTACCCGTGATATGGTATCCAGTGAGGGAGTTCCAAGCAAATCTGTCATCAGATCCAACTGGTGGACAACATTTTTTCCAGGAAAAAGTGGCTTTCCTGTTAGCACTTCAGCAAAGATGCAACCTATACTCCATATATCAATTGCTGGAGTATACTGCATCAAGAATTACATATAAATAAATAAATAAGTGAATCTGAAAGCCGGTACCATTATGATGTGTCCCTTTGCAACCATATAGAATAAAATGTAGAGTTTAACATACTATTTAACTACAGCCAGGATATGCATAAATGCACATTTAATCACATGTACAAACAATCATACAACAATTTCCATAGAAAATACAGTCCCTATATTTGCAATCCATAAGGAGTGAGTTCAATCTCAATAGTAGACAACAAGGAGGACGCTCCACATCAACTTACAATTGAAAATGCATTTCAATGTTGTCAGCTAACAAAAACATAATCCAGCCATAATTAATGTTGTTTTAGTTAATACGAAAAGTATAAGATGGCAAAGAACAAAAGACTACAATTAGCCAAAAAAGAAGACAAATAGATAGAAGAATGATGAAAGGAAGAAGAATGCTGGCCTTTAAATAATTTGAAGCCATTCATTGAGTGAGACAGTCAAAGGGCCTAAGTGTTAATGCTTCAAAGAGTACAATGCCTATAGAATTGTTATTCTTGTATTCCATTATTCATTGTTAATAGTATGTTCTAACTGATAACAAGGAAATCTATTTGTTAACAATATCCATAAGGATATATCTTAACACCTAATTTCAGAAGTAATATTTTATAAGTTCACATACAACAGTAATTTTGTAAACTATAATGGGCTTGCCATAAACAATAAATAAATACTGTTAGAAGTCATAAAAAAAATAAATAAATAAATACTGTTATCAGAGAATATGATGATCTAAAAGAATTGATGAAGATAACATGTTAATCTGCATACAGATTATATCAAATTACAACACAAATATGGTTGATGTAGAAACAAGAGATGCAAAATATACACAAAAATACATAGATGTCTGTTAGAGAGATATTATTAGAGTTTTTTTTTAAAAAAAAGTTTGAAAAACATTTTAATATAAGCCTTAATAGAAGGCGAATGAAAAAAAAAAAGATTTGGTGCTTTTCTCAAAAACCAAAAAGAGTAGCTTTTGAATAAAGCTGCTGTATAAAAAGAGTCATACCATAAAAGTATAAAATCTTATCCAAATGCATCCTAACTCATCTAGAGAGAAGCCAAAATCCATAAATTATTAAATACACACATTAAATTACGCTCATCCATTCTCTATCCATTGTATCTTATATTTCAGTTTATATTATCGCAGCTTCATTACATTATACCCCCTTTTTCTTGATTGCTCAATTTTAGCTTTCAATTACTATGATGTTGCCTACCTACTTTTTAAATTCTTAGAATATTGTTTTGATACATTTCAATGAATGGCAGACAATTTTTGTTGATATTTACAATCTTACCCTTCCTAGTAATAGTTTAGTCACAAAGAATGCTCAGAGTTCATGACTCATTACAGAAATTTCAAAAAACTGCCAAAATGAGGAAATTTAGTTTTTTGGGACTAGTTGCACCTAGGGGAATGTGATGAAAAATAAAGGGATAAATGACTCTACTTATATCTTTTCAACTCTGATATTGACTACAGTGTGTATAAGTAATTTGCTTTCACTTGCATATTACACCATGTATATCATCAAAACTTGGGCTGTAACCAACTATCAATACCCTTGACAAAATCAAAGACACTAATGCAGAACAGTTACAAGAATAGACTTAATAATTCAGTACCATACACTAAGGTGATCAATGTATCACAAAGTTTCTTGCCATAGGCAATGTTCTTGCAGTCAACACCATAGAGATAGCTCAATGGAAGATGCAAAGATCACAGAAAGCTTAATAATTAACCGATTAACAAGAAATAACATATTGATTTTTAGCTCAATGGAAGATGCAAAGATCACAGAAAGCTTAATAATTAACTGATTAACAAGAAATAACATATTGATTTTCTTTCTTAGGTCTTATGGCTAGCTGATTGATGGAAAAGTAGATAACCAAATGAATGCATCATGGGTGGATATGCAATTTCAATTAAGACGAGGTAAGTAAAGACTATAAGCGTGTTTGGATAAGCTTATTTTGGGTTCAAAACAGCTTATAATCAACAGCTTCCTAAGACAGCTTTTTGAAAGGGGAAAAAAAAAAAAAATAACAATCATTTCCTAAAATTAAGGTTTTATCAAGCATGCACTATGCATATTTATGCTAACTCTACTTTTACAATGTCCAAAGCAATTTGGAAAAGCCGCACCTTTGAGTAAAATGATCCACAGAGCTCTGGAGCTCTATACCACCTTGTAGCAACATAATCCTACACAAAATGCAATAAAGCAAGCAGGAAACATCAGTCCCGACTTTACAAAATGATGTGATTCATTAATAAATAAATAAATACATAAAATGAAAAGCTGGGGAAAAGGTTGAAAGGAAATGTTTAAAAGGTATACCGTCCAAAATATAGTTGTTGGTGTGTCACTAAAGGCAACTCTAGCTAACCCGAAATCACATATTTTAAGTTTACAGTTTGCATTTGCCAGTATATTCTTTGGCTTCAAATCTCGATGATAGACGTTTGCTGCATTATGTAGCAAATTATTAGATAGGTAATATTGAAATTAAGACCATCAAACTCATTACAATTGAAAGAAGATGTGTATTGCAGTGTGCACAATCCTGACATCTTCATTCAGAGAAATGCTAAGAATCATTCAGTATCATGTATATATAACTAATGAAAGTAAAAAATCACTAGTCATTAGCCACATGACGTGCATTTATACAGGTAACTAGTAACTTCAGCATTTGACAATTACCAGTGTTAAATATGCCAGGAAAGTAACAAACACAGGTAATAGGATGCGTTTGGATAAACTTTCAAAAAAGTATTTTTAAGACGATCCTAAATTGATTTTTCAAAAAAAAAGTATTTTTACTGAAAGCAATGCCACCTGTTTTTGAGGAGAGAAGAAAACTGATTATCTTCTTAGTCTGGCTTTTTAACAATTTTCTCCAATGGTTTATAAAAATTTAAGAAATGATTTTTTTTTATTTTTAAAAAAAGTACCTGTCTTTTGAAAAATAAGCACAAACAAATGCAAACATAATCATTAACCACACACTGTACCATTCATACAAATAACTAAAACATAGTGAAAATTACCAGTGTGAATATACTTCAATGCTCGAAGCAATTGGTAAAGAAAAAACTGATAGTGCTCTTTTGTCAAGTCATCATTGGCTTTAATGACTTGATGAAGATCAGACTCCATGAGCTCAAAAACAACGTAAATATCTTTGAAGTCCTTCCTAGAAGGAGGAAGCATAATGTGTTTGATTTCAACGATATCAGGATGTCGAAGAAGTCTAAGCAGCTTTATTTCACGGAGAATGCGTGCAGCATCAGATATGTGCTCAAAGATGTCGTGAATTTTCTTAATTGCCACTTTTTCACCAGTATGGGTGTCAATGGCAGAACAGACAACGCCATAACTTCCTTTCCCAATGACTTCTTGAATTTTGTAACGATTGGCATCGCCATATTCAGAGAAGAAATCCATTTCCGAACTCTGTAGCAAGAAATAAAAAGTTATTCCACATAGCAAAATCAGGCTAGCTCAGCTCTGGTGGTCTGAAAACACTCACAAATCAACCCAAAGCAGTGAAAGAAATGAAAAGTAAATATTCATTGCCAATAGAAATTAAGATTTAAAAGAAGAAACAAAATGAAAATTTCTTTGCTGTCTCAAAGAGAGAAATTAACATACACTGGACATTTTTTCAGAACTCATCAACAAAATTAAGAGAGATAAATACGAATTTATATGCTAACATATAAGTCCCATCATGGAATTACCACACGAATCAATTGCCAAGATTCGTAGCAATTACCCCCTTTGGATGAATACATGAAGGAGCACTTTCGTAATGAATATTAGTCCGATTTCAAAACCAAAGAAGGCCTACTCTATCAAAACAAAATAGAAAATTTTCAAAAAATAAAAATATCTTTTCCCTAAGGAAGCATTCATTTTTCATTTCATTTTTTTTTTTTTTACCATAACTCAGAAAGATGAGTTACATTAGATTTACATGATATAATTTTTGCATATATTGAAATAAAACTCTGCAAACAAACAAATAAAAAACATAAAGCAACACATTGCCTCCAGAAAGAAGGAATTACTTCTTAAGTGTCTAAAGGGAAACATAGACAAAGATGGAACAGGAAAGGCAAGCAGAGTAGCAAACAGAGGAAAGGGAAACTAGAATACCAAGAGTATTACAATATCACACAAAATCTGATCTGAAAAGAAATAATAATAATAATAAACAAAAAAAACTATGCATCTAAAACAGGAAACCCATCTTGTATTGAGACACAGAGTAAAGCACAACGGTATGGGTGAGTCTCCGCTTATGGGGGTAAGACTGTGTGCAACCTACCCTCCCAGACCCACCAGGTGAGAACCGCCGCCCTTATTCAGAAAATTAGCATAAAACACAGCTCAAAAGGCGTGGAAAAGGAAAAGAAAAATGATGGGGGTGGAAAGAACAACCCAAGAAAGCTATCTAATCAGTTGAAAAAGGAAGCATATAAATTGCATCAATTCTCCCAAAATAATGATGAAAAAAATATCTTTCCAACCATGCCGTTATTCTCCATCAGTAACAGGCACATAAGAGAAACCAAATCATGTGATGGACTAAAAAAATATCAGGAGAACAAGCCAAAACCGAAAAAATGTTAACAGCCTTAAGCTATAACTAGTTAACATCAACAGCATGACCACACTGTAAAAAAAAATTAAAAAAAATTCTCAGTAACCACCATTCTCCAACATAAGCATGATCTCATCACTATCTTAAGATTTCCTTGTCACAAAGGGGCGGTGCCTTCATCATAATTCATACCACAACAACAACCACAACCAAGTCTTTAGCCTTATTCCACTAGAAATGTGAGAAATGTGTTTGGTTAGGGGTAAAAAGAGGGAAATTTTCCATTTATAATTTTACACATGGAGCTGTCCATGGAAAATTTACCCTCAATCTACCCTTAGAGGATCAGCTACATGGATTCAACGAGTCAACGACACTTGAATGCTGTTTCATAAATCATGATCCATATAACATTTAAATATAAATGTAAATATATAATACCAATTATTGTTATTTCCAATCTCAATTGCACGATTATCAAAGAGGATGAACTAGAACCACAAAAAAAATTCCACCTTTTTCCTGTGATCTTGCTGCATTTTCTGCTGACACAAACAAATTCTCCAAAAACTCCCTATGGGGTGAAGATCAAGCACAAACTGAACAAAACCCAGTTCTCAAATTTTGACAAAAATTCAAATTTTGACCCTTAAAACCAGCCACATTTGCCTCATCTACCCCTGCTCCTTATCACAAACCCACAATAACAATCCCAGCTTACTATTACCCTCCTCTCCACCAAACATTAGAACAATCCAAATGAAATCACACACGCGCTCTCACTCTCTCTTCCCCTCTCCAAAACCCTTTCACCAATCCTCTAGAACAATCAACCACAACCCCACAATTCAAAATCCACAAACTTCAAACATTGCATTAAAGAGTTCTCATTTTTTTCACCGCCATCAAAGATCCAAGCTAAGAACAGATAAACCCCCCCCCTTGGATTGATTCAATGAAAAAACCAAGAGAGATCCACGATTTGTTTCAGCTGAAAGAAGCCCAAATGGGAACAACCAGTGGCAGATAATGAAGAAGAAGAAGAAAGTGGAGTGCGCAAGATCTGTGTACACCGACACGGAGAAGAGAGAGAAGTGAAGAGAGAGAGAGAGAGTTACGTGAAAAATAAATTATGAGAGAGGCTTGAGGCTTAAATCTAGGTTGGTGCCTTTTTTGTGTATCTTATCCATAGCGTACATTGAGGGGTAGGCATGTGTGTATGTATATACGGATTATGGTATTTTTATACGAAATTGTAGTAATTTCTTTGGGAAAAGCCGGAGGGTAATTTTGTAAAGTGAAAATTTTTAGATTCACACCAAGGGAAAAGTGTTAGGTCTCATTTAAATGTACACTTTTAATTAAGGTACCGTTTGAATAAATAGTTCAACTAAGATGTTATATGAAATAGTTCAATTTAAATATGTGGTTAGTGTAAAATAATTTTATATAAATATTTAATTATATCATTATATTGATAAAAGTATCTTATTTAACCATCTACTAGTTAAAAGGTCTTATAAATATATGTACATGATCTTGACAAAGTATATCAAAATTAATCTTTATATTAGGGAGGATATTCATGATTAACCCAACTCACCCCATCTCTTGAAAGTTAGTGGTTTGAGTTTCTTCAATTTGACTCAATTTTTTAGCCACTTTTGGGCATGTTTAAGTTCATAACTAATTCTAAGTCAAATAATTCTTTTATAATTATACTTTTTTATAATAATTAGTAATTAATTATAAGATTTTATACCTCACTTAATATATTTTAGATAACTTAATATTATTATTATAGTCACATTGTTGTTTTAAAGTATTTATTGTAAAATATCTCTTAAATTGTGCCTTTTACTTATAAAATTTTCTAACTTTATTATGCATAATGTCAAATTTTTATAAGTTGTTTACAACTTGATTTGACCCTATCATTAACAGAGTCATCGACTTAGGTTGGATTCAAGTTCAAAATTGGCCCACTCTCCCAACCTGACCTAACGGTCATTTGCACACCCATACTCTATATGAAATGAAATTTTTATAAAATGATTTGTATGAAAAATAATGAGTTTAATTTTGACATATTAGTAGTATAATTTATTTTAATTGCCATACAATTAAATTATTCCATTTGTATAAATTTTCAAGTAGTATATATGAGAGTTAATTGATATTAATAAGTGTAATACCAATTAATCTCACAACAAATAAATGTGATTTTCTCTAATTATTATTGTTGATATGATAATGCAAGATTAGATTATAATGTAAAAGTTGTTCATACATCAATATATTAAAATTGAGTTAAGATTTATTTTAGTTTTTAATTTTACACTTGTAAGTTATTTTATCCTAACTTTTAAAATAAATCAAATTAGTTATCAAAATTGCAAAACGTGAGTCATGTTAGTTGCTCAACTCACTTTTATTACCTTAAGTGAAATTAAGTTTAAAATGACTTACACAAAATAAGTCATTTAGATCTCATTTTCAAGTAATAAATGAACTCATTTTATTCAATTTTAAACATCAGAACTAGTCATTTTAAACTTCTTATAACACATAGTATGTCAAGGTGCTAACATTACATATCATCATTTAATTAACAAAATATTAAATAAAAATTGGATGATAGATAAACTTGACTCATATTTTATAATATTATAGATTAATTTGATTTATTTTAAAAGTTAAGGATTAAAATAACTCACAAGTATAAAAAAAAAAGGGATTAAAATGAGCATTATTAACTTAATTAGGAATAAAACTCCTTACTTTGCTATCTAATTTTAGTGATCAAAATCCACTCTGTCAAAATTAAATTAAAATAATTTATGAATAACTTATTTTTTTGTTTAATGTATAATAAACAGAAAATCTTATTTCCGTTAGGGATTTGCCGTTGGGGTAGTACTGGCTGTTTCCAAAAGTTGTATAAAGAGTTTTTTAAAAAATGTTAATTCAGATATTTCAACTTTTTAACCGATTTGATCCAAATTGTTACGGTATAACTTTTGACTACTGAAAAGTTTTTGAAAAATTAACAAGTAAACACTATCCAAATGGGCTCTTGCTCTTCCCTTTTTTTTCCTTTTGTTTCCCATAAATAACCTTCATCGCAATTAATCTTGGTCAAAACACGGTCATATAATAATTTTTTTTGTGTGGTGTCAGATAATAAATATTGGCACATTTTGTAATTGGATTTTTTTATTGGTAAATAGAGTTACAAAAAAAAATCAATGGTAAGACTATATATATCTACATTTTTTCATATATTATCAAGTGAAAGTCCCATGCATTTGCACACCCCTTTTTCTTAAAGCTAGGAAAAAAATGTAACTGAAATTCTAATTATGTTATCACTTTAACTGTTTTCTTAAAATATCATAAAATTACCCAAAAAAAACAACAAAAACTTATAAAGTTAAAATGAGCAATTGTAAACAAGTTATAATAAGACTTTTTTTTACTATGAGATTACTTAACTTTTGTTTTACTAAATAACCTTTTTTATCCTGATATTTAAATTTTTATATTAATTTTATCTTAATAAAAAATTTCCATCAATTTGTTCTAACATTTGATATTAATTCAATTCTAATATTTTTTTTATTTTGATATTAATTTAGTCATAAAATGAAGATAAAAAATGACTACATTGATGTCAAAATTAAAAATTTTGAAACTAAATTGAAGTAAAAAACTTTGATAGGACCAAATTGATATTAATTAAAAGTGCTAAGATCAAAAAGGTTTTTCTCTAATTTTATTTTTACTAAATCACTAACATTTAAAAAACTGCTACACTTACATTAATCTGATGTAAACAAAATTAATATATTATAATATTAAATTTTTAATATTAATTCTTTTTCATTTACAAAACACAAATACTATAGTTTATCTATTTATACAATATATAAAGAGATTTTCTTTGTCATTTTTTTTTAATCTAAACTAGGGTGTCTATCAGTGAGGTCTAATGACTAATCCTATTAGGTACTGCAAGGTCCATTGTTGGGATGACCCTCTACCAAATGACGCTCCATTTCTATCCATCTAAGATCAAACTCAGGAGGTGATAGTTAAGGGAAAACATACCCCTTACCATCCATGCCACATCACGGTGGTAAGAGACCTTTATTAATATCTTCGATATCTCTTTATTATATTGAATTACTTTTTAAATTCCATTAACAAAATTTTTTATAATATTTAATATTTAATTTGATTCTTAATACAAATGAAAATTTATGAAGAAAATGTGGATTGATACACTGGTATCCTTTTGGTACAATACACTAGTATCTATCAAAGTAAATATCCTAGGAGTCCCTAAGAAAATTTCACAAAACAATCTAGTTTTCTAAGAATTAAAAGTAAAACCGTAGTCCCTCAAAATTTTAATAACAGAACATATTAGTCCATTCTTGCATTTGATCATTTAAACAATAATGAAATTTATATAGTGACTAACACGATAGTAAGTGATATGTGTACCATCTAAAATAAATAGTTTAAAATGATTAATTTTCTGTTGAAATTACAAAATGAGTTATTAAAATATCTATTACAAGTAATTAAATGATTCATTTTAGATAATTTTAGACATAAAATAAGTGCAATAGATTCTAAAATAGCATTGATTTGCTTGCATATAATGTTTTATGGTATATTATCATTATACTATATTATGTATGTAAGTTTATTAACAAACAATTAATGAAGAAACTAATATAATTATTATTTTCAATATTAAGAAATCACAAATTTAATTTATTTTTAAAAAAATTAAATAGCCTGATATAAAAAATCTCAAAGGATCCATTAGGATGTTCAGCCTATCTATTAAAAAGGATGTGAGAGCATATGAATCAACAAACCGTTGCACGGCATCAAGAATTTATGGTTTGGTAAAGCACTGGGTCCGTCACAAGGCAGATTCTCCTCCTTTCTCTAGAATTACTTGTTACGTGGGGAAATACTAATGGTGAAACGTGGCTTGTTTCTAGAGGTCAAATGAGATTGATGAAGGGCCCACGTGGCAGTGCCACAATGTTGGAGTAATTGTTTCAGTGTAATGTTGCCATCATCTTATCATTTGCTTTTGTCTATATGTACAAGGAAGTGGTACCGCTGGACTTGGCACAAAGCCCTCCTTTAATACAAAGTTTGTATGGGGAGTAATAATCTTCTTTTTGATAAGTTTATTTTGATCATTCATTGGTATTGATTTACCTTTTTAAGAGCTATTAAGATTTGTGAACTCTCCAAAATAATTCTTAAAAAGTTGTACTAGCATTATTTGATAAAATAATATAAAATTTTTACTCTCAATAAGCTATAGAAATTATCACAGTAGTGTTTGATAAATGTATATTAATTATAAAGTTATTTTTAGAATTTAAAATGAGTATGATAGATACATGCATTAGTCTCTTAAGTTTTGGAAAGCATAAGGTAACTTTGAAAACATCTCATGAAGTATTTTTAAAAACACTCATAACTTTTAAAAATGAAAAACAAAAGCATCTAAATTTTCTTATTTAAACAGAACAAATTGTTTATATTTTTCTTAAACAAGAGCAACCTTTTAAAAAGAAATACTTGTATGCTCTCCAAGAATAATCATAACCATTTAATCTTGATTTAAAATGTTTAAAATTTATATAAAAATTAAAAATATATGATTATAAATGTTTTTAGATCACACATTAATTGTGCTCTAAAAATATATAAGTACTTCTCCTTTTAAATTAACATTACCAAACAAAACCTTGACATTTGTTTAATAACTTATACCAAGCGTACCTATCATTCCTGACATTATTGAAAAAAAATAATAAAAAGAATTACATATATAAGATTCTATCAAGAATCAAGAATTATTATGGGTCTCGCACGACATCGACCACATATTCCATACATGCCCAAGATTTGTACGATAGAGTTGGGGGTTTAGTATAAAGGTTCGGATGATGCTGCATAACCCTTATCCATGCTATAGGATTTAGAGTGATATTATTACATACTCGGATTCATAGTGAATTATTTATATAAAGATATATTAACCATTTAAAATATAATTTAATATTATAATATATAAATATTATAAAAATTAGTAATTGATATGGTGTTACATGTTATGATACACAGAAACTCAAATCCATATTCTCATCATTCTATAATTTATGGGACTGGTGGAGAAAGTATCTGTGATAAAGTGAGGAACCGTTTAAGGTATAGACAGGGGTGAGAACTTGGTGAGCAAATTGAGGAGAGAAGGGACTATGGTAGCGTTATTTACTATTTTAAATAGAAATATAAGACAGAGACATCACGCCACTTATCTTATTGCCAAACCTTAGCTTTTTTCATGAGTTTTATTGAGTTATTAATTTAATTAATTAAGATTTTAATTTATTCCTTATTGTGAGATTTTAATAGAATTATTGGTTTTTGTATTAATTTTGGGAATAATTTGTAATTACATCCTATTATATTTAACTTGTCTCTTTGAGTATGGTTTTGAGCATAAGAACTTTGCATCAATTGCAAAATGTCAAAAGCAAGGTTGGTAACTTTCTAGAAGAAGTTGGCAAAAAGGAAGAAAAGCATAGAAGTTCACTATTGGATGAGTCTACAGCACTCATTTAGAATTAGGCTCGCAGAGCAACAACCATCAAAGTTTGGGACTCAGCGTTCTTTTAAGCTAGCGGTGGTGCAATCACAAGACATCAGCCAGTGATCTATTTTTTGGCCCACTTTGGCTCATTTGAGAGCATATATATAGGAATATTAGGCTTTTACCCTAATTTTTGACTTACTTTTATATACACTTTAGGTTGCTATTATTTCTCTCTACATCTCTTTCTTCTTCTCTCTTTCTCTTTAGGGATTCCATTAATAAATGTGTTTTATCTTGAAGATTGTGGCAATGATTGTTATTATTTTTAGGTTCTTCTTATCTTCATTGTTGTAATCTCCAAAGATGGAGAAGTAAATTTTTTACTAATGTAGAAATTTTTGGATGGATTGAAATGATGTCTTAGACCATTTGTTTATATTGAATTTTTTTAATGTTTCTCTATTCCTATAATTATTATGGTGATTGTTATAAGCATTATTGGAATAATTAAATCGTGATCGTCGTTAGAGAAACCCTTTGGGCATAAATTGATAGATCTATTAGTTTATATTTGAGGAGAACATTAAAATTAACTTTCCAATTCGTTAGGCTATAACAATTGGTTCATTAAATCAATGTGGTTTCTTAATAAATTAGATATCGTTTATTAGTTATTTACATTGGTCAAATTCTGAAGGTCAATCAATCAATAGTATAATTGCCCATAATTTATTACTAATAGCTACCAATAGGTTCAATATTTGGTAAATGATAACTAGTTCTAATATTATGAATACCTTGTACTAGTACCTTCTCTATTATTGCTATTATCTTGTTGCTATTATCTTTCAATTTAAATTATTTACTTTAATTCTCAAAACCCTCATCTTCCCAACTAAGTACTGAAGTCTCCTTGAGGGCGATCTATGTTGTGCCCTTTACTATATTTTTTATGCAACTTATCACTTTATAAATTTTAATTTATTTGTGAGTTGCACAGCTAATATTAGAGATACAAATCTATTTGGCTAGAGATAGGAACATGGGACACAAATTTTTTGTCCCTAATAGAAAATTATAAAATTTCTGGACCTCCAGAATGTGGGAATAGTGAACATTACGGAAGAAAGAAATTTGATATTTTTCTTTCCAATAATATCCTTATATATATTTATTATTTATATCTTCGTTTCTTTTTTTATTGTCCCTATATTTCTGTTCTTATTCCTCTACCAAACGCTACCTATGTGTGGTGAGTTGGGTTTGGACCAGCACATAAATCAAAAGACCCAAAAGTCTCAGGGTTTTAAAGGCAATGAGGAAGGGGAGTAGGCATCATTTTCAAGTGGATGAAAAAGTCTAAACAAATAAATATAAAGTGTATCTCAATTAATAAGTTAAATTAATCAAACAAAATTCATTTGCAATATATGAAGTTGAAATTCATTAAAAATTCCTTCTGGCCACGATGCCAAAATCTCAAAAAATTAATAGTCTCATTAAAAACACGCAAAGATATATATATATATATATATATATATATATATATATATATATATATATATATATAAAAAAAGAAGGAAAGTATCTGATTTGGGCTTTCTTTTTATTCAAATCATTGTACTAAAGTAAGGGCCAAGATTAGCATATATAGCACCAACGAAATCACCTCAAAGATACATCAGTGTATATATTAAAGTAAATTTGAAGCTCTCATTATATGAAAGAGATATATGAAAATAACCAATAATTTTGTGTCTATCATTCATCATTCATTCATTCATAACTCCTAAAAGGTGGTTATACAAATGTCACTAAAGTTTTTTGGGTAAGGAAATCTCACTAAAGTTTGTGGCTTACAAATACTACTAGAAGCTCAAAGAATAATAAATAAAAACACATCAAAATGAATGCTCCATTCGACTATAGGAGTAGCTGAAGTGGGATCTGATATGCAACCCACCGTATTGGTTTCATCCACAGGATGTAGGCTTTATTTATGTTCGTGACAGGCACAACTTCGATGATAAATAATCCACGTTACTCCCCACACACACACACACATACATATATACAATATTATTGAATTTTTTTACATTATATAATTATTAGATAAAAAAAAAGTGATTTAATCCCCCTATTCATATGAAGATTATTTATAACCATGATGCATCAACAAAGTTTCTAATTCTCCAACATTTTTCATCCACATAATTTTCCATGATGATTTGAATCATGTATACTTTGAAAAATAAAGTGATATATATCAACTGCACTCAGATAGACGAGCGAGGAATTGAATAATAAACTAGATAATAATATTGTGTAAAAGGTGTTGAGTTATTTTTGGTAGAGTAAAGGTGTTAAGTTTAATTGTAAAAGGTAACAATTGAAGCGTTAATAAATGAGGAAGAATAATATATACAGTTTAGAGTAGTACAAATTTCTTTATACACGTATCATATTTTTTTAATTAAAATACAATACGTTGATTAAAAAAAAAACGTATATTCTTTTTATAAAGAAATTGTAAGGTCTTTATAAAGCATATTTTATATTTCTATTATTATAAAATAGCACCACAAATCACTTAAAGAATTTTATATAAGTTTATTTAGGAGCTAGCAAATAAATATTTTATTTCCCCTAAAATATTTTATAAAGCATATTTTATATTTCTATTATTTCACTTTCCCAATTTTACTTTTCTTTTGGCAATCCGCAGTTTTGCTCTGTATACGTAGAAGAACAATTTTTAACTCACTTTCAAGTTTCAATAACTAAAAAATTAAATTAGTGCCACCTTTACATATACATATAAATTAATTATTTAAACTTTTTAATTATTTCATAAACTTTAAATGTATAAAGTAATAACAATAATATAATATCTCTGTTGAATTCGAAATATTATTTATGTAAAAGAAAAAAGCCTTAGCCCTTTTTAGTTTAATTTTGTATTTAAACCATCAATATTTTACTAAATCGGCCAATACTTTATAACTCAAGTGACACTCTAGGTTGCGTATTAAAAGGGTGTTGTGGTTTTTCTTGGAGGGTTGGATATTTCATTCTTTCACCCTATCCGTTCTAAATTTTCTAACTAACTGAATTATAAATTAACCTCCTAATTTTTCTTTTATTAAATTAACCATCAATTTCAAAATTTAGAATTTCTTAGATTTCACGTGATTTGTAAAAGAAAGCGTTTGGCTTTGGCTTTCCATGAGTTGGAATTTTTTTTTCAAAAAAAAAATCTTGAAGATGAAATAATCATAGAATATGTTAATACGCTCCTCTTACTTATAGAAATTAAAGAGAATCATACCCATAATTTAATAAAAAAGAAAAGAGAGAATCAAATCCTTAATTAGTTCATATATTATATTAAAGTAATTAAGGTGTTTCTATATCAAATATACTCGGCTAAAATACTTATCACTCTCTTAAAATATCAAAAAATAACACTCAAATCCTTTTGTTTGAAAAACCTACACTTCATTTATTTTATTAAGGGTGTTTTGTGTACTGTCTTTCATGATTTAATTTTTATAAATTATATATCAAATAATAAAAGTAGTTATAAAATAAATAATTGATTTAATTTCCATGTACTAATTTCATGTTGTTTGATAACTACAATGTATTAAATAAAATTATTTATCATAATCACTTTTTATATATATTAAAATGATAGATAATTTTGAATAATATTAAATATTATAAATTAATATTTGAAATATAATTAAAATACATAAATTAATAAAAATTAATATATAAATTTATAATATATGGTAAGTAATATAACGTTTCATATAAAAAAAAAATATAATTATATATCATAAAAATAAAAATTTTAATAATTTTTACTAATTAATATTTTAATTATAATTTTATTGAAATTTATTTGTAAATGATTCATAATTATTTTAATATGTTTTCTTTGTTCATTACACGTATTATAATAAATATAGAAATTGAAAATATTATAAGAAAAATAAAATGATATATATTTTTAAAATTTGATATTATATGAAAATAAAATAAAAAAGAATTTAATTTTCCTATGTTGACAATATAAAAACTTTTAAAATAATAATTTGATTTTGATGCACTAATAGTATATATTTGAATATATTATAGAACTTATTTATACTGTTAATACATTAAATTAAATTCATAAAATAATAATTATAAAATAAATCAATCAATAGAAATTTAAAAAGTGTCAAATCATACTGGACAATTGTCCACTATAATAATTATCTATCATGGTTTCACATTTTCTTGAATTTTTATTAGTTAAGAGTGTAAAATCAATTTTACATTGTAAACTAATAAAAATTCAAAATAGTGCTAAATCATGCTAAATAACTAACTATTAACTACGATAATTAAAAGTTTGATTTATAACAATTATTATTAATATTTTAAATATCATTTATATAATTATATTTTATATTAATATTATTTGTTTTTAAAAATCAATTAACATTTATTTATATATTTAATATTATTCCAAATATTTATTTAAATTTTATATCTTATTTATTTAAAATGCTTATTATTAATTTTTTAATTAGAAAAATTATTGTTAACTTTTAATATTATTTATGGATTAAGTTTTATATGACTAATATATAAAACAATTTTAATCGAAATCAATAAAAATCACAAAAATATCAAATTCGCTAAAAATTTATCTACTAATATTTTATTTTATATTATTCTTTTATAGAAATTAAATTAAGTACTTATTTTATAATTATTTTTATCATCTATATATAATTTATGAAAAAATCAAATCATAGAAAAGAATGCACCAAACACATCCTTGGTGAAATGGATTAGAGTGTAGGTTTTTTAAACAAATGAGACAAAGTGTCATTTCTTAATACTTTAATAAGATAAGTGTATTTTACTCAATATATTTTTGAATAATCATACCTTTCTACTCTCTAGCAGGTATTTATTTAATTAGATTTAACTACTATATATATATATATATATAACTGATAATTAAATTGGCTCAATTTAATTAAAAAAATTTAACATTTCAATCATTGTTAAACCGCTACATAACAGTTCTGATAATGGCTACACGAAAGGAAAAGTAGCCTGTAACGTCCGATATTGACATTTTATCCTTCTTGAAGTGGATTGCCGCCGACGACTCCTCTTTCGTCACTTTTCTGACTTTTAATCTTCCAAAGTGTACTTAATAATTGTAAGCCCGAGCCAAAATTGTCCTAAACGGTTAGAAAGAACAAGAAAAAGAAACGTTGTAGAACGAAATTTAGTTTCAATAACATTAATGTTGGAGGATTTTTAATATTGTAATCAACAACAGCACTAAAGTAATCATAGCTTTTAAATTCAAAATATTTCAGGTAAATTGTATTTCCTCCTCTCTAGATTTATCAAAATTCAACTCGATTTTCCTTTGGCTATCAGACATATAGCAACCTCCCATCTAGCTCTCTCAAATGATCCGGTTCAGATAAGAGAAGAATCTAGAAAGCACAGGTGCACAATCCTATTGGATCTCATCCATCCTGCATCGCTACAGACACCTATGTTCCACAAGATAGCGTTATTTACTATTCTGAAACAGGAAATATAGAGATAACAGAGGCAGTAAGAGACGGACATAAATAACAAATATGTATAAGGGATATTATTGAAGATAAAAATATTAAATTTATGTCTCTATCCTCCCCACCATTCCCAATTTTGGAAGGACAAAAATTTTATATTTTTCTCTCTGAGATAGACAATATTTTGTCCTGATGTTCCCTTCTCCACAACCAAACCTTTATGCACAGTTTTGGATTTCTTTTAGACAGTAAATAAACGTTACCCAAATGTCACAAAAACCTTGAAACTCTGTGCCACTATGTTCTCAACTCTCAACTAGTTTCATCAATGGCATCAACCATAGCAACTTAGCAAAAATGGCCATGATTAACGCAAAGTGCACCACAATGTCACCCAAGTTGCCTAACCCCACCAAGTTCATCATTTCAAAACCCACATAGTCAGCCTTCTGATCTTGTTGATCCTTCTTCAATTCATAATCATTTTGCAATGGAAGGAAGGTATCTACAATGGTATCTTGACCTCTTCAGAGACAATGGCATAGGTAATAAACTATGTGACTAACTAACCCCTACATACGCTTGCTTATAGCAAGTAGTTGCTTTGTGATTGTTCATCCCTTTATTCAAGGAGGCCTTAAAGTTGTCGGGAAAGGGGAGACCTCCTCTTATTTCAAAACCTATCAAAGGGCCTCGTGGCTTCCACTAATGAAAATACCAAACTAACCACCTCCATAGCAGACATGGCAATTGCAGGGGCCATTTTCTCAACCCTCGGAAGTTAGATTGCTAAAGTTGCAAGCAACAACAAGGGACAGCTTCTTTTATTTATTGTTAAGTAATGTTATTTTGACTCACACTTTGGGGCAATTACAATACAATCACATCTATTATTGAATAGGGTATAGGACCCAAACTAAATGGGGTCCACGTCCAATTCAATGGTGGATATGAGTGTGTTAGCACGGATCCCATAAAGTGTGAGTTAAATAACATTTCTCTGTTAAGGGAAGGTTACTATAGATGGAACAACTAGAGGAAGCCGAGTTGAATTTCAACAAACTTTGTGAGATGTTAGTATAATTTGTCCAATATTTTATAATACTATAACATTGTTAATTTAGCCATAAAGAATGAGTTTATATCAAATATTTAGGTTTAAGATAGATCATATCATGTTTGGCCCTCGATAAATCTCCAACCTAATTTCAGGATTTGAACAAAAATCAAATTTGTTAGCATTCCCTTTTTTCCTCAAAACCTTTCAAATGGATACATTACTAGAAACTCGCAAAACAAAGATGAAAAATGTTGACGGATTTTATTCCATCTCCATTTTAAACAGATTTATAGACAGGAAAATGAAAACAAGGAGTTTTTATTGGTCAAAGTTACATAACCTGTCTGGCTCAACTTCACGCTAGTTGGCGTGTAATTGTTATAGACAAAAATTACAAATGGATAATGAAAGAATTTTTTTTATCCAAATCATACAGATGAATATATAGATGGTTTTTTTATGTAATTTAATAATTTAAAATAAATCAAATATATTACACATGAAAAAAATTTGTCTATAATGAATGAACACGAAACACATTGTTTCATTGACATGGATGGATTTTTCATCTGTAACTCTTTAATGAAACAATCTGTAACTCTTTTTCCATTTTCACTTCTCCCTCTTTTTGAAACCATCACCTCCGTTGCCCTTCTTTGGGCCGCTAGTCATCGAATCTTCATTTTTCAAACAATTTACGTCATTGTGTTCATGGTAATGTTCCCTAATAGGTTTAGTTTTTTCATTTTCAACCATTTTTTTATGGATTCCATTGAGTTATTAGTTTTTAATGTGTATGATTGAAGAGAACACATTTGGAACATTGGTGCTTTATTTGGTTTGGGGGTGGCAATTCCACCACAGCTGCATGTGCGTGGAGAAAACAATGGTAGTTAGCATTAACGGAGGGAACGCGAAGGATGTGAAGACTTTAGAGGCTTCTTGTTTCTTCCTTTCTACTTTTGGTTCTTTTTTTTTTTTTAAGGTTTAGAAAGATTTGGATTTGGGCTAATAGTAGTTGGAAAGATTGATTTTGTTTGGTTACATTGAATTGGTGGCGTCGTGGATGGTGGGGCTATTGGAGATAATGGATTGAGGCAATGGCGGTGGAGTTAGAATTCAATATTTTTTATGTCCATTACAAACGATGGAGTCTTCCGTGTATAATATTATAGACGAAAAGATCCTTCTGTCATGGGCTAATTTTGCAATATTTTTTCAGTCAATTACAGATAAAAAAACATGTCTATAACATTTATAAACGCGAAAATAATAGACATGTTTTCGTCTATAAATCCATTTGTGATTGAAAGCTTATAAAATATATCTGTAATTTCATCAGTATTCCTCATTAATTGTGATATAGTAACGTGTATTTAGTATATGGTTGTAAAGTGCACAAACCATTTTACTTTATTTTATTTCCCTTTACCTTTATCCCTTTTTCATCGCCTACTTTTTCTTTTATTTTTCTTTATTTAGGCTACTAGTCACTTATTAAAATTGGTTGTTATTTTATTTAATAGATAGATCATCTAAATTAGTTAGTCATACTTATATGATATAAGGGATATAAGTTTGTCTTTTTTTTCTTCTATCTGTTTTCTTATTTTCTAGGCAAGTTCTTATGTCGGTACCACTTAATGACTGAAATTACATACTTAAATTGGGGCATTTTTATAATTTTGAAAAATGTCAATTTGCGTTACAAACATAAATTTGAAAGTTCAGATAAATGCATAATTAATATTAAAGAATACTAAATCCTTAGAACATTTTTTCATTACAAAGATTTGGTTATAACCAAATCATATGGATCAAACACTCAAAAATCCATCACTCTGGAGTTCTTCCCTATGTTCTCTAAATATAATCCCTAAATCAGAGAGGGGTTGGGGTTGCAAAATCAACCAAACGCAAATTAACACAGCCCAAATTGAAGATAAAAAAATGGCAATTGGGATGAATATCAAAGAATGAGATTTTGGTTAGAAACAAAGAACGCAAAAGATAGAGTTAGGAATTTGGAGTTGCAAATAGAGGGAGGGAGGGGAGAGAGAGGGCCTGGCGATGGCGGATCGCTAGAGAAGCGCTGACGACTGTGCAATAGCAATTGAGGCGTGATGGTGATGGTCATCACAGTGGATGGAGTGACGGCTTCAAGACAAACGGAGGACAGAGGTGTGCAGGTTTCAGGTGGTGTCACGGTGGAGGACATGGTGGTTGAGATGCAGAGGAGGAAAGGAAGCCGTGGCAAGTGTTAACGGAAGACAGCAGTGGCACAAGCACAAAGGTCTATGGCTGAGCGGTGCAGAGGTTGCGGCACCTAGTGGTTGTCAGGTGGAGGGTGCAGTAGCGGATGGAGAAAGGCGAAGTGATAATTGGAGAGTTGTGCCTCCCTTTCTCTATTTATTTTTGGGTCATAAAGACTAGGGAATTATTTGGAATTGTTTTTATTTTTGAGTTTTTTAAAACTGTTTTAAAAACAAGATTTAAATCCATATTTAAAAAACAGAAGAACAAAAAATTTTGTTTGATAATTTTTTCTCAAATCAGTTTTTAAATAATTAAAACAAAAAATTTGTTTGGATTGTTATTTTTAAAAATAAGTTTGGGAGCCAATTTTCAAACAATCACCGCACATTGTCAATTGTCTACTGATAGGCATTTAGAACGAGGGAGAGAGTGAGGATGAGACTCATGAGGGAGACACTGAAAATTTAAGGATTTGATTTATGTGAGAATCGAACTAAGCACTAGTTAATAAAATCAATTAATTATAAACATGCTACCGTATTCTTTCTTGTTTTAAAAAAACAGAATTTCCAAAATATTTTTCAGCTAGTTTCTAATTTTTGCTTTTAAAATATAAAACCTATTTTTTGTTTTTAAAATCAATTTGAAAAAAAATCAACTAAACAAATTTTTTTTCATCTTTTATTTTTAAAAACAGAAAATTGTTATGCAAAATAATTTCCAAACAACCCCTTGGTTTCTTTTTTTCCTAATGAATAAAGACTGTGATTAATCTTAATCCATCATCGTTGTTAACATTGTCAAAAAGTGAAAAATACTCTTCAACTTAGACTAAAATGTGTTAAAATGATTAGAATAGCTTAGTGAGAAATCACTTGTGTTAAAAGGATTAAAAGAAGGCTGGGTCACCTAACTAAAAGAAAAAGGAGATTGTAGGCTGGAATATATTTCACATATTTTGAATACATTTGAATGTTGGGAAAGATTAGGAATATTAAAGAGTATGAAATGCTTTTCATCTTGTCGTGGATGGACTTTTGTGTGGTTGAGATTTCGAAACCATGTGATATAAACATAGTCTGGATCACATAAGACTCGGATTTGTAACTGTTTCTGCTTTTGCAATTCAAATCGAGAAGGCAAGGATTAGAACACAGTCCAAATCAACATGCTACTCCTGGAACTAGCTCTTTTCTTATTTTCTAATCAAATAATGAGAAATCAACAAAAAAAAAACCACCTTTTAAATGCTAATAAAATTTGTCTTAATTGTTAATTTTCCTTAATTAATTATCAATGTTTTACTAGACAAACTGAAAAAAAGAGAATATAGAGTTTCTATCCATGATATAAGGTACGTCATTCCTTTTAGAATATCTATTCATTTTCAACAATTTTATATTTCATAATATCTATCGATTTTCCATTTTAATAAAACATTAATTTTTTCATCCAATACTATCCCTAATTAATTTTATATTTTCAAAGCATTTCATTCAATATTAGCTTTGAACATTGTTCTATATTAATTAATACGTAAGAATATATTAATCTATTTATCATATTTTATTCAATTATTTATGTTATTTATTAATTTTTTAGTATTTGAGTTTATGCTAAATTGATATATATTTTAAAAGGGAGGGAGTGTTTATTATCTTCGTTTATTTATCAGTCGGTTGACTTGAGGTTGAAAACCAGATATTTATTTAATTGATTTAGAAATAACTTATTTGGGGAACAACACTGATGTCATTTGATGAGAGGTAAATTGTACCACCCACTCACCTACCGTACCAATTTTCTCAGTTTTTTTATTTTTGGTATAAACCATAGAATAGTTTTAAACAAAATGTTAATTTCTATATGTAAGAGAAATTATAAACAAATTTATACTATTATTCAATTAAGTATTGTTATATAAGTAAAAGTAGTTGAGTATCATATTTATTATTTAAAAATTTATTTAAACAAAATAATTTAATTAAATAACAATATAAAAATTACAACTTAATGTAGGAAAATTAAACTCTTTAAATAATTTAAATTGAGTGTTAGATATTATTCTATTCTTTTCTTGATCTAGACTCAAAAAGTAAGTCCAACCTCACTTCTCACAAATGAACAAGTTAAAGAAGAGATGGCTTGTAGGTCAATTAAGCACTTTTGCACAGTTAATTTTAAAAAACTGTTTGATTTTTTCTTTGAGTTTGAACTTTAGAGGAGGTTTTAGATTATATAGATATTCAGTTCGTAACAATTAAAAATAGGCTATAGACTATCAGTACCATTTGTATACAAACTTCGGCCAATAAAATTAAAAATTGCATGAAAACTAATAATGTTTAGAAAGCAATAAAAAAGAATAAATAAATAACAGTTTGGTCCTATTTGTAATTGTCTTATTTTTATTTCTATTATGTTCATCCATGTGTTTTTAATTCACGGCATATGTGGATTATGAATTCAAATTATACTATTCTCTATGTTTACATTGTATGATCGACGTATCAATTTTCGTTTACTTTTAGTATTTGATGGCATATTTTTATCAAGTCTTTAGCCTCAACTCACAAGAATAGTTCTAGCTCCGGCCCTGCTTCATATATATAAACACTTCAAAGGAAAAGAATAATAAAGTATTGCGTATACTTTATACTTATTTGTTAATAAAATCCTAAAAATAGCAAACTTGGTAGAAAAAATCTTCCAAAACCAAATATACCCTCAAAGTAGGGTGTACAAGGGACAGGTTAGAAAAAGTTCAAGTTGACCTTATTTTTAACCTGGGTTAATTTTTAAACCGAAACCTACCCCATAATTAACTATGTCCAGATTGTCCTGTAAATGGACATTTGAGCAATATATGAAATTTGGATATTGTACATGGTAAAGTTATAAAATTTTATAAATAATAAACAAAATTTTAGAGATATTTTACGATATAGGTTCAAAATAAACCATATCAATGTAAAAATATCATCATGTTATGTAAAATATATTAATTCAACTTTAAAATCTTATAATTTTTTATAAATTATTATAAAAATATATATCTATTAGGGAATTATTTGGTTTGTTTCAACGACGAATCAACGTATGACAGGAAGGTAACAAGTATTAGGTCAATTTCAAAGTTAACCCGTAGAATAAACTTAAGGCTGAAGGACTAGACCGGATGAATTATGAACATCGCTAGCTAAAGCTCAATGCCTTACAATATTATGTATAGATAGATTATGAAAAATATAATTGTCATTACCAACCAATATTAAGTTGAACATTACAAGTCAACTATTCAATTCTGACATGTTGAACTAACCAAATCGTCATATAACTCTCCCTTAAGTGCGTTTACTTTGAATTATCATGAAATACTCCGTATACTGGTGCTAATGAATATGTTTCTTTTAATAATTTTGGACTTCATCAGTTCCTTGTTAAACTCCACATTCTGGTTGTTGGTCTGTTTTTTTCCTCAGTCTTACCACCCAGATAAAGTTACATCACTGTAATTTTAAGTAAATGTTATACTATTTAATAACTTTTTATTGATGTAATTTTTTACAAAATCTACCATTAGAATAGAAGCTCATATCATATAGATCAAGTATGTAAAATTTTAAATTAATCTAGAATTATTTGACATAATTTTTATATATGTCAAAATCAATGTAATATATATATTTAATATGAATAAAAATAAGAGCTATAAGATTGTATTGTTATTGATATTCAATTTTTATGAAATTTGACACAAATAATCTTTATGATAAATAATTGTAATTCAAGGTTATGGATAAAAAAATAATTTTATTAAAAATTATAAATGATGTAACTTTACTTAAAGTTACACCTGATGTAACTTGATCATAACCCATATATATATATATATATATAAGTAAATTTATAGAGATATCGTTTTCAAAATTTAGGGAGCTAAAGCACTTACAATTACTCCTCTTTTACGGTGCGGTTGGAAGGAATTCTTACCTTTTCAATATTTTTCGTATGTTTGGATATTTTTTAAAAAATCATCAAAATTTAAAAAAACTTGTTTTCAGTTTTTTTTTTTGATAAAATGCTCAAAAGAATAGTTTTAATTTTGAAAAAAAAAATTTATTTTTTTCAATTATATATAAAATTTAAGTTTTATAATCACCATTTATAACATTTAAAACAAATGCACTATTAATAAATGGGTTTTCTGAAATTTGAATGTGTCCATATTTTTATAAGAGATCAAATTATTTACCACTCATCAAACAATTTGCATGGTTGGTCATATATATATATATTCTGGTGACCATTTTGCTTTATTATATTTTTTTATATATGAATATTTTAATTCTATTATGTAAATGATTTAAGAGACTAGGTGAAGTGTAAAATGCATTAACCAACTCTTTCCTCTACTCACTCAAAACCTCACGTGGCAAATAAGAGGCCACATCACATATTATTTAGTCTATAAGATTTATTAATGGGAGCCAGAAGGGACCTTTAGCCTTGAGAGTTGAAGGTTGAAGGTTGACAACCGAATCAAAAAGGTCCAAATTAAACTCACCCATATGCACGGATCCGTAATCCTCTTCCTCACTCTTCTTCAGGTCAAGTCTGACACCTTCTCTCTGTATCTATATTTTTTGACCCTACCCGTTTTAATACAATGTACTTCTTGCAGTACATGTATTCTCCTACATATGTTTAACCGTATAAATACATAATGTTGCGGTACATGTATTCTCCTTAGTAACAGTATAAATAGTTAAATACGGCTACTCGTAGCTAGAAGATTACATGTGAGAGAAATTCTTATAGACTGTTGAAGCAAGAAAAAATTTTAGTCGAGACTAATCATCATCACACAATACCTTAGTTGTTATTATTATTTTAGTGTAATAACTACTATAATAAATTATTAAATAATAAATAATCACGAGTTTGATTGTTTTTCCCATTTTATTTCTTAATATTTTAGTTAACAAATAATAAATTATATAAAATAATTTTTCATAAAAGGTATTTAAATATATCTCTTAAATTAAGGATAAATGAAAGATATGATAACATACGAAATTGACGTCAAGTAATAAATAACAGGAATAGATCTTTTTATGTTAAATTTTTTTACATAAATTTATGTGTAATGTCCTATCTTTAATTTAAAATGAGAGACTTATAGTTTAGCTTCAGGGACGAAAAAAAAACCCTTAGACAATACATATAATATAAGAGAATTATGATGAAAGATTATACATGAAGAGATCACCAGAAAATTTATTTAATTATTTATTTTATTTGTAATAATTTAGATTGGGAAAAAGGTTACTCCCGTCCTAGATTAGGGCATTTTCTTAGATTTATTGAGTATTATAGAAACATTTATAGATCACTAACCAATAAAAAAAAATCTAAAAATCAAACTTAAGTTATAATGATAAATAAGTAGAAAATCAATTAGATGAGCTAATCCGTTAACTTCATAGAAAATTTAATATCAGATGATTGATTTCCATTAAATGACATAGACCCTAAACTATACTAATAATCTTTTCCGTTCTTAATTTTTTTTAATTTTTATAAAAGAAAAAGAGAGTATGGTGGTAGATGTGCTTAGCCACCATGACACGGCACCGGTGATCGGAGTTAATAGGTTGCGGTGTCCCCACGTGGCCACGTGTCGTCAAGGTTGCTTCATAGGGCACCCGAGGGGAGCATGTGGGCTCCACATTTGGTGTAGGACCCCCATTTTTTGGGACCGTAAGTTGCACCTACCCGACAAATAGGAACATGTTATCTTGTCTTTGCTCTTTAGTCATTTTGGATATCGATTTGTGACGTTTCATGCAAGCCACTCAACAGAATTTTACCTATTTTAGACCTCAATAAGTAAGTGCTCGATTTTCTTTTTTCAACTTATTGTTAAAGGAATGACTTATATTAGACTCCTATCGATTTAAAATCAACGCATGTTTATGAGCTTTGAAAAATGTTGACCTAAGATACCTATGTATGAAGGGATTTATCTGGTGTTCATAGATATTTTAATTATTTATGGTTAAAATTGAGTTATTTATTACAATAACCTAAATTATTAAGACAAATTAGAGGTTGGGCATAATTCTCCCCTTTTCTCTTTTTTTTTTTTTTTTTCCTCTAGTCTTCTCTTTTACAAGTATTGTTGATAAGGCTGTCATCATTCTTTGTGGTGGTAGTCATGCCATTTTTTTTTATTTGTGTATTTTATTTTTGTTTTCGTTGTCCTTGTTGTAGTAAGTGTTTTTTGTCCTCTTCATCAATGTTTGTTCTCCCCTTATATATTTATGGGTGTTTGGTTTCCCTGGTGAGTTTTCATGGTCATACTGTCACGACTCAATTTGGAAACGTGTACGGCGTGATAAATCTCATCCTCATCACTTCTGAGTTTCTTATATGCAAAGCTTAAATCATGAAATCAATTTTCAAACATAATTTCATATCTAGCATAAATCATTTTGTCTTTGAAATCTAAATAATCATAATTAGTTTCAAAATCAAACTCTGTATTTATAGTTATAATACAACATATAATGAATTACTCTCTATACATATTTAAAAACCATGAAAGCTATAATCATGCAAATACAAAATAATCTAATTCATGGTAAAAAAAATGTAAAAAGCATCTTATCCCTTGACCTTATCCGCAATGACACTAAAGCACTCTAAGAACAACAAAAGCACTTAATTCCAAAGTGAAACTCACTAGACCTCTACTGCGAAAGGAGACAACTGGAAAGTCTTAACACCACTATACCTGAATGAGAGAAAGGAGGGGTGAGTTTCATCTAAAATGGTGAATGAATTCTCACTATACCCTTCATGGGACAACAACAACAGGAAGTATAAAATCATAATAATAACAACAACAACAACAACAACAACAACAACAATAATAATAATAATAATAATAATAATAATAATTGTCATTGAATTTCCTTGTTCGTGTAGTCTTTCATGGACCGTGTCTCTCGTGGACAAGCTTGACACCTAACTAGTTCCGTTTCCTGGGATTGCCATCATGCCTATTTACTGGGTTTGCCACCATAATTGTTTAATATTGTTGCCTCCATGAGTCTACTACTTTTGCCTCCATGGTTGTTTACTATTATTGCATCCATGGCTGTTTCATAACTTTTATAATTCATAACTCAAAGGAAATAAATAAAATCAACAAAACTGAAATTTCATAATTAGAAGGGTGGGTGTCCTGTCCCTGCAACTCTGAGAGTTTTGGACTCATATAATTCTAATAATCTAACTTTAGCATAACTATGGCTTAAATCTGCCCAAGGGATCACCCTTGTAGGCGGTCCACTTTCAAGCTCACAAACTGTATCTGATAGTTGTTACGAACCATATTGAATTTCGTACCTCTTGGTACTATAAACTAGAAGTTCTAAATTCAAATCTTAAATTAACATAACTTTTCATATACTTGATAAATATAAAATCATAGCTAAGACATTGAGATTTATAATCATACTACTCAAAAAATGTATAACATATTTATTCAAAAGTCAAATCATACCTTACTCTCTCTCTCTCTCTCTCTATATATATATATATATATATATATATATATTCTACTCTTGAATTTATCATAGAAACTCATAAATCTCTAATATACTCATGATCATAATCTCATAAACTTAACAAAACCGATGATAAATTATATTCTCTTTAGAATCATTTCCAAAATCATGTAATAATGCTACAATCTAATGAAAATAGCTATAGTGATTCAATAGGCTACAGATTTGAACTCACCTAGACCTTGGGAACAAGAGGGGACAACTCCAGGAGAGCTCCGAGGAGTAAGGATGACATCGGATCCTGCCATTACAACTAATAAACTCATTAATACTCTATGGGTATCTCTAGATTACCCTAACACAACTCTAACAACATTGGGGGAGTACCCCCACTGACAACAATGAGAGAAATAACAAAGCTTAATCCTAGACCATGAAAGAATGGAGAAGAAGACATAAATCAACCATATACGCATACCTTTGACGCTTGGGGATAATGGATTGGAGTGGAATGGGAGAAAGAGAGAGAGGGGTTGGGGTGACCTTCAGATTTTGGGAGAAAAAGAGCTGAGTTGGGGCTTTTAAAGAGCTCACTAAACAAACTACCTCATTTTACACTTAATATTAAACACGTTCCCTGAGTGAGGAACCCGTGGGTAGAAGCTCGCTCAGTGAACATGGAGAAACAATAACTCACTCCAAGTGAACATATCTCGCCAGCTGAGCCCTGGCCGCCTGTCATTGTGGTGAACATAACTCATTCAGCGAGACTTTTTTGGAATTATGGGTACAGTATCCAAACTTCATCCTTCTATCATTTTGGCATCTGGGTTGTCTCAACACTCACTTATTTACATTTATCCTCATTTATTTTACTCTCCATTAACTTTAAAACATAATTGTAAATAAGGAAATACCTCTATTTAATTTGGATTCAAATAAAATATCATAAAAATCAAAATCCCAACAAATCAAAATCCAAGTTTTGGGTTTTAGATCAAATCCGAATCTTCAAAACTTTGTAAACTTGTGGGCTAAAAATGAAACGTTTAAAAGTTTCATAAAAATAATTAAAAATTATTTTTTTAACTTGTTTTCTTCTTGGGAACAATTATTGGACTTTTAATCCTATGAATATGGTTATAATATATAGCCTTCCAAGGAGGTGTAAGATCAAGACCTCTGAAATTCAAGACCTGGCAACCTGGGTGGGTTTTTTGACCTGAACCCGCAAAGAACTGTTTAATGACAATATACACTGGGTATTATATGCACACATAGAGATGTTTAAATCTACATTGAAATGGGGCATAATACATTCTTTAGCTTGAAGCATTTTTCTGTTGGTCTCTATTGTGAAGGATATTTTGATATCGATAGTCTTCAAATAATAAGCATAGCCATAGATCGTTGATCAAGTTCAAATGTGGAATGTATCCTTTCTATTCAATCTAAATTTTCAATAAAATTATCTTTCACATAAAAAAATTATTAAGATGATTTAATTACTCTGGATCTCTATAGTTTTATTCACTTTTTAATTAGGTCTTTAATGTATAAATTTGTAATCAAGTTCCTATACTGGATCAAAAAAAATTTAATCAAGTCTGGATAATCACAAAATTTTAAATTGGAAGGACTTAATTGAAATTTTTTGTATAGTATAGGGACTTAATAAAAAATTAACAAAATATAGAGATTTGATTGAAAATTTATGTATAGTATAGAGAGGTTATTATAAATTTTCAAACTATAGAGATTTAATTAAAAATTAAGTGAAATTATAGGAACTTCTATAACAATTAAACCTATTAAAATTTATACAATCAATGATTAAAACTATTATTTTATAAATACCAAAAGGAAAATCCATAAATCAAATGTAATTAATCTTGTGATGTAGACTTGTAGAGTGAAAAGATGCATTAAGTAAGCCAATCTCCATTAACATTTATACACTTATATTAATATATTATTTTTTGTTTATATTTTTATTGAAATAATAAACTTTGAGAGAGAGTATATTAGGATTATATTTGTATTACACATATTAACAATATTTTTATGAATTTAATTTCCTTGCACTGATAATATAAAATTATTTTATGCTATCAATCACTTAAATTTCATCAAAGTAATAAATTATAGAAAATAACAACTCACTTTTACAATTACCCACTATAATTTGTCATTTTAATGAACCATGAGTAAATCATACTTATTACAATAGTTATCAAGCTTAAAAATTCAGGTAGAGTTAATCGTTTGAAAAACTCAAACTTAAGTAAATTTGGATAAATTCACAAATTTATATTTTTTTTTGTTAGCAGGTGCTCTATCCGGCAATAGAACATGAAATTTAACAAGCACACTTAATTAGATCTTTTAGATCGGAGTTGTAATGTGTTAATTTAAATTATTTTAATTTTTCACAAGCTAAAGTCATCCCCACCTGGAATTTGTGATTTCAATTGGTGTTTTATATTTAATATTTAATGTCTCGTATAATTGCTTCATTGTGACATTGTTAGTGAAACTTTTACATATCTTTATTTTATAATGAATTTATATTGTATTGTAATTAGGTGTTATAAATACATTTTAATATTATTTTTAAAATAAATAAAATCCTACAGGTTTACTATTCGGATTTAGCTAAACGCATGAGTTTTGTTGAACTTGCGTGCTTACACACTCCATTTAATATTAATAAACAAAATTTAAATGATGGGGCTCCTATAAGAATGCACCATGCCTTGTTAATTGTTGATTAGATTAATGTCTAAGCTCATGCTTCCATGAAATCCGGTGTACTACATCAAGGAAGCCCTTGAACCAATTCCTAATTTAAATTTATATTAATAGTTGTTATTGTAAATTGTGTAATTTTGGTATATTAAAAATAAAATCTATTGGCAATAATTACAAGTATATTCACTTTCAATATACCAAAATTATATAATTTTCAAAACTAACTATTAATAATATGCAGTAGAGAAGGTGAGATTGAGACCTTGCTTGATTGCAATTAATTTCGACTAAAGATTATGATCAGTCAGGAGATCTAAGAAGCCTTTGGCAAAGCCTACTTTTCCTAGGTAGAGACTCGTGACACAAAATCCAAACCTGCATCTTGATTCTTCTTCTCTTTTTTTTTTTTCTGGGCTTTGGAGACAGCCATGACCATGATTCCATGTATTAAGATAAGATAGGTTCCTTTCCTTAGATACAACCTACGCCACACGACATTGCATAAAAGCTCACCATTCAGCCAAGGATATCTTGCCACAATGAATTAATCTGTCCTCCCATCATGTAACTAATTAGCCCCTAAGTGGCAAAGAGTTGAATATGATCATTATGTATAAAATAAATATATTAGATAGGGTTTGTATTGATTAAAATTACAGTTAAATTAAGCCATTAAGATTAGTCTAGTGATGAGTGGTTTGGATAATGCATAAGGTTTTAGATTCAAATATCATTACGATTCAATGTAATTTTTGAAGTACAAAAAAAATTACAATTAAATTTATCTAATTTATATTTAAACTTTTAAATTAATTCAATTTTTGTCAAATCCTTTCAAATTCTGTTACCCAAAAAAAAAAATCCTTTCAAATTTGATAGGATTTTAAAATAAAGCAATAAAATCCTATGAGATTTAATCAATGAAATTATTTTTTATTTATAAAACATCCAATCATAACATTTGATTTACAAATCAAATATAGATTAGGCACTATATACTCATTTCAAGGAAATTTCAATTAAAGTTTGGATAATATGTATGAGATTCTATGTTTAAGTCTCATTGTGAATAATCTAATTTCAGATGTACAAAAAAAAATCTGTTATTAGAATAGTGTTTGAACACTCTAATTTATAAATCAATTCAAATCTCATCTTATATAATCATTTCAAATATATAAGATTTAACTTATAATCAAATAATTCCAATCAAATCAATCAAGTTCTAAATTCAATCATTCTAAACGATACATCAGTAAGTCACTTGTAGATGCTGTGAGATTGATGATCTGGAAGCTGGCACTTCCAATCCAAGTTCTATTCTGTTCTATTCTTCCATCAAATAAGGTATTAAAATCACTGACAAATATGGTACTGGAACCAAGTTTTTCAATCATTAGAAGAAAAATATCATATGAATGGTATAGCATTTTCCCTCAGCATTTCAATCATCAACAATTTGCCAACAGCTTGTTTGCTTTTTGCTTATAGATGATTATGATGCTGATGAAATTCTTACTAAAATGAAAATTTGTCCACAAGCAGAAAACTACCATAACACTTTCAAGTTTCAACATCAGCTCTCAAACTTCATAGTTGTTAAGCTCTTCTAAAAGCTGCAATGTCACAACATCTGGATTCACATAAATATAATTAGAAACATTCGGAAATTAGCTGAAAGCATTATTTAGCTGCAGTATAATAGTGTAGTACATGCCTCCCTTTCTCAACCAGCTTGTCAAAAGGTGATGTTTTCCACATTAGAGATGTGGAAATGTATTTAAACAAGTGCTTGCTACTCCAAGTAACACAAGGTACCACCCTCTTTATCAAAGCAAATACTTCTCATCCTGGACATAGATCACAAAATTATCATTGCAGAGTAAGGTAACCTATCAAGGGGTTGGTACTGGAGTAGGATCAAAACTCCTCACATCGATCTGGAGCAATAGGGACACAAACACAGCCTAGAACATGTTGGGGAACCAATCCCATTTTACTACTTAGAGAATACAACATTAATTCCATTCTTCCCACACTTGCAAATATACTTGAAATTAGCAACAATTTAACATAATTCATCCTAACCAACCTACATTTATGGATGAAAGCAGAGCTAAATCTACCATTAAAAGAGCAAAATTAAAATCTTCATCAGTTTAATGGAAGATATACATATAAATAACAAACCCCTCAGCTTTTGACAATATCATAACTCTTAATGCAGTGTCAATCATTTTCAATTTCATAGATGTAGTAATAATCAATGGTCACCAATCCATGCATATCAGCACCTAAGAAGTATAAAATTAACATCATCATAATCTGTCATATCCCACAAAGGGAAAAATAAAACGACATAAAAAAATTGTCAAGGGCCAGCATGTATCACCACTCTCTACATAGGCATGTCTCTTGCAGGCAGCAGCACATACAAGGGATACAAGTGCATGAACCAAGCATTATCTTATTCGGTAGAGTTGGCTACTTAGATTAATTGACCTCAATGAACTTTATGAAAATCCGACAAAAACTAAGCCTTATCCCATAGTGAGTTGATTACATGAATCAAATTATACTATTGCTTTATTATATATCATATTTATATTTAAACCATTTAAATTTAAATCCCTTCTTCAGTTTCCTATATAGTTTTTTAGGTTTCCTCTATCACTAGTTATAGTACTATATTTCATTTGATCACTCTCCTTCTCTACAGGTCTCAACCAGCTAAAGTGAGATTCTATCATTTTCTCTATAATAAGCACCACCTTGGCCCAAATTTTCTCTGATTCACTTGTTTCTAATTCTATTATGTCTAGCTCATAGTTAAGGAAATCAAATATCAAAATTCATCTGAGATTGTGATTTTACAACTACTATGAACTCAATTCCAAATTGTTAACACGAAGAACCACAGGATGATATGGTTTCTTTGCTTTGAAAACGTTACAAACATGCATTGTAAGAGCCAACATGAATTACAGCGCCAAATCCGACTCCAGAACTATGATAAAGAAATTCTTGGCAGGACATTATTTTCGAATTTAAGAAGGAGACATATGCAGAAAAAAATCAAATATGGTTGAAGTTTTACTTCCACAGCGTAGACAGGTCCAATATCTATATATCTTAAATGGACACTTCTCTTTGACAGAGTTCAGCAGCATTATCGAAAGATTATGACCGCCGATATACTTGCTGTATCACTGGTTTGTGCCAATTAAAATGTGACCAAATTGTGACGGCAAGTAGAATTTATTAATAAAAATATAATATAGGGTTAAATATGTTTTTGGATTACTGAATTTTTTTTATTTAAGTTTTGGTTCAAACATTTCAACTATTTGATTTTAGTCTTGTTATGTATAATTATTAGCTTTCAACATTTAACATGGACAATCTAATGATAAAGACTAAAACCAAATAATTTTAGAAATATTTGGACCAAAATTGTAAAAAAAAAATTGGGAATCAAAACTAAATTTCACTTATTTTTTAAGGACAAGAACATATTTAAACCTGTTACAGAGGAGAGGCAGTCAGGCAGGTTTTGATAATTGATTGATGCATGAGTGTTTTATTGGTCGAACTGATGCATGAGTTGGGTAAATAACAATTGAACCCAACATATAAATATTATTCTTTTGGTCGAAGGTTTACTGGTGTTTTTGTCAGATTGATTTGGGGTATTCGTTTTTGGTATTTGGGCCCTAATTGGTTTGGAGTATTGAACATAATGAAACTGAATGCTTTAATGCTTAATGGTCTTGCCTATTATTTAGCATCATTGGGCCATTTCACTTCAGCCATCACTGCAATTTATTTTGTGGGGAGCTAGCTTCCAAACAGATAAAAGGGTTTTAGACCCAAAAAAAAGGACGGGTTCATGACCCAAAAAAAAAAAAGGGAACGGGTCGCTACTCATTACATTAATGATTAGGGCACTACCAAAAAAGACATAAAGAAAGATTAGGTGATCAAGACCCCAAAAATAGATTATAGGGAGATAATGAAATTGCATAGATATTGAGGAATGGAAGGGAGTGCCGTCTTCAACATGCAACATGATTATAGCCAGAAGATTACCAAATCATTTAAAACTGTTCTTTTTTATTAATTTAATAAAACCACAGATAAAATTATCAAAAATAAAACCACAGATAAAGGAACTTTTGTGTACTCATGGGGAAAAATAATTAACATTGAATATTTATTAAAATTTCCAAGTAACACCGGAGGCAAGTATATCTGACCGAGCAAGAAAGGTGAAAAAAAAGCGGAATCAAATCAAAAGTTTGACAATGAAAGGGAGAAAGGTTGAATTTGAAAGCAACGTGGCGTGATCTAATTGGTGGTTACTGCCCCCGAAAGTTTCGCACGGAAAAGCAGGTGAATTTAGCTCCATTGCCACGTAACTCGCCTCAGTTGCACTCGGTTTGAACTTTGAAGGGAACTTATGTTCTGGTGTGAACAATCTTAGTTTTACTACTCTAGTTTAGGAATTCTATTGGTCATAGAGTAATCTTATTATAGTCTCAGGTTTCGTGATAAATTAGTAATATCATGTGTAGGATTTATTATATACTCATATTATATTGAACATCATATCACCTTATATTCATATATGAGTTATATTCTATTTAATAGTAAATAAAATATAAATTATTCAATATGAAAACAAATATCATGAATCTATCATCACTCATTAATGTCAAACTCCATGGTGATCATTCTCTGTGTTCTTGTTTTGACCTTTTTACCAGGCACAACACACTTTTTCCACAAAGAGTAGGATGGCCCCCACTAATTACTGATTCATTAATCATGGCATATAGTAGTAATTTATCTGAGTAATGATTGATTTGAGTAATGATTGATTATATAGGTGCATGTAAGATGTTTATTTAAATTGTGATCAGGCACAGTCGTTCCCACTTTCCATTTTTTTTTAATTATCATATAAAAGGGGAGATAAATTGAACAAAAGAAACAAAGAAAATTCCCAAAATGAAACCAATTAATATTCGAAATTTTAAACTTCCAAAATAGAGGAGATTCCGGCTTCCAAATATGTATTTCGCTTTTGTTTTTGTTTTTGGATAATACAAAAACCTTCAAGCTTGAGAACTCGATGAGTGTTGAATGTGCAGCACTGGTGTCAACGGACCCCAAACGCAATTCAAGTATGGCACAATGTGAGGGGAAACCCAGAGGAAAAAATATTATTTATTATTTGGAGATTAATTTTGAAAAATTTAATTTTAATATAATATTTTATATGAATATCTAATTAATTGTATTATTATTATTATTATTATTATTATATCATCAATACGTGCATTTGTTTTTTTGCATACATATCAATAAATGTATTTAACACTCACACTTGTTATCTCAAAATGTTTCATATATAATATTATATAATTTATATAATATGATTCAACTACAATATAAAATTTATTTATAGTGACATTATAATGAAATTAATATCAAATTTTAATACATTTATATTGTTAACAAATTGCAGATCACTAAATAAGAAAACTTTTATACTAATTATTTATCAAAATTAAATACTATTATTGTTTGAGTTTCATTTTGATATATTGATAGTATAATCTAATTAAAATTTTTTATTTATATGATCTTTTAAATAATGATTATGAAGGTAAAACTTTTTCTTTTATTCATAAACTTAAATTTTGAACCACTAAAAGAAATTTATAGTGTTTGAACAACCTTCAAATTGTAAGCATAAAAGCTAATTACACTTATTAATATGTCAATATATAATTAGATAATTTTATATAGTTTTTTTGTATTCTAAATACATCAAAATTAATTTCTAAAATTTAAATCTTTGTTTATATTTTAATATACTTATAATATAATTTTTTTATATAGTTATGTAATTACGTATTATTACATCATCATAATAAATGTGACTCTCAACTATTATTTCACAAAGTGAAAAAAATTTTAATTGGATAATAATAGTATAAAAAAATTAAAATATTTAAATTAAATCCTTTATTTCTTAAATAAGATATTTTGCAAAGATTTTTATATTGCTACTTTGTCACTAACATATTTATTAATAATAAATAATTTCTACTCACCAAAAAAAAAAATTCTTATTAATCTTCCTGTGTTTGTCTTTCTTCCCTCCAATCATTTTCCTCTGTTTTTCTCTTTTCGAGTTTTCTTTTTCGTCTTCGTTCTCTCTCTCTCTCATTTTCCGGGAAAATCTCTCTCTCTCTCTCACATTACTGCTTGGTGTGTTTGGTCTCTGGTTTCCCGGCGATACAGGAGGAAGTAGAAGAGTAGAAGGAAGAAATTTCTCTGCTTCTACGGAAACTCTTTCTCTTCACTTCACTTCACTTCCCCACAATTTTCCGTGATCAACGCAACCTCTCTCTCTCTCTCTCTCCACCCTCAATAACAATCCTTCATGAAACCCCTCTAACCCTTCTCTTTTGTTCTCTCTTGTTTCTTCAATCTCACAAAGGTACTCTTCTTCTTCCTCTATTTTTTTTTTCGCTTATACTTTCATTCATTTTTAAAAAAAACAAAAATAAAAAAACAAAAAATTTCTCCAATTTTATGGTTTTTAAGTACGTGTGGTGGCTCAAATTTTGTTTTTTTCTTTCAAGTTTTGGTTTTTATGTGCTTGAGCGGTTTAATTGGCGAAAGGGTCTTCCTTTTTTTGGTGCATAAGCTTTTAAGCTGTTGATGAGGAACTGTGTTCTTTGGTTTGGGGGTTGATGATAGTGGTGGTGGTGGAGAATTTGAGAGTGACTTATTTTGTTTTGATTTTGTTTTTCTTCTTTGGGGTTAATCTGATGAATTTTACTGTGTAATTTTTGGTTTGAGCCTTAAGTTGACTCTGTAGGGTGTACTGTGTAGTCTTGCCCCTGTAGTGCAATGCATCTTCAGCTACTGAATATGCTGTATTTCTTCTTTCTCAAATCTCTCCTGTTGTTTAGTGTTGTGCATTTATGGCTAGTTGGCAACTATGGTGGTAATCTTATGGATAAGTTTGCTACGTAGGTTGGGTTCGGAACTAAGTTGACTTTCTATGGTCTTGTGTCAGTTGGGAAATTATTTGGCTGCTAAATGTTGTAAACTTGTTTACTACTTCACTTTGATCTATGTAATCTTTTCCTTCCTATTATGTGTCCTTGGACAGACAATCTGTTTGGATTCTGTTTAGGTCAAAAGTTCAAAGTTCAAAACTTCATTTTACCTAGTCAAAGTTCTTGAGAACTTGTTTGAAATGATTGAACAGAATGAAAGGTATTGAAACATGTTAAATTTAGAGAACTAAATTTATAGAAAGGGCTGTAGAGTGGGCTTCTTCATTTCAGAATTCTTATTATAGGGAAAGACAAGGAAATTGGATTTCTCTTGTATGAAATTGTATAGGAAAGTGTTGGTCCACATGTGACCAACTTTAGTAAAACCTTTCCATATCCTTCCCATGCCACCCACTTTTTAGAGCTATACGTCATAAGAGAAAATTGGGATCCAACCAGGGAATAATCTTGCTTGGATAATAATTATTATTCCTTCTATGTTATGCATACCAAACTAGGATTTGACGGCTACTTTCTTCATTATTGGTATCATTCTGTTCAACTTGGTCTATCCAAATGAGAGATAAAACTTAAAAGTTGTATTAATCAACAAAATGTTTGGGTATAATTGCTGGTTAATTCAACTTGGTAGATATTGATGGTGGTTGTAAACTTTGCTGCATATGGTGTACAAATGATTGCAGCTTACTCCTCTCTAGGCCCTTTAGGAGAAATAAAGTTATGTAAGATATAGAACTATCATGAGAAAATATCTGTCAGTGTTTGGCAATGTTTCCCACTGTGGCACATTGCTTTTGCAATTGCTGTATAATGTCTTAGAGTAATTGTTCTATCAAGAAATTCTTATTAAGAATTCATACTCTTCCTTTTCTTTCATTTCACCATGTAGCTAGGCAGTGGCTGAAAATGGAGAAGCATTCTGGGGATCCTTTGTCTGCTGATGGTGCTGCAGGTACTTCCTCTTTCTTCATAGTTCATACATGATAGTGATACATACACTCTTGTGTGGATTTTTGGTTTTTTTTTTCCTTATTTTAAATAAAGTTTTCTTGATGATTTTGTAGGTCCGTCTGAGACTTTGTCACTCAATATTCCAAGAAAGGCTGGAAACAGTGTGTGGGGAATACCACGCACAAGTGATGTATTTCATGCTTCAACTGATGTTAGCTTGTTTTCCAGTTCTCTACCTGTTCTTCCACATGAAAAGCGTAAGCTTGAGATGATGTTTCTGATATCACAGACAGGTATCATTCGAAATGATTATTGAGAGCATTTTTTGTTTCTGTTTTGTTGTTGATTTGCAGTAAATTTGACTGATTCTGAACATTATGGTCAAGCTGTTGATGATAACTTGTTAACACTGGATAAAGTTGAGAAAGAGGGTGAGGGAAATGATCCTTTTGAAGATTTTGAAGCCAATGCAATTGGAAATGTACTTCCTGATGATGAAGAGGAGCTTTTAGCTGGGATAATGGATGATTTTGACCTTAGTAGGTTGCCCAGCCAACTGGAGGATTTGGATGATAATGATCTGTTTGGCAGTGGAGGGGGGTTTGAAATGGATTTTGAACCCCAAGAGAGTCTTAGTATTGGTATGCCAAAGATAAGCTTATCAGATGGAATTGCTTCAAATGGTATTGGTCATTATGCAATCCCAAATGGTGTGGGAACAATGGCTGGTGAGCATCCCTATGGAGAGCATCCATCAAGGACATTATTTGTTCGAAATATCAATAGTAATGTTGAGGACTCTGAATTACGAACCCTATTTGAGGTATTGTACATTTACCCAATACTTCAATAGAATTACTATTAAACACTATTTAATGTGTTTGGTAATCATGCCCTTGCTTGTTTAGTTACATACTTTTACTCAATCTATGACTTAAGATCACTAATTGAGGTGTTGAACATTAAGCCAATCCTTCAGTATGTCTATCTTTTAACACAAAAGTTGTTGGTAGTCATGCTCTTGCCTTTTTAGGTACATTCTTACTCAATTGGTTTACTTGGATATTAGTATGTGCTTAACCTTTGAATCTGTTAGGTTCATGAAATTTTGATTGACTAATATTGTCTAATTTTGTCATTAAGCTTGAAACTTAATAAAAGAGAGTAAAATCATTCAGTTTATCAAACAGTTGATGTTTGTTAGCTTTCAATGGTTTTTATGACACATTGCAAAAGTTTTGGAGAGAATAAGGAGGATAAAACTTTGGGGCAGTGTGTGGTCTGTTCTGTGCTTTGCGTATCTGGTTGGATAGAAATATATGCATTAAAAGTGTGTTTCTTTGGCCTTGTATATGTTCTGGATAGGGTTATGTTTGGTGCCTCACTTTGGTGTTCTGGACATTGTTTAGGGGAATTAGGGGAAGAGTAAAGTGATTGCTTTTCTGATATGGTATAGATTGTATAGTTGCTTTCAAAGGTTTGTAAGTTCACTGTTTTCTTTTCTTTTCTCTGTTTTGGAGGATATGCTATTCTTAACTATCTCTTTTGGTCAATTCTGAAATCTCTTTCAATGGGAAAAGGCGTTTTCAAGTAGTTTAGGGTTCTTGCTAGTTTTATAAATTTCTTATTTCCATATGACTTTCTTGTTTTTTTCCTTTTATTTTTCTATAGTTGTTTATGCTTTCTTTTTTATCTTGTTTAATAGCAATATGGGGATATCAGAACTCTGTACACAGCATGCAAGCATAGGGGCTTTGTTATGATATCTTACTATGACATTCGAGCTGCCCGTACTGCGATGCGTGCGTTACAAAACAAGCCCTTGAGACGAAGAAAACTTGATATTCATTTTTCAATTCCTAAGGTATGATTTTATGGCATCCATTAGTGTTTGATTGATTATCTTGCTGTTGCTGATGTGTCATTCATCTTTTTTTCTGCTTGTTTCAGGATAACCCCTCAGAGAAAGATATTAACCAAGGAACTCTTGTAGTGTTCAACTTGGACCCATCAGTATCAAATGACGACCTTCGTCAAATATTTGGAGATTATGGAGAGGTCAAGGAGGTATAAACTTGATTGCTTATATGTTTACCTGTTCATTTAAATGTATTTTCTTTCCTCCGCTTAAATTTTATTTAGTGCATGGAGTGGTTGTAATTTTTCGTATTAAAATTACAGATCAGGGAAACACCACATAAGAGGCACCATAAATTTATTGAATATTATGATGTTAGAGCAGCAGAGGCAGCTCTTAAAGCTTAAATCGAAGTGATATTGCTGGGAAACGCATAAAACTTGAACCTAGTCGCCCGGTGAGCACGTAGAAAGTAAGTGGTAATTTATGTCCGGTAAAGATTATCTTCTTTCTTGATCTGGTTTCTTTATTCTCATGTGCATTGTAGAAAAGTAGTATCATGCTTGAAAGTTTTGTGCATCATAGAAAAGTAGTGTCATGCTTGAAAGTTTTGACAGGAGGTGGCCCCAAGAATATTACAAAGATTAATATTTATCCCTTGAGCAGATGTTAAGTTAGTTGCTTGCAGTAGCTAATTAGTTAACTGAAGTTGTTTTGGTGGAGAAAAACTTCGGGTGGCTAACTGACTAGTAAGTGAAAGGTGATAATATTTTTTAAAGTTATCCATCAACTGATCAGTCTTATATTAACTGCTCAAATAAGCTGGCACAAACTCATTTGGATTTAAAAGAAAATTGCCGTATTGAGTATTGACATCCTTTTATCGTTTCTTTTGCATAGAGACTCGGGGCTTTAGTCCTTTCATCGCTTGTACCTGTTTTTATTTTTCTCAGTTTTAGCATTTATCCTTATGTGAATGGCAATTTTGTTTTCTACATAGCCTATAAAAGACTACTATAGTGATGCATTTTTTCTCTTTAGCTTGATGCAACAACTGAGTCAAGAGCTGGAGCAAGATGAAGTGCGGACTTTTAGACATCAAGTAGGTTCACCTGTGGCCAGTTCTCCTCCTGGTAATTAGCTCTTACTGCAGTCTTGTTAACCAAGAGCAACTATTGCTATGTCATTTTAGAAAGGGTATCTTCTACTACAGGCTAACTTATTTGGCAATGTTTTGTCAGGCAACCGGGCACATTTTGGTAGTCCAGTTGAACATAATCCATTAGGTTCTTTCAGCAAGTCCCCTGGTTTGGGTCATGCCAGCCCTATGAATACCAACCATTTGCCTGGATTGGCTGCAATTCTCTCCCCACATGCATCAATCTCTACCAAGATTGCGCCGATTGGGAAGGACCCTGGAAGGGCTGCAAATCAGATATTTGCAAACTCTGGATCAACTCAAGGAGCAGCTTTTCAGCATTCCATGTCCTTTCCTGAGCAAAAAGTGAATGCAAGTCCGAGGCCTATATCTACTTTTGGTGAATCAAGTTCAAGTTCATCAAGTATTGGAACACTGTCTGGCCCTCAATTTCTTTGGGGAAGCCCAACTCCTTACTCAGAGCATTCAAACACATCTGCCTGGTCTTCATCTTCTTTGGGGCTTCCGTTTGCATCTGGTAGCCAGAGGCAGGGTTTCCCATATACTAATCATCGCAGTTCTTTTCTTAGCTCGGAGCCCCATCATCATATAGGATCTGCCCCATCTGGCCTTCCTTTTGATAGGCATTTTAACTACTTCCCGGAGTCACCTGACGCTTCTCTCGTGAGCCCGGTTGGATTTGGGAGTTTAAATCACAGTGACAGGAGTTTTATGATGAACATGGGTACTCGTGCATCTGTAGGAGCTGGTGTTGGTCTTTCAGGAAATACTGCTGAAATTGGTTCACCTAATTTCAGAATGATGTCCCTGCCTAGGCATGGTTCATTGTTCCTTGGAAGCACTTCGTATTCTGGACCAGGAGCAACTAACACCGAGGTATTAGCTGAACGTAGTCGAAGTAGGCGACCTGACAACAACGTGAACCAAATTGATAGCAAGAAGCTATACCAACTTGATCTCGACAAAATCATCAGCGGCGAAGATACAAGAACTACTTTAATGATTAAAAACATTCCTAACAAGTGAGAACAATTAAACACATATACTAGTGAAGTGTTTACGATAGTAGCAAATTTGATTAGGGTAGTAATTGATGAATTTCTTGTTGACTTTTGCTCTTTGTGATTGCTTTTAAGGTACACTTCAAAGATGCTGCTTGCTGCAATTGATGAGTATCACCGGGGTACTTACGACTTTATCTACTTGCCAATTGACTTTAAGGTATATGCATCCAAATATCTTTTTAACCGGGGATGATGGATTTCTTCAGCCAGGATGACTTATTTTTTAATGTCTGTTTTTGCTTGCAGAACAAGTGTAATGTGGGTTATGCTTTCATCAATATGGTGTCTCCTTCACACATCATCCCCTTCTATAAGGTTTAAATTCTATTCCCTGCCTGCCTGAGGCCATATTTTTCTGTTACTATATTTAAACTTGTGCATAGTTTTGTGATGGAAGGATTTCTTTAATGTGTCATTGTATCATGTTGAAGGATGTCCATATGGAAATAATTGATTTCTTTTCTTTCAAATTGAAAATTTAAATGCTTGATTAAAAGATTTTTATTGATAGTTTCTAGTAATTTGCAAGTATTTAACTTGTCATGGTTTGGAGAAGTATGTATATTTCCATTTTAAGAAGTCTACCATGGATGTCAATGCAGGCATTTAATGGAAAGAAGTGGGAGAAGTTTAACAGCGAAAAAGTTGCCTCACTGGCATATGCAAGAATACAAGGAAAGGCTGCACTTGTGACTCATTTTCAGAACTCAAGCTTAATGAATGAGGATAAGCGGTGCCGGCCGATTCTCTTCCATTCAGAGGGCCAAGAGACTGGTGATCAGGTGACTTTTGACTACAGTTAGTTACAATAACTAGCTGACCCCGATACATTGATATTGATCTTAGAACTCTTGCGAACTTAATTATGAAAATGAAAATGAAAAGTTGATTTAGAATTGGATATGATTTATACTTTATACATTGATCAATTAGTTCCATTGTTCTTTTCATTTCAAAGGCTTCTCTGACTATTTCTCTCTGCTTACTGTCTAGGAACATTTCCTATCCAGCAATTTGAACATATGCATTCGTCAACCAGATGGGTCTTACTCAGGTGATTTGTTGGAGAGCCCAAAGGGCAACTCGGATGAGAAGCTAGAATAAAAAGATTAACCATTTTTTAGGCATATAATTTTCCTGGCCACAGTAAATGCGGGTCTAGGAATGCTAACTACTGCATAGGCAATCTTAAGATGTACAAAGCTAATTCATCAGAAAAGATTAAAAAAAAGGTTGGTGTATAACGGGTGAAGGAGCAGCAGAGTTATCAGCTGCATGAGACTCTGAACTGAACATGTCAATATGCAATAATTATCATCAAAGGGAAAGAAGCAGATAGCAGTTTGTTCATGTGTAGAGAGAAACCATTGTTATAGAACCAGCGGAAGAGAATAAGGTGGAGTGTGTGTATTGCTGGATGGCAAATGTCTTCAGCAGCATGCATGCCAGAATGTGCAGGATGACCCCCGTCTGGGATTTGTTATTTTTCCTTCTCCTAATTTATCCTTTGTTGAGGCATCGTCCTTTGTTGCAAATGTGACTGTATATTGAAAAAAAGGGACTATAATGTTTGTCAATGTTGTTTTCATGAAGGAAAAAAAAAATTTAGGTATGTACAGATGTACCGTTGCACTTATGTCGAAATATTGTTACTGGACACACTGAATTATTGGGGCTACTTGTTTTATTTCTATTATATGAATGTGTCATCCCCCTCTTTACAAATATTATCATGTCAGATTTTCACGTTTGACACCAGTTTTCTCTTTTTCTTTTTTTTTTCCTTTGGAATAATCATGATACCTTTCTACAGTACCGTGTCTGGTACAATTTCTGCACTACTAATATATAGTTTTGGAAAGCCATAAACAAATGACCAGGATAAGCATAAATCCAATCGGTGTTTCTATTTTTCCTATCAAATTAAGGGTATTTGATTAGGGGTAAAAATATAAAGTAATTTTTCATGGACTTGAATCCTATTCATAAAAATTCTACTCTTATTTTTAATGCCAAATCATATATATCCTAAAAGAGAAGCTAAGCAGTAAGGTTTGTGAGCTACAACAACAACCAATCTTGGTCCTAGCAGGTAGAATTGGCTAATTTGAGGGAAATTGCTTCATAGCTATATTGGTTATTCATCCACACCACAATCCTCACTTTGTGTTATTTAATCCTAGAAAGAGGCCTGCTGGTGAAACCTCTTGGTACAAAAACCCTCCATTAACCAACATCTTAAATGAAAATTCAAAAGCGTAATATCTTTGAAAAGAGTTGTATCCCGTTCTCACTCAAGCGTCAATTTCTTAATCTTCAATCTCTTACCCTTCCCTCCCAAATGGCTGATCTATTTCCCTGGTTCAAGAACAAATGTCTGAATTCAGCTAGAATGCGAGGCACTTCATACTTAGTATTTTTATACCTACCGAGCAATGCCCGGAACCAGTTACTGTTCCAGAAGTAATCATATGTTGGCAACAAAATGTTTTCCAATGATATCGTTAGATTTTCCCTTAAATGCGAGTCAGAGACAAGCCAGTTAGACAGGAGGTAGCACATGCCCTTAAATTGCACGTTGAACTTGTCTACCGTATCCCAGATCAGCGACTCATCATTGTGGCGGTTCTGCAAATTATTCAGCAACTTATTCCACGAGCTTCTTTGGCAGTCTTGAAAAATTTCCAACACTCTTGCTTGGTTAATGCTGATCCAATAGCCGCCCAAAACAACCCTTGTCCTCGGTGTTATCCAAACCCAAAGATCAGAGTGAAAAAGGTAGTGAGACGACATGGAAGGCATATCATCAACGGCTGAAGGCGAATTGGCTTCTTCTTCAGTGATTGCTTGGTTTTAATGAATATCGAGAGCTCTGGCACGCCTAGTTCTCGATCTCCGCGAAGCTGATCGGCTAGTTCTGGTTCGTAGTGAAGAAGCTCTTCTAGTGCTAGATCTGTATCGTAGTGAAGCTGAGTGGAGTGCCGCAAATGAATAGACTGGAGCGATAGCTGCTTGGTTTTGATTACTGCCTAAAGAAGGCATGTCAATAACCGCTTGAGGAGGCTGGCTTTGGCTTCTGTTTGGAGGAGCGTCTAGAGAGGAACGGAGAATAACGAGGAAATAACCGAAACCTATCCCAACGAAAACTAACAACGGCTTGATCTCCATGAGTTGTATTACCAAAAGTCCACAAAAGAAATACATGATATCCAGGAATCCACATTCGATCTGCTTCGACATGCAAAGCGACGTCGCAGCGAAGGCAGCAGAGGAAATGAGGCCATACGCATCTGGTTTCGTCTTCGATTTTCTATCCAAGTAGAAGGAGTAGACAGTGGTGGAGATCAAAACCAAGAGCGCGAAATGAGCTCTGTAGTGGTGGAGAATCCTCAAGTGTTGCCACGCCCTTGGGAACAAGACGGCGAGACAAATGATGGAACTGGACACTATGTAAGCAAAGATCTTGAACAAGCTCCACTTGCCGAATAGACTGTTGAAGGAGGAGCTGAGAGCATAACAGATCAGTCCAGCCACAGTTGAAGCAACTCCTACAAATCTTCGCACCTCTTGCTGAGTCTGTTGGACCATTTTATTTATTTATATATTTATTTTGTTTTGTGGAATTGAGTAAGGGTTAATTACAATTTACATGGGAGCGGGTGGCTATAGGGGCCTTTATAACTCAGAATTAGAGGAGTTGCCGATGCCTGTTTCGCAGAAGTTTAGAAGAAGGTTATGGATTAAAGTTTAATGTACAAGTTTTCATACCATCAGAGATCAAATTCAACACTAGAATTATATTTTAATCGAGCAAACCGAATTTACGCTGTTTCGCGGAAATTGGTTTTAATTTTTAAGCCCTCCTCTATTCCACAGGGGAAAAAAAAAAAAAACCCGTAGCGTTTCTGCTTTCCGATGCGTTGGAGCAATTTCGAGGGAACGGAGATCACTTTCTTTTTGTATTAAACAATGTTATTCCCAAACTCTACAGTGCGTGCAAAGGGAATATCCACCCTATCTTCCACGTAATAATGGTCCTCACTATTTTTACTAATTGATCACAATTGGACATCTATTTTTAAATATTAAAATAATATTATTTTTTTGTATTTTGAGTGGGACATGATGACTTCACTAACAAATTTTATTACATAATAATTTATTTATTTATTTATAAATTTATACTTCATCGCTTTTAAAATATGTCACTTTGAACAAATATAAATATTAAAATGAATAACAAATATATTAGAAATGGAGAAAAAATGAAGAATGAACTAATATATTCCTATTAAATAAAATAGTTTTGGAAAGCCAATACTTAGTAAGTGAAATTAATTTGGAGTATTATTGAAAAATAAATAAATAAGTTCTGTATTAAAATATAAAATTGTTTAAAAGTGAATAAATATTTTTAAATGTAAAGTTGTCTGAAATTGGACATATATTTTAAAAGGGAGAGAGTAACATCTTAATCATTAAACATGATTTATAAAATCCATTCCTTAATCATGTGCTTCGTTGGGAAGCCCGAAAGAGCAATTAATTTGGATGTGAAACTGGAAAGAGATTAACCATTTGTTACTTAGACATATAGGCACGTTGCAATTGCCACTTATTTACTTTAATAAATCTTGATGAATAGATCAAGTAATGGGATAATTAAGATTCAATTATACTTACTAATATGATATTACAATATGATTAGACGTCTATAATTTTATTACATTATCAATATCTTTGATAGGCATTTTAACTACTTCCAAGAGTCACCTGATGCTTCTCTCATGACCCGATTGGATTTGGGAATTTAAATCACACTGACAGGACTTTTATGATGAACATGGGTACTGTTTATTACATATTTTAACACTTTACGTCGATAAATAAATAATCGACGATTTTCTTTGAATAGGAGGTCAAATTGCTTTAAACCAGATATTAATTGATAAACTCAAGAGTTGTATGTCAACTTTTACTTTTCAAAATCTCAATTTGGAGAGTGAAAATCTACTCCTATTGGGTTTATCATCAGAAAGAATCAAGCGATAAATGTGTGTGTGAGTGAAGTGAGTATGGAATGCGTTATGTGATTTGTGTGTTATGTATCGAATGTTAGTTGATAGAATATTACAGTGCAGTAAAATTATAGAAAGTAAAGTATTTCATTGACCAATGTAAACAAAGTAAAGAAAATGTAAAGGAAATAAGGGAAATCTAATACTAGGAAAGCAGAAAATGAGATTGAGAATAATTATTCAAAAGACTATGTTTCGTCATGAATGAAGTTTTGGTTTGAGACTTCAAAATAAAGGAAACACTAAAAGAAAAAGGAAAATAAAAAAGTAGTGCAAGTATAATGAAAAAAAAAAGAATAGAAAAATGGAGAAAGATAGAAAAGAAAAGAATAAAAAAGTTCTCCTCTCTTGAAGGCAAATAAAGTAAAATCAATGAGGAATGACAATGATTTATTTTCTTTTGATTTGTGATGTATGCTTATATATACCTAACCAATTGTAAATTTTCCTATTCCTTTCTTTCTTAGTCTTAGCCTTTGCCTTAACATTATAAGCTTTAAAAGACCCTTTTGATTACCTTGATGCATTTCTTCTACATTAGTGGACACATGGTTGAAAATTATAGTATGAGTTTAGGTTGATTTCTGAATTATTGCATAATCTAATTTGGGATATTCATTTGGAGCTGAACCATGAGTTTGCACATTTTTTTGGATTGAATTAACAGGTTGTGGTGATTTCATGATTCCTATGGTCGCTTTTAAACTGGTGATAAGCGTTGTGTTTATGAGAGCATATATGCTATACAACTTCTATTTCTGCACTTTTGTTGTATCATAATATGTCTTTTGATTTTTCGTTTGCATGAGGATAAGCAATATCTTAGGTTTGGGGCTCTGATGTTCTATCATTTTATGCACGCTTAGGAGTCTAAAACAACCATTTTTTGCGAAGCTTCAACCATTGATGAGTCTTTGGTAGCATTTTAAGCATGTAAATAAGTTTTATGGTTAGTTTAGTATGATTTAGAACTTATTCTGGTTTTAGTGTAATTTTTATTTTATTTTTAGGTTTAAGGAATAAGTTACAAAATGGACTACAAGCATCAAGATTATATTTTGGCATCTCAACACCAGAAGTGGCGTCCCATCCAACACTTGCAACATGAACTCTCACGTGGACTTGGCGTCCCAATGCCCAGTCTTGGCATCCAGTGCCAACGCATGCCTGCCTTCAAGTTTTTTCTTTTAAATATAGAAAACCTAGCCTTTCTTAGAGATTCTTAAGTTAGAATAAAGGGAGAAATTAAACATTCACCAACTTTGGGAGAAGGCAAAGGACAATTAGGGAGGGGAGATTGAGGAATTATCACTCAAATTCTTGGGTGTTCATGTATTCTTCTCCTATTTTTTCTTTTTCTCTTCATTTTGTTTTATTTTTCTGATGAGTTTGTAGACTCTTTGGTTAGGGTGATAATGTAACTTGACATAGATGATGTGATTTTGATTTTTTTGCTTGAGACAAGTTTTTATTTCACAAATTGAGTGTTTATCATTGATTTCATTTCTTTTGTGATTTGGCCATTCATGAATTGATTTACGGTTCATATAGAGAATTAGGTTCCTATTTTTATTTCTCTATGTTCAAGGTGATTCTCAATAGGGGAAATGGTGCATTTTTCTAACAATCTCCTATGATAAAGCAAACTCTTCTAACATGGCAAGGAACACGATAATGACAAGGTGGATTATTAATTACATATAACCTAGAAGAAGAAAAGATAGAGGATATGGAAGACAAAGAGGAGAAAGAACACGAAAAAGAAGGCAAAGGGGAACACTTGACACAATCTCTATTGTGTTAAGAAATCATCCTTATATGAAATAAAACATTGTCATTTGAAATAATGAAAGAATAAATGGGAGATAATAAAGTGATGGTGGGTTTTTATTTTCGGTTGTAAAATGGTCATCATTTTATTTAGTATAAAAAAAAAGTGAAATTATTGGGGTACCAACCTTAAGAAATATGTTAACCGGCTCTAAAATACAATAGTCTGGGATAGTAAATTTCTTCATGCATGCCAAAATGTGCAGCATGACCCCGTCTGAGAGTTGTTATTTTTTCTTCCTAATCCTCTTTTGAGGAATTGTGGTTTGTTGCATATGTGACTGTATATTGAAAAAGGAACTATCATGTTTGTCAATATTGTTGTCATGAAGTGAAAAAAACATGTGAATGTATGTATAATGCACTTATGTCAGAAAATTGTGACTGGATACTTTGAAATATTGTAGCTTCTTTTTTTGTGGTAAGATATTCTAGCTTCTTTGAAGTGCATGTTTTGTTTCTATGAATCATGTCAAAAAAGGCCTGCATTTTCTATTGAACATGTCTTGGACATAGAAGGAGGCCTTTCCATCCTAGAATGGTCTTTCTAGGGGTACATATATCCAAATTAATACAATTTAATTGGTGGATATTCTCATAAATGTTGTTTTTATGGTAGAACAAAAAGATGACAATATTAGTTAATGATTTGAATAAGATTTGACAAAGATTTTAAGCGATGAGAACATTTTGGAGATGATTTCAAGACTCAATCATATGCAATAATTTTACGAAATATTTGATTAATTTGAAAGGGATTTTGACAAAATTCTATTTTTTTTATTTTTTATTATTCAAAGTGTAATATCCCAAGTATAAATATCCTAAAAGGATCTTGAGTGTCTTTCATCGTTGCCTTTAGAACCATATTCTAATTTCCATATATGATAGGTGAGAACTGAAATGTAAATTTTAAGATATAGCTTTGTTTTCATGTTATCAAGCATAACCCCTGCATAGTATTTTGCAAATATCTTGAGTTATAAATCTTGACGTGATTTTTGTGTTGTTAGAAAACTAATTCAATTCTACAAGCTATTTCCAATTCGGAGGCCAAATTCCAATTGTATTGAGGGTTATGGACAAATAAATTTGCAATATGCATGCTGTCATGCGCATGCTCATTGGAGAGAAACTCATTAGTGAGTGAGTCGATCTAAGCACAGAGATCCATTTTTTGGTGCATGCTCATTGAGGAACCTTTTAGCAAGCCCACGACGCCAGAAGTCAAGGGAACGCATTTTTATGCGTTTTAACCCTCCCCCATGATAAATAGACATGTTATAACACCCCAAATTAAACAATTTTGGATGAACCCTAGCCGCTTCTAGCTCTCTCTCTAGCTTTGTCCATCAATTCCAGGGTATCTCCAAGTGGTTCCAAGCAATTACAATTGATTTCTACCAATTAAATCCTTCCGATAAGTATGTTCCTCATGTTCCTAATCCCATTTATGAGTTTAGTTGTCTTTGGGGCTAAAGCTATTTGTTTTATTTCTCTTCCCCAATGTCACCCCAATTCAATTCCTCATGTCATTCCAATTATTCTTGGCAGTTGGAATGTTGTTCCAAACTTACAGGATTATGCAGTCAATGGTTAGGCATTGTCGACAATAACGGTGAGTGGGTTGTAACTCATAGCCATAATTTTTTTGTCATTAGAAACTCTTTCAAAGAATCAATTACATTTTTTAGAAATTATTTAGCATGAATATAATTTTGAGTTCATGCCAGAACCCTAGGATATGTGATTTCTATTTTGTTAGCATGAACATAAATTTAGAAAACCATGGCACCATACTTGATACCTTTCTAGGAAATATTTATGTTTATGAAATTATAGTTTTGAAAATAACTATATTTGTGAAATTATATGTTTGAAATATGTTGTTTTGCAGTTTATGTTGATAGATAGAATATTAGAATTTTTATGAGTTTTACAAACTTTAGATTTCTCAACTAAACTTTTATGATAGCTTTTAGAATGAGAAATCAGTGAGGGAAATAAACCTCCAAGTTAATACAGGAGAGAGATCATTAACCTTTGTATACCATGTTGACCACGAGGGGCAATCTCCCAATTATTCAGGTTTTAGATGTGTCTATGAGAGACACTTCGCAAGGGACTAATACTATGCTCGAGAGATATTCAATGCATGGAGGACTGATATCATCCAACCAGAATGACATGGTATATTCTATTTCTTTACTAATTGCTACAGTTAATAATAGAGCAGTTTCAACAAAAGATATATGATTTCACTATTAGTAGAATATGTATATATATGTATATGAAAATGTTTTTGCTTGCTGCATTATATATATATATGTGTGTGTGTGTGTGTGTACATTATTTGGTTGTCCCATGTGAGTTATGGATGAAGATCACTCACAGTTTTAAATGAAATTCACCCCTTTCTATTCCCCCTTATAAATATAGCTCGTTGTTTCAGTCTCCTGATACATCTTCAATAGTTGTTAGCATTGTCTTTTGGTTGCCTTCACTTTGAAGTGAAGTGTAGTCCAGTTACAGTCATCTATAATCTCAGGATATTTGCATAACAAGATTCATGGAGCATGTATTTATATTAGTTTATGTTTATTTTGAGATGTAACTAAGTTTATTAGATGTATAATCTAAGGTTTAGAGCAATTGTTTTATTTACACGTCGTGCATGGATTGGTTTATAAAATATGAGAAAAGTTATTCAAATTTTATTCAAATTATATTTATTTAGAAAATTATGAGGTTTTTATGCATAACATATCACGTAAGAGCTTTTGTGAGGTATCATTCATGTCCTTACCGCTCATATCAGGTCATGATATAAAGAAGGTTGTCTTGTGAGTGACGTACATCATTAGAGGGCTATGAATTCTTTGCTTTTAATTTGGTAAATTACATTAGGTATGTATTAGGGAAAATGTAGCATGACGGAATGGATTTTGTATATTATTGGTTTAATCTTCCTTCTTGATTAATTATGTTATTATTAGTATTCTTAATATTTTCTAGGAATTAGCTATTTATTTGAATGTTTTATAGTTTTATATTGAAAGAATAACAATTCATAATATAAAATAAGTCACTCTAAAAGTTGTCATAAATCAAAGTAGCCTTGACATGAAAGTAATTATTTCTGTTGCTATATTAATTTTTCTTCATGGTTAGATAAATTTAGAATAATATTAAAATATTAATTTATTCAATTTGTACTAAGAGAATTACAATGTCAAGCCATTGAATTGCAGTAATAAGTTTTGAGAAATTTGATTGGTAATTGAGTTGTGAACAAAATTAAATTAATAGTAGACGACACAAAATCCATAAATTAAACTCAGATGAAATTAATTACTGTAACCTACTTGATGTAGGTGGTTAATTTTCTAATACCAGGGGTCAGTGTCACCAGGCACTTCAAACTGAAGCTCAGGGTTATTAAACGCCTGAGTCAATTCCCTGTTTCCAAACAAATCTTCGGGTACAGCTTCAATGTCAAGCATATCTTCATAATCAATAAAGCCATGAGGTGATGAATAGGCTTCAGTGATTGCTTGGTTTTGAATATCAAGAGCTCTGGATCTTCGTGAAGCTCTGCTAGGTCTGGATCGTAGTGAAGCTGAAAGGAGTGCAGCAAATGAAGAGACTGGAGTGATAGCTGCTTGGTTTTGAATATTGCCTTCGTCTTCTTGTGGCGGTCTGATGTTGCTAGAAGACCAGGATTGTGGTGAAGAAGGCATGTCAATAGCCGGCTGAGGAGAGGGCTGACTTTGGCTTGTATTTGATGGGTCTTCGTCTAGATAGGATCGGAGAATAATCGCGAAATAACTGAAACCTATCCCAACAAAACCTAAAAAGGGCGTGATCTTCATGAGCTGTGTTACCAGAATTGTACAGAAGAAATACAGCAGATCCACGAATCCGCATTTGACCTGCTTCGACATGCACAGCGAAGTCATAGCAAAGGCAGCAGAGGAAATGGGGCCATATGCATCTGGTTTCGTCTTCATTTTAATGTCGAGATAGAAGGAGTAGAGGGTGGTGGAAGTCAAAACCAAGTACGTGAAGTGAGCTCTGTAGTGGAAAATCCTCCAGTCTTGCCACGCCTTTGGGAACCAGACGGCGAGACAAACTATGGAACTGAACGCGATATACGCACAGATCTTGAACGAGTTCCACTCACCGTATAGACGGTTGAAGGAGGAGCTCAGAGCGTAACAGACGACTCCAACCACAGTTGAGGCAACACCCACATAATTTCGCACCTCATCTGGTTGGACCATTTTTTCCTTTTCCTTTCTTTTCGGGAGTTGAGTTGATTGATTAAGGGTTAAATGGGAGGGAGTGAGCTTTAAACTAAGAGTTGCTGTACCTACCTACAGGGACTATGTCCAATGCTAAAATTATATTTTGAACCAGCTAGGAAGTTAGTTACGCTGTTACGCGGAACTTGGTTTTAAGCCAGCGTTTTCTGCTTTTTATTTTGCCGTGTTGGAATTTGGAACACTATTTTGGTTTTTAGTGGAACATCATCTGCATGTTATTATAAAGTTATAAAATAAATAACAACTTTTACATGAAACACGTGGAATCCGTCAACTCAAGAATTAATAAATTATATTAATTTAGAAAGAGAGAACGTTTAGAGCTAACACTTCATATTAAATTCCATCTCAATTTTATTACCGCTTTTCTTCCTTCCTTCATCTTTTTCATTATCACGACCACTCTTTTCCAAGATACACACAAACCAAAATACATGCAAAATTAAATTAAATACCAATATAAACAACATCAATTATTTGAAATTTGCGTGATTATTCTTCATTATCACCACCACCACTTTGGATGATGGCAACGCCCGTGACGAACCAGAGCTCGTGGTGGTGTGAGAACTACTCTCACCACCACTACCGTTGTCAATTGAACAGCCACCACTTGTCGCCCAAGCCTAGTCGCCTGAAGTTGTCTCGCACCCTCTTCCCATCACCACAACAACACCACGAGACCACCATGTAGCCGTTGCCGTTTCCAAATTCTAACTGCCACACTGCCGCTTTGGATTGCACCACCACTCCACTCACATAGCCTAAGCACCACAAGCTCCGCCCCACTTCCTTCATAACCACCATGACTACCGCGACCACTGCGAAGCTTATCCGCTTTGCCATTTCATCCCCGCACCCCTCCTCCCTCCACAACCACGTATTTCGTCCCCACCGCCGCACACAAAAGCCATGATGGGATTTGCCTTTTTCTTTTTATATGGGTGAAACTCATTGTGTTTATGATAGTGCTGGATAATTTTTGTTGTAAGTTTGTCTTATGTTTAAGGTTGCTTGATTTGGGGTTATGGATGATGATGAATGGGTTATGGTGGTTGGTGGTGTCGGTGGTGGTGTTGGTGTTGGCCTTGAAATAGGTTGCAATGAAAGAATATGGAAACTAAGACAAAATGGAAACTAACACTACTGTTGTGAAGATGTTTTTAGGTTGAAATAGGTTACTGATAATTAAGAAGATGGTGGTGGTGAAGAGGATGAAGAAAGAAAAGGGATAGGGGATGAAGGACGTCAGGGACCAATAATGAAATTGTCACTAATATAGTTGCTATTTTTTGTCGGGACTAGTGAGTGGTTGACTTTTGACATTGTCAGTGACTAAGTGACACTACCAGCTTATCCAACATTGAAATTGTCAAGGACCAACATGGGGTTTACTCTAAATTAAAATAGCAATTACAAAACGCAATTCCTCATTTTTAATTCCACTAATTCATGAACTTATTGCTTGGTTCCACTTCAAATGTAACTTTCTATGTTATGCTTTCTTAATTACAGTGCACCAAACAAATCAAAATAACAAATCAAACTTCAAGTGTTACTCTTCACTCTCTATTCATGAGTAAATAGAAATAAAGAAGGAATAACAAAAAAGGAAAAAGAAATCTTATGCAAAACCTTCTCACTTTAAGTGTGGGGTCATAAATTTTTGTGGTCACAGGAAATAAACTTGCCCATGATAGTGGACTTAATTAGCCTTGTATATAGATATAGTCATTTCCACCATACATATATTGCTACCCGATCCAAAGGCTTCAGTCTGGTGACACTAGGAAGGAAGGTGGCTAGATTAGTATAAGTTATTTTGTTATTTGGTACTCATCTAGCTGTAATCAATTAGTATAGATAAGATGATTAGATGAGTTAGTTAGAGAAGGTTCTGATTAAAACCACTCTTGTATATAAGACAAACTAAAGTGTACATTGAAGCTAAGCTCTTATTCTTGCAATACAATTCTAAGTTTAGAAAATTCTCCTCTCTACAACTCTTTCTCTGTTCTCTTCTTCGTTTTCTCCCATGAAGTTGGCTTTAACATGGTATCACGAGCCATATAGAGCTTTGCTATGCGTGCTTCCCTCATTCAATCATGGCTGATCAAGAACAGCAACCTCCATTGGAGAACCAACAAGGAGCACCATCGAATCAACAATTTCCTTCACCAAATCAAGTACCAACTGGAACTCCTTCACAATACCAAATCAGGTACCCAGTGTTTCCTCAAATGCACATACCTGATGAATCAATTTCAACTAGGAGGTCATTCAATGGCTTACAATCCAATGGCTGATCCTATGAGCCCTTATTTTCTACACCCAAGTGAAAACCCAGGTACTCCTATTACCTCTGATGTTAACTACCAAGACTTACAATCTTTGGCGTGTAGCCATAAGAATGGCACTCTAAAGCAAAAGAAGTTGTCTTTCATTGATGGTTTGTTACCTAGACCAAGTGAGGAGGATCCTTTGTTTTTGATATGGGATAAATGCAATACCTTTGTTGTGTCATGGATTCAGGAGTCTTTAAGTGCCGGAATTTTGCACAATGTCTTATGGATAGAGATAGCTTCTGAGCTATGGAGATCTAGAAGAAGATATCACCAAGTTGATGTCTATAGAGTGGCTGACTGCAAGAAGAGCTTTTTGCCCTAAGGCAAGGGGACATGAGTATTACATCATACTTTACCAAAATGAAGTCTATTTGGGAAGAACTGGAAAGCTTCAAACCTGTTCCAGGTTGTTCTTGCATTGGTTAATGCATTTGTGGCCTAGGAGTCATTCACAATTATAGGAGATGTGATTATGTAGTGAGATTCCTTAGAGGTCTCAATGAGCAATATGCTCAAGCAAAATCATAAGTTATGCTCATGAAACCAATGCTTGACATTGATGAAGTATTTTCCCTTATGACACAACAAGAAAGGCAACTACACACCAATGGTAAGTCTAAGATCTTGGCAACCACTACACCCAATACTGTTTCATCTTCACTGGTAACTCATCCTCGAGAGGCAGAGGAAGAGGAAGAGGTCATCCTGCCAATTCTGGTGGTAGAAAAGGGGAAGAAGGCATACATATCAAAGTGTGCTCCTTTTGTGGAAAGAGGGGCCATGCCATTGATACTTGCTATAAGAAACATGGACTTCCTCCTAACTTGAAACCAAGACAAAGGACAATAAACCACATAACTCCTGATGCAGATGATGAAATCAGTACACATGCTCCCAATGGTCTTGATCAATAAGGTGAGGAACTTTAAGTTCTCATTCACTCCAGAACAAAAGCAAGCTTCACTAGCTCTTTTCCAACAACAAGAATCGTAGTCTTCTTCTCAGAACTCCCATGTTATCAATCAAGTCAGCATTTTAGCCTAATATGCAAGGTACATCTCACATTTTTCATACTCTTAAGCATTCTTGTATTCTCTAGTACACCACATGACACCTGGATCATAGATTCAGTGCCATAGACCATGCTACCCCTTTCTGTCACTATTTCAGAATTTTAACAAAATCAAGCCTATCCAAGTTAAACTACCTGATGGTACCTATAGCATAGCTAACATTTCAGGAACTATTCTATTCTCCTGACTTATATTTGACAAATGTTCTCTTCATTCCCATTTTCAACTTTAACCTTGTTTGTTTCAAAATTAACTTCATCACTAAATTGTGAACTAAAATTTAACAATAGTTGCTGCAAAATACAGGAACCCTATACATTGAAGATGATTGGTACCTGATAAAGTGGAAGGCTTATACATAATGAGAACTCTTGCACAAACAAATGCAACATTACCTTCTCAAATAGTAAGCATCTTTAGCCCTATAGCACACTATGGCACTTTAGACTAGGGAATTTATCAGATGATAGGTTGAATGTAATGAAAAATATTTTTCTTTTCATTCAAGGGTCTGTAACTACTAAACCATGTGATTGCTGTCATTTTTCTAAGCAAAACCATTTGTCATATATTCTGCAAGTACTTCCAAATCCAATAAAGTTTTTGATTTAGTTCATATGGACATATGGGGCCCTCTCCATTCCTTCCACTGCTGGTTACAAATATTTTTTAACTGTTGTTGATGATAAATCAAGGTTTACATGAATTTATTTCATGAAAACCAAATCTCATGAATTTATTTCATGAAAACCAAATCTGAAACACTTCCATTATTTAGTCTTTTGTTAATTTTGTGCATGCTCAATTTAACACAATAATCAAATGCATTAGAACTGATAATGGAGTAGAATTTAAACTCACCACTTTCTTCAACACACAGGCATCATTCATTACACTAGTTGTGTTAAACCCCTCAACAAAATGGAATTGTTGAGAGGAAACATCAGCACATCTTAGCTGTCACTAGAGCCTTGATTTTTCAGCTAACCTTCCTCACCGTTTTTGGCATTTTGCTATTTCTCATGCAGTACATATAATCAATAGACTGCCAACTCCATTTTTGAGTAACAATTCTCCATTTCAAGTCCTATTTGACAAACTACCTGATTTAGAACATCTCAAAGTCTTTGGATGCTTGGCATATGCATCCATACTTGTTAATCACAAAAAGAAACTTGACTCAAGATCTACCAAATGCATTTTTTTAGGTTTTAAACTAGGAACAAAAGGATTCATATTATTTGACATATCCACAAGAGAAATTTTCATATCTAGAAATGTTATTTTCTATGAAAATCATTTTCCATTAAAACAACAAGTCACTCCCTTACTTGATAATGCCAATGATGCACACACACACTTAGGACACTCACAACCAAACTTCCATTTGTATGACCTTGTTTTCACACTCAGATACACCACCACCTCATCCTGCCAACTAACCAAACTCCCAATTCAGATTCCACACGTGTTAAACACTTCACTAGAACAACTCCTAGTTCACACACAGCTAACCTACAGCCCACAAACCATCAAGCACCTTCACACACCACATCAACAAACACAAACCCAAATAAGCAAATATCACCCACCATCACCTCAATAGATTCCCAACAGGTTATCCTACCCACTAACCATACCTTACACCCTAGAAGATCAATTAGAACCAGAAACCCTCGTCATATATGCAAGACTATCATTGTATGATGAGTTCCACCGAAGGCAATACCACATCAACTTCAACCACCAGGTATCCTATCTCTAATTACATTTCCTATTCTACTCTTTCCCCTATACACTTGCATTTTTCCTTTGCCTTGTCCATTAACCCTGAACCTAGGACCTATAAGGAGGCTGTGATTCAACCTTGTTGGCAAAAGGCTATTTTGTTGAACTTTCTACACTAGAGTAATGAACCTGAAACTTACTATGCTTCCTCCTGATAAAAGGGCAATTGGGTGCAAGTGGGTATTCAAGTTGAAATTCAATCCTGATGGATCTATTGAAAGGCATAAAGCCAGATTAGTGGCAAAGGGCTTCACACAAACAACTAGCATAGATTACTTGGAGACATTTAGTCCCGTGGTTAAGATGACCACCTTGAGGGTGTTATTGGCAATTGCTTGCTGAAGAATTGGCATTTATAGCTGCCAAGAATTGGCATTTAGCAGTTAGATGTCAATATTGCATTTTTACATGGAGATTTAGATGAAGAGGTTTACATAAAGCCCTCACCCGGCCTTGAACTCCCACAAGCAGACATGGTTTGCAAACTTGAGAAATCCTTGTATGGACTTAAACATACAAGGAGGCAATAGAATGCCAAATTCACTTCAGTCCTTATTGCTTCAGGCTACACTCAATCAAAGTGCTATTATTCACTATTTACCAAGTCTTCGTAGCTAGCTTCACTTTAATCTTGGTATATGTGGATGATTTGGTTCTAACAGGGGATAATATCAATGAAATTCAGCACATGAAGGCCTTACTTGATGACAAATTCAAAATAAAAGATCTTGGTCAACTTAAATATTTTTTGGGTATGGAAATTGCTTGAAGCAAACAAGGTATTGCTCTATACCAAAGGAAATATTGTCTAGATTTACTCCAAGGCAGTGGCATGTTAGCTTCCAAACCTACCACCCCCATGGATTATACCATTAAGCTGTCCAAGGGTTCAGGACCGTCTTGAGGATATTAGCTCATATAGAAGGTTAATTGGAAGATTACTATATCTCAATCATACCCGACCAGACATTTGTTATGCTGTGGAAGACTAAGTCAATTCCTTAAACATTCCTTCTACCTCCCATCACCAAGCTGCACATCGGATATTGAGGTATCTTAAAGGTTCCCCCTTCAGGCTTGTTCTTTCCAGCTGACCGATCTCTTACTAAAGGATTTTGCAGATTCAGATTGGGATGCATGTGCGATACCCATAGATCCATATCTGGTTACGTTTCTTCCTAGGAGATGCACTTATTTCAAGGAGAAGTAAGAAACAAGCCACAGTCTCTCATTCCTCGAGCTGAAGCTCCAGATCACTTGGCCAAGCTACATGTGAAGCCCAGTGGTTAGTAAATCTCTTGCATGATCTCCAGATCCTTTATCCAAGTCGTGTTCCATCTACCTGACAATCAATCTCACTCCACATAGCTGTAAATCCCATGTTTCATGAACGTACGAAACACATAGAAATTGATTGCCACGTTATAGGGACAAACTCCAAGCTTGGGTCATTCATCTTCTTCCAATATCTACTTTTAACCAACTCACGATATACTCATGAAGGCTTTGGCTCCTGGTCCATTCTCCAGTCCTCATTCCAAGCTTGGGTATGATTGATTTTCATACTCTAGCTTGCGGGATGTTACCCGATCCAAGGCTTCAGGAGCTGGTGACACTAGGAAGGAAGATGGCTAGATTAGTATCAGTTATCTGTTATTTTTGGTACTTATCCAGCTGTAACGAGTTAGTATAGATAAGATGATTAGATGAGTTAGTTAGAGAAGGTTATGATTAAAACCACTCTTGTATATAAAACAAACTAAACTGTACATTGAAGCTAAGCCCTTATTCTTGCAATACAATTCTAAGTTCAGAAAATCTCTCCTCTCTAGAACTCTTTTCTTTGTCCTCTTCTCCGATTTCTCCCATGAAGTTGCAGTTTTAACATATATATCAGCCTAATTTATACAATAATTTAACCCCGCCTGCCTTTGGACCATTCATTGGGTAACATCAATCAATTCATCCCAGGTGATACGTTAGACACTTTTCCAACAATGGGAAGAAAATTCCTAGCCCTTTCGCAACGGCAATCCTAAGTCATGATAAATGCGTGTGTGACATGCGTTCTTGATTCCTTGGAATTTGGAGCTCCAAGTCCAGCTTTCTGCGCCATCTGTCCCATTCAATGACTAATCAAACGAATTTTTCCAACCCATGCATGATGCTATTTCCATGATGACTTGGACAAATTAAGATAATAAATAGGAACTCGAAATTTTTAATAGAGAGAACAAGACGTGACTGTCAATCAATTAAGGTGAATAAAATGATTCATGAGTCGAAGTTATCTTCAAATGCATAGAAGGGGCATTGTTTGGTTAAGCATGGACATGTGAAATAAAACAACTAAACATTTTAATTGTGTGAAATCGGATTTCATATTATATTATTATATATACATATTTGTTGGACATATAACCAGTGAAAACAATTAAATTAACTTCCGAAAGCACCGTTAATTATCAATGAGGGTTCACCAGTTATACTTAAACCAGCACACAAGGCAATAAAAACAAATCAATGGTACCTGGAAGACTGAATAATGTGCAAAATACGGGGAAATCACAGTGGTAGGGTCACTGATCAATTACTGGCCATGGATTGGAAGCTTAATCTTTGCCAACAAAACTCTATCTTGTATTTTTTGATTTGGCTATAAATACTCACGAGTTGCATACCATTCCACTCACACTTCCTTCTCTTTTCCTCTCAAGTTACTTTATTTATTGTTTTTGCTATCTTCTTAAAAAAAAAATAAAAACAAAATGAAAACAAGGCAACGGTTTTGTAATTAAAGTTAAAAACAAAAAAATAGAAATAAAAATAGAAACATGTTCTGAAACCAAACAGGCCTCTAGTTTGCAAGTTCATCACCAATCTCCAGACGTGGAAATTCAATGGAAAATAATAATAACTCAGAAGCAAAATATATATATAAATGGAACTAAAAAAATATATATTCTGATGTGAACGTTAGACTTGCCACTGAGTAGATAACAAATTGCCGTGCTTGAATCACAAACGAGAATCACCAAATTTAGAAAGATTGAGAACATCCAAAAGCAAAAAAATCTATTTCGACAACATAAACATCTTTGATTCATAAATTTTAGTAACCAACCTGGCATTCAATGAGGGTGCCTCCAGACTGGACCAAATCATCAACAATTACTGCATGATGACCAGTGACATTGCCTTCCTTCAGCTGAACTATCCTCTGATCACCTTCACGAACCTTTGCGCATACAACCTGCCACTTCAAAATTTCAGATACTCTATTCAGAAATGAATTACAAATTAAATTAATAGATACTTAGAGACTCCCCAGTGAAAAATTTTCAAACTGCTTGTGGAATCGCTTCCAAGCACCATCATCTGGAAATGCTATAACTACCTGAAAATAACAATCAGAAATTCAGGCTACAAAAAATATGAGAATAGAAAGCAGTGCAATTGTCCGTGACACAGAAAACATCACAAGTTTGGTCTACGGACAAAGACAATGCGATTTTGAAATATAGCACAGTACTCACACTATATCAGCATCAGGAAGCTCGCAGGCGTTGCTTTAAGAGAGGAATACCAGTCTCAAACAAAGGCAAAACCTCATCTCCAAAATAAAACCTCTCCTGCATAATTTAAATCATAAGTAATCGGGAAAAAAAATTATGGTATACAGATACAACATCAAGTACATATGAAAGCAATGAAGAAAGACAAAATGATGATATGATGCCTCAAAAACACATAATACAAGAACTCTATAAGAGAAAGAAGTATATAAACGAATGAGTGCGATTTTTACAAACGTGTTTATAATATAAATAAGTCACTTTAAAATTTGTCATAAATCAAAGTACCCAGACATAAAAGTACTCATTTTTGTAGTTATATTAATTTATGTTCTTCATCCTTAGATAAATTTAGAATAACATTAAGATATTAATTTATTCAATTTATCCTAAAGAATTACAATGTCAAGCCATTGAATTGCAGTAATAAGTTTTGAGAAATTTGACTGGTAATTGAATTGTGAACAAAATTAAATTAATATTAGAGGACACAAAATCCATAAATTAAACTCAGATGAAATTGTTTCTGAATATCGGTTCTCATTGATTGTTGTTGTTGTTTATTTCTTTTCACTCAACTCTTTGTTGTTTTGCGTTATTTAAATCTTATTAAAATCCTTTTAAATTACGTTTGCCAAAATAGTGACCAACCTAGATGAACAATGACAAATCTGTACTCACTTTTCATATTACTTGTAATCTACTTGATGTAGGTGGTTTTCTAAATTGGCTACAAGAAGTAATCCAGGGTTCAAAGTCAGTACCAGGAAAATTATACTTAAAAAACTCAAGCTTATTAAACTCTCGAGTCAATTTCATGTTTCCTAAAACCAAAGCTCGCGGTTCAGGTTCAGCTCCAATAATGTCAAGCATATCTTCATAATCAAGAAAGTCATGAGGTGAATAGGCTTCAGTGATTGCTTGGTTTTGAATATCAAGAGCTCTGGCACCCCTAGTTCTGGATCTTCGTGAAGCTCTGCTAGGTCTGGATTGTAGTGAAGCTGAACGGAGTGCTGCTTGGTTTTGAATGGAATAATGGAGTGGTGTGGGATGGAATAGAGATCCCACACCATTGTTTGGATTGTTAGAGATGGAATGGGGTATAATTATCACTCAATTATTTGGATAATAAAATGTAAAGGAGTGAAATCAAAATAATTATAATTTATTTTTTTATAATTATCCTTACGATAAATATGTTACAATTTAATTGTTTTAATATAAAAAATAAATCTTGATACTACAAAGCACTAAATAATTTGACACACTTGTAGTTGAAATAAATCAAAATAAATAAAAAGATAATGAACATTACCAAGTAAACATGAACAACTCAATAAAATTATTAGCAATTAACATAAAACAACTGAAGAAAAAAAAATTGGGACTAATAGAGCAAAATAAAAAAGAGATTTGGGAGGTGAAAGAAGCAACTGAAGTGTTCTGGTTCCTTCTTACTACTCCTTCTAACGATCAGGTATGAGGTGCGTTTTGAGTTGAGATCTGTTTCGCCAACACATTCCATGTTAAGTCGAGCCATCTTTCTTTCCTTTGTACTTAGTTTTGCAGCTCTCTCTCTTTGCCCTTCGATTGCCAGTGTTTCATTATATGAGTGTTCAGATGTGTAGTTATTACGTCTGATTCGCATCAACTTGACGATGCAAGGAGGATTGCGAGTGTTCTTATCACATCGGTATGATGGCTGCTATCACGGAAAGAGCAAGAGGGTCAGGGGATAAAATGGTAATTGCAATAAAAGAGTGGCTGAAAGGTAGCCAGTTCCATCTCATACACCCCAAATTGAAGGGGAAGCTAGATGAGGGGAGTTAGTGGGATTGGATGGAATTGGATCCATCCCCTTCCATCCCATTCCATTTAGATTATTTGTATCCAAACAATGGAATATTAAGTGATTTCATCCCTTTTCACCTCATTCCATCCCCTTCCATCAATCCAAACAAAGTCGTAACCTTCTGTACACACACAATGTGCCGCTAAATAACCGACATACGCCACTGCCTCTATCTCAAACGGTATTGGTGGTGGCACCTTGGGTCCAACACCCTGTGAATCTCATCCTGCAAAATATAAGGCAACACAAAATCCACCACATTCCTTGGCACCCCATTTTTGTTTTTGTGTATGGCTTTGTGCCCGGACAGCATTTCTAGCAGAACAACCCCAGCCTGTAGTATTCAGGGTCCAGGTATCCAACAGTGCCAAGGTGTGACTGACCCATCAATGAGAGCCCAAAATCAGCCACTTTTGCTATCCACTTTGCGTCCAATAATATGTTTGATGACTTTATATCACGGTGGATTATTGGTGGGGTGGCATATTGGTGCAGGTACTCTATTCCCCTTGCTGCACCAAGTGCTACCTTGATGCGTACTGGCCATGACATGAGTGCAGAGCTTTGGAGCTTGTGGAGATGGTCGTTTAGGCAGCCGTTGTTCATGTGCTCGTACACCAAGATGCGTTCATTCATGTCCTCATAGAAACCTATTAACCGGACCAAGTTCTTGTGGTGGAGTCTTGAGAGAATCTCAAGCTCGTTGACAAATGCATGGTCCTTGTCTTCTTGCCTTTTTGTGGCACCCAATATTGCATTGGATGGGGAGTTTGGAGAGACTTCAGCTCTCTTTATGGCAACTTCTTTGCCATCTTGAAGTGTGGCATGATACACTGAGCCAAAACTGCCTATCCCAATCCTTTTGTCCTCTAAGAAGTTGTTGGTGGCTTCAAGCAGCACTTGCAGGGAGAATTCCTCCAAATGGGGCCTACGGTCCGTGAATGAAAAGACTGGAGTGATAGCTGCTTGGTTTTGAATATGGATATTGCCTTCTTCTTGTGGCGGTCTGACATGGCTAGGAGACCTATATTGCAGTAAAGAAGCCATGTCAATAACCACTTGAGGAGGCTGACTTTGGCTTCTATTTGGTAGGGCGTCTAGATAGGAACGGAGAATATGGAGGAAATAACTGAAACCTGCCCCAACTAAACCTAACAAGGGCGTGATATGCATGAGCTGTGTTATCAGAACTCCACAGAAGAAATACAGCAGATCCACGAATCCGCATTCCACCTGCTTCGACATGCAAAGCGAAGTCGTAGCAAAGGCAGCGGAGGAAATGGGGCCATATGCATCTGGTTTTGTGTTCATTTTTCTGTCAAGATAGAAGGAGTAGACGGTGGTGGAAGCCATAACCAAGAATGTCATGTGAGCTCTGTACTGAAAATGCTCAGGTGTTGCCATGCCTTTGGGAACAATATGGCAAGACAAATAAGAAACTTAACACACTGTACCCAGCAATGTTCCACGAGTTCCACTTGCCGAGTAGATGGTTGAAGGAGGAGCTCAGAGCATAACTGATCAGTCCAACCACAGTTGAAGCAACACCCACATAGCTTCGCACCTTATCTTGCTGATGAGTCCACTGGACATTTTTTTCTTTCTTTCTTTTCGGGAGTTGAGTTGATTGATTAAGGGTTACACGGGAGGGAGTGGGCTTTAAACTAAGGATAACAGTTGCTGTACCTACCTACATATGGAATCCGTCAACTCAAGAATTAATAAATTATATTAATTTAGAAAGAGAGAACGTTTAGAGCTAACACTTCATATTAAATTCCATCTCAATTTTATTATTGCTTTTTGCAGGACTTAGCAAAGTCAAACTTAATACAATTTACAAAGGTCTTTGACTGGTCTTCTTGTTGTTGGTCACATGGTCGTGAATCTCCTTCTTTTATTGCTTGTCATTTGGGTCGTGCCCCCGCCATCTCTTTTTCAGTTTTCTTTGTAAATCCAATATCGTGATTGAGTTCTTTTATAATCGTGCAATGCAAAGGATTTGGAGTTTCTGCAGAGTCTAAGCAGTGTTCTTATTATGAAAGGGGAACAATGTCCCAACAATATGATTCTGCTGATGATGCAAAAGCAACTGTACGTATTATGTGAGAACTGAGAAGCCTTAAAATATTATGCTCCATTTGCATGGAATTAGCTGTTAAAAACATTTTATTGTTTTCATTTGTACCTAACTTTTGGGGTCTAATTTCATGGTTGCCATGCATAAAGGTGGAAGGAATATTCCGAATCGATGCTGAGAACAGTGAGGGAGAGTTTGTTCATGTTCAGTTAAAAACTCAGGTCTGTGACCTACTGACTTTGCATCCGGTATGCAAATGATCGAAAATCTTGTCACTGCATGAAATCACTAAAATGTGTATTAGTATAATGTTAGTGTATGTAGTCCCTTTTTTTTTTTTCATTTCAATATAGGGGATCCATTTACTGTAAAAATAAACTATGATATATTGAATCCACTCAATAAGTTCTTGTGGACATGCATTAATATTTGGAAGTAGTGTCATGTTTGAAAGTTTTGACAGGAGGTGGCCCCAAGAATATTACAAAGATTAATATTTATCCCTTGAGCAGATGTTAAGTTAGTTGCTTGCAGTAGCTAATTAGTTAACTGAAGTTGTTTTGGTGGAGAAAAAGTTCGGGTGGCTAACTGACTAGTAAGTGAAAGGTGATAATATTTTTTAAGATATCCATCAACTGATCAGTCTTATATTAACTGCTTAAATAAGCTGGCACAAACTCATTTGGATTTAAAAGCAAATTGCCGTATTGAGTATTGACATCCTTTTATTTTGTCGTTTCTTTTGCATAGAGACTCGAGGCTTTAGTCTTTTCATCTCTTGTACCTGTTTTTATTTCTCAGTTCATTAGCATTTATCCTTATGTGAACGGCAATTTTGTTTTCTACATAGCCTATATAAAAGACTATTATAGTGATGCATTTTTTCTCTTTAGCATGATGCAACAACTGAGTCAAGAGCTGGAGCAAGATGAAGTGCGGACTTTTAGACATCAAGTAGGTTCACCTGTGGCCAGTTCTCTTCCTGGTAATTAGCTCTTACTGCAGTCTTGTTAGCCAAGAGCGACTATGGCTGTGTCATTTTAGAAAGGGTACCTTCTATTACAGGCTAACTAATTTGGCAATGTTATGTCAGGCAATTGGGCACATTTTGGTAGTCCAGTTGAACATAATCCATTAGGTTCTTCCAGCAAGTCCCCTGGTTTGGGTCATGCCAGCCCTATGAATACCAACCATTTGCCTAGATTGGCTGCAATTCTCTTCCCACATGCATCAACCTCTACCAAGATTGCGCCGATTGGGAAGGACCCTGGAAGGGCTGCAAATCAGATATTTGCAAACTCTGGATCAACGCAAGGAGCAGCTTCTCAGCATTCCATGTCCTTTCCTGGGCAAAAAGTGAATGCAAGTCCTAGGCCTGTATCTGCTTTTGGCGAATCAAGTTCGAGTTCATCAAGTATTGGAACAATGTCTGGCCCTCAATTTCTTTGGGGAAGCCCCACTCCTTACTCAGAGCATTCAAACACATCTGCCTGGTCTTCATCTTCTTTGGGGCTTCCGTTTGCATCTGGTAGCCAGTAGACTCGAACCCAGATAAATAACTTTATGTCGTGGTGCACCTTTAACATAGGCATATATATATATCACTGCCATCTAAACCATGCCTCTTGTGCCGGTTTCCTCTCAGGTTGCCAGTAATGACCGATCGAAATACATAATCTTGTCGAACAGTGAAGCCCCCTGTGTTAGACTTCATTAGCGGCATGGCCGTTACATTCCGTCACATAATACAAGCCCATAATGAACTTGCGCGTTAACAGTTTTGGGCCTAAAATAGTCCTCTATTGGTGGTTAGCCCTCGCATTCACGGTGGAAAGCAACGTTCACGGACAAAATTAATTTACCAAAAAAAGGGACGAAATTCTACTAGAATTTTTCAGTTAGGTATCTGTATAATATCTGAATTACGCAATAGTATGTATAACATTGCACACAACTTGAATACTATAAAACTAAAGTTCACCAAGGAATACAGATTAAAAACATACAATAATAACAAGTTTAAGAAGGAATAGTCGCACTTGGATAAATTTGTATTTATTAATAGTTATTTAAATTTTGCGTAATTTGATACTTTAGTACACCTAAAAATGGAGGTGAAAAATTAAAGAATGAGTACTTAATGTAATTTTACTTTTAATCTCATCCATGGTTGTTTACTCTTATTGATTGTTAAGGATATATAAATTGGCTACAGGTGTAAATTTCCTGAGATTAAATTTATGACCATCCCATAATTTTTCTAGCCTTAATGTTGAAAATCTTGTAACTTGAAAATTGTTTCTGCCAAACTAACATATGCATGTAGAAAATCTAGGTTGAAAACTATTTGAAATGTCGAGAGCTTATTAGTCTACCAAAGTTGAAAAAATTTAGCACATAATAAAGTATTTTCCCCTGATTTCACTTAGAAGAAATCCTTCATGTATCATTAGTCGCATCGTATTTCTGGCCTTAGTTTCACTCTCTGTTGTTTTTATGATTTCAAGTCGAGACTTCAACGCGTGTCAAGCGTAATTGTCGCACGAAAACGTATTTCAACAAAGCATCATGAGTGTCCTACCCTTTTTGTTTTGGTCAGCATAAGCACAACTTCCGCAGTCAACGATCAAAATCTTAATCTCCATTTCCGTCTCATATCTGTAATTTTCATTTTAATCACGTCAATCCACAGCTTGAGAGCTTTCTAAGCTATGCCTGGACTATGCTTCCCACTATCTTTCATCTTCCCTCTTCTTCTTCCTCATCGATTAATCCATTCAAGCTTTCCGTCTTGCCCTCCCACGCACGCAAAGCACGTGCCTTCAGAGGCAACTCTTTGACGGGCACTGCCTCAAGATTAGCCGCAGTACCATTTTTGAAGACCCATTGAGTCATAATGGGTTGTTTGCTTTTTCTATTGTGTTGAATAAGTGGGTGAATGAAGGAAAATGGCTCACAAAATGGGAGCTTTCTAGAGTTATCAAATAGTTGTTGAAATATAACAGCATAAAAGGGCCTTCGAGGTAAAATCTAATGTCAATTATCTCATTTTTTAAGTTTTTTATTTTTTTGGTTTACTTTCACTGAATGAGTATTGATGTGCTTTTTGAATTTTTGGGTTATCTTGAAGTAGGCGTCTGTTTGCTGTTTTAATCAATTGAATGATGCTTGGTTATCGCGATCAAATTTTGCAGTTACTTTTGGATGATAGCTGTTTGGGTTTGTTTCATTTTGCTATAAGCAAAGTAATTGGGCAGGTTTGGTTGCAGAAGATGTTTTATGTTTTTAATGCCTGTTATGATTGATTTTTAAAGGGGATCGGAAAAATGGTCGTAGTAGTGTTTGATCACCCTCGAGATCGCAAGTGGGAGTTGGTGACCATTTGTCCACCCTTTGTCTCATTTTGCATCCACCCTTTAATTTACACATCCCAGTAGAAAATTAGGCCAATTAATTTTGTTGGAACAAACCAGGACAAAATAATATGGGACAAAAATTAGATAATAGTAGTTTGTTTTTGGTTGAAAAAGATACATTATGACTGTAGTAACAGGGCAGCATTTTTTTTTTAGGTATATTGCAGCAATCATTGTATAGTGTTAGAGATGACTCAATTTAAATCATCATACTTGGGTGGTACTAAGCATGTCCATTAATTTCATGTGCATAATCATGAACTAATATTTTTGTTTAATATATATATATATATATGTGTGTGTGTTTTCCTCCACTTAATTCATTGCGTATAGTTTTTACATGTTATAAGCAATAATGAAAAAACAAGTGACTAGGTAATAAAATACTGGATTCAAAAAAAAGAAAGAAAAGCAACTATTACCTCAAAAGGGATGAAACGTAAGGGATGAAGGACATTGGATGCTTGAAAAGGTTAGAGGTATTTTGTGGGGTTGTCTCTTTATCTGAATAGCTTTTTGAGGGAGGATTTAGGCATGTATGTAAAAAATATTAAAGCTTATCATGTGTCACCAGCAAAGTATGTTAAAAAAAATCTGAAAACTAAATAGCAGTCATGATTTTAATTTGTATACTTATATAATATAATTTGTACTATCTTCTTATATGTTGTTTGTTGGATGTAGAATTCTGAGAGTATATGGAAGCCAATTGAACTTATAGTGATTAATGTTACCGGTTTCAGAAGGTGATGATGAGCTTATCCATCATGGATTCTTCAGTCCTTCGACATGCCGATGAGCTAAAAAGAGGCAACCATTGGTAATATGCAATTTTTAATCATTTTAAATTGTTGATTAACCTTGGAAAGTGTTTTTTTTTTAATTTTTTTGGTAATCATTTTATGAAGGAATGAAGAAATAAGAATGAAGGATGCTGGCCTAAGAATGAAGAAACACCACTAACTCTGTTGCATACTGACATAAGAATGAAGGATGCTGGCCTAAGAAGAAATTTAAACAGAATCATAAAACTTTAGTGTTGACAGAACTTACAAGTCTTCACATAAAATAACCATTAACCAACGGAGTAAGCTGCCAACATTTTTTTCATTAACATGGGGGGTTAAGCCTACCACTTAACCATGAGTTAGTAGTGTTTTCAACATTATTTTTAACTTTATGATGGGGAACATAAGCCCTTACAAGAGGCAGAAAATGGCATTTTCAAAGGCCATCAAGCATTAAGGAAATATTTTTCAGGCCATCTAACATGATTGTGCAATTATTGAATCTTTGGCTAAAAATTATGAGAATGTACTCATTATCTAAAAGATGTGACATCAAATTGGTCCTTCACTGTCACATCTTTGCCACAAAATACGTTGAATTAGTCCTTCAATGAAGAAATGAAACTGATGGCATTGGTTATTACAGCGGGAACAATTTGATTTTGTTAGTAATATGTAATGTCACTTACATTTTCAAGCACCTAAATGAGTCTCTAATCTGAAATTAATAAGGAATTATCAGGTATAACAAGTATAAAAAAACCACACTTTATCATCATCATAGGATCCAGAAACGCATGTAAGCTTAGAGAAAATATATATTCTTTATACTTTAGAAATTACCATCATGAACATGTGCACCATTTCCCTTTGTGCTCTGCTGCCATGATCCGTTTGATGTGTGGAGAATCCTGCCACCAGTTGCACTGGGTAAGGAATGTCACTTCTTAACTAGGATGTCTTGGTCATGCACATCTGGACTTGATCTTGGAGAGTTATTCGTATATCTTGGCCGTAGCAAATTCTGTAGCTTGCATGAAGTGGGGAGAGAAACTATTGTTGCAACTATTATCTCCAGCTTCTTGATCAATGTGATCAGATTTTACTGAGCCAAAGGAACTGCATCTCTTTCCACCCGGTTGATCTTTAGGCTGTTGTTCCCTGTGACCTCTTGAGCCTGAATCATGATTAGCATTTGCAGGAGATTTGTTAATCATTTTATGATTTGTTGTAGAAATGTGGATTTTGAAATCTTAAGTTTGAGTATTCTTAATGACTGAATAAAAGAGAAAGTACTCATGAGCACGGTCCAATGAACTACTAAGTACAGACCAATCTGTCTTTGTTGTACATGATAGCTTGAATAAGTACTTATTGGCAAGGATTAATTGCTAATGTGTTGAAACTATAGAATTTTGTCTTCAAATGTTTTATATTGAGTTACGCACATGATTGTAGCCATTATGTTGAAATTGAGCACTTAGTTGAACATGTTTATGGCTATTGAATAACATGTTTTGTATTTCAGAAATTTGAATATAAATACTAATGATAGGAATGATTTTTTTCTATTTTTGTGGAAAGGGTATGCATGCTCTTTCAATTTTTTTATACTTCAATGACTGTGTTGAAGAGGGAAAATAAGGTAATTTTGGCGCACAATTTATTAGTTGTACCTATGTAGTGTTAATTAAGTCATATTGACAACTACTTAAACCAAGTTAATATCATTACAAATTGTGAACATAAAATTTTAAAAATCTAATTCTATATGACTTGTGCGTAGCACGGTTTCGACTAGTTGGAAACAAATACAATATTGGATTATCTCTTTTTCCTTTTTCTCCCTTGCTCACAAACTCAGTAAATGACCATCTCATTGGTCATCACCCGTTTGCATTGTAGAAGCAACGAACCCTTCCGTAAGTAACGCAATACTCTTCTGATATTCAAAGTCCAAAAAATGAGAAACATAGGTGAAAACAACCTAAAGTAATTAAAGCTACTTGATATCTTGACTTGTCAATGACAAGAGAAGTTAAGGAAAAGTTCCTGTTGACCAAAACGACCATAGAATGGCACATTCCTACTGTACAAAAAGTTACTAGTCTTAAGAAATACATCAAAATGTTTTGCTTCTAGGGCCATATAATTCTAGAAGTTTAATTATATCAACTGCGAATAAAGTCTTTCATTATATGCTTCAAATTCTACTTTTTTAAGGGAAATAGTTTATTTTTTTTTCTTGCTTTCAGTTGGCTTCGATGTGAGTTTAGTATACTACTTAAAAGAGAAAATTCGTGGGTTATCAAATGTCAAGTTCTGGCCGTCAAATTCAAAGTGGTCAAATGGGAACTCCAAACCAACGGTTGGTGAGTTTGAAGCTCAGGCAGTACCAGTGGGATCATGTCATTGATCGAGACCCAGAACGTGTCTGCGGGCACCAAATTTTACCTAGTGTCCAAAGTCCGAACGCGTTCAATTTCCATGAGACAAAGGCAATAAGGAAAGGAGTTTGGTTGTCTAAGTTGAGGGCCCTTGATGATGACAAATTAATGGACAACAATTCAACATGTCGAAGTTAGTTGACACTAACGAAGTAATTATCTAGGCACATTGATGTTAACAAAATGATGAATTTGATAGTCAACATGTCAAGTGATGTTTGTCATTCAGGATGAAGCTTAAATATCCAAACATGTAAGCCAATAATGATAAAGTTGATATTCACGTTCGACAAGCGAGTCTGAAAGTTTGTAGTTTAACGGGAGCTCATCAATCTAAGTGGAAGTGCGTCGGTCAAAGTTGGAGTTCAACATGTCGAGGTCAGAGTTTGATTCAGGATAGAAAATTTTGAAGATTCTGAGGGACTATCAAATGCCAATTCCAGTTACACCTATTCCGTCATTTGACGCTTACTAATCATGACTAATTTTCATGCTTGAAGTTTTTACAAGTCGAGGCTGGTTTGTCACTTGAAGACTTAGAAAATTTTGAAGATGATGAAAAGTACTGCAAGAGTGACCCCATCCCATGTGTTCGTCAATTGATGGTTACTTACCCTTCTAGTTTATCAGAGAGAAGCTTTACAGTCAACACTAAAAGTAATGAAAGAGCGAATGATAAACCAAGAACTCGAAAAACCATTAAGTATGCATCTAGAGACAACTAAAGACAAGTGTCAAAATCCTAAAACTTAGGTTGTCTAATAAATACCAGATCTGTACAAATTGTAAAGGGTTGGAATTTTCATTCACACACTCACTCTAAAACGTCTCCAACGATTAGAGAGTCCAGTTAACGAATATTATTCTTAACCATTTTTCTTGCTTTCCTAGGATTAGATTTCTTCAATTATGTCTTTAATTCCTTTACATTCCTTGTACTTTACTCTCCAGCCGTCAATCAATTTACATTATGGAGTCTTTCTTCTTTTTCTTTAATTTGTCAAACATTTCATTTACACTCGTCACAACACCAAATCACTTTGCATTCCACATCATTTCATCCTCATTATAGCAAAAAAAAGTTTTACATTTTTATTCCTTCAGTGGTGAACCCAAGAGGAGTAGTTTTCGCTCCTGAACGAGATCTCAAAAACAAAGTCTTCATCCAAACTTCGAAAAGTTCGTTGACACACGCCCGGTTTAAAGCAATTTAGCCTCCTGCATAGGGTTGTCAATTATTTGTTATTGACAATATAAGTGTTAAAATTTGTTATAAACAGTGCCAAATTGGGGTTCAATCCCCGAATGTGTTAACCCCACTTGGAGACACCGAAAAGTGGCTTATTCCTGAGGTGGCAGGGGAGATGAAGGAGGAGTGAAGTTTTCAGGGAGCACAGGATGAGAGGCTGGGAAAACCTGGTTGTCAGTTTTGATGTTTGAAGTTGAAGGGAAATACAAGGAACCAAGAAAGGGTGGTTGGTCAGGGGCATCTTGGTTCTCTGTTTGGACCCTCAGGACTTCACGGGGTTCAGAAGCAGATCATTGATGGGTTGCTGCTCAAGGCTTTGCAGCACATTCTGCTGCTGCTGCGGGTTTGTGTTCAGATTGGAATCTTGGTTTTCTTTTGTACTTGTTGCAGGAACCGCATTGGAAGAGGAGCCGCTGTGCATGTGTGCCGCCCTCTGTATGTGATTTCGAAGACAGTGGGATCTTCATCAGATCTTTGCACTTGCTTTGTTGCCAAGCACCCTGGACCTTTCTGTGGGTGCATCTATAATAGCCTCTGCATACACACAAGTATATATAATATATTATATCATGTTATATACAAATCACAAAATTAGCACTTGGTCATTAAATTTGGTGCGATATATATTAATCAATTACCTTGGATACTTGGCTCCAAGAATGTCTTTTTGACCATATTTTCTCCAACTGTATCCATCATCAGGAGACCCTTCCACCCCCATTCCTGGGTTAACTGGAACCTGTTTTGTCCATCTTGGCAAAGTCTTTCTGCGATAGAAAGTAGTTGAATTCATCATCATGTTAGTCAGGGTCAGGCCACGTGTAGTTAGTTACATGGGAATGCAAAGCAATGCAAGATGTTGGTGTATATAAACTATCTCACGTGCAATAATCGGGTTAGCTTAAAATGGTAAGAAATTAATGTTAAAGATTTACACATAATCAGCATTTAATGTGCAATTCATATATACACCAGATGATGATGTTTTAAGTTGAAGGGAAATACAGGAACCAACAAAGGGTGTTTGGTCAGTGGCATCTAGGTTCTCTGTTTGGACCCTCAGGCCTTCACGGGGGTTCAGAAGCTGCTCATTGATGGGTTGCTGCTCCAGGCTTTGCAGCACATTCTGCTGCTGCTGCTGCTGCGGGTTTGTATTCAGATTGGAATCTTGGTTTTCTTTGGACTTGTTGCAGGAACCGCATTGGAAGAGGATGCCGCTGTGCATGTGTGCTGCCCTATGTATGTGATTCAGTGGGATCTTCATCAGATCTTTGCACTTGCTTTGTGGCCAAGCACCCTTGGACCTTCCTGTGGGTGCATCTATAATAGCCTCTGCATACACACAAAGTATATATAATATATTATATCATGTTATATACAAATCACAAAATTAGCACTTGGTAGAAGACTAAATTTGGTGCTATATATAGTTAGTCACTTACCTTGGATACTTGGCTCCAAAGAATTTTTTCAGCCATATTTTCTCCAACTGTATCCATCATCAGGAGGCCCTTCCACCCCCATTCCTGGGTTGACTCGAACCTGTTTTGTCCGTCTTGGCAGAACTTTCTGCGATCGAAAGTAGTTGATCGGTTTTGATTACTGCCTTCTTCTTGCGGTCTGGCATCAAGAGCACTGGATTGCTGTAAAGAAGCCATGTTAATAACCACTTGAGGAGGCTGACTTTGGCTTCTGTTTGGAGGAGCGTCTAGATAGGAACGGAGAATAACGAGGAAATAACCGAAAACTATTCCGACAAAAACTAACAAGGGCTTGATCTGCATGAGTTGCATTACCAAAAGTCCACAAAAGAAATACATGAGATCCAGGAATCCACATTCGATCTGCATCGACATGCAAAGCGACGTCGTAGCAAAGGCAGCAGAGGAAATGAGGCTATATGCATCTGGTTTCGTCTTCGATTTTCTATCCAAGTAGAAGGAGTAGATAGTGGTGGAGATCAAACCAAGAACGCGAAATGAGCTCTGTAGTGGTGAAGAATCCTCAAGTGTCGCCACGCCTTTGGGAACAAGACGGCGAGACAAATGATGGAACTGGACACTAAGTAAGCAAAGATCTTGAACAAGCTCCATTTGCCGAATAGATTGTTGAAGGATGAGCTGAGACATAGATTCAGTCCAGCCACAGTTGAAGCAACCCCCACAAATCTTTGCACCTCTTGCTGGGTCTGTTGGACCATTTTATTTATTTATTTATTTATTTTGTTTTGTGGAATTGAGTAAGGGTTAATTACAAATTACATGGCAGCGGGCAGCTATAGGGACCTCTAGAATTAGAGGAGTTGCCGATGCCTGTTTCGCAGAAGCTTAGAAGAAGGTTATGGATTAAAGTTTAAATCACAAGTATTCACACCTTCAGAGATCAAATTCAACACTCAAATTATATTAATGAGCAACCGAATTTACGCTGTTTCGCGGAAATTGGTTTTAATTTTTAAAAAATAAAAAATACTGCAGCGTTTTCTGCTTTCCCACGCGTTGGAGCAATTTCGAGGTAACGGAGATCACTTTCTTTTGTATTGAAAAATGTTATTCCCACGCTGCAAGGCAAATGCAATTTCAATATCCATGTTGAATATAATAATAGTTTCCATTATTTTTATTAATTTATTATATTTAATAGTAATGGATTGGATATCTTAATTAAATATCTATTTTTAAATGTTAAGAATAATATCACTCTTAGTATTTTGAGTTGGACATGATGAGTTCAGTAACAAATTTTATTACATAATAATTTATTTATTTATAAACTTATATTTCATTGCTTTCAAAATATTTGTCACTTTTTTTTTGGTTACAAAATATTTGTCACTTTGAAAAATATAAATATTAAAACTGATAATAAATATATTAGAAACAAAGTAAAATATAAAGAATGAACTAATATATCTCTATTAAATGAATGTTTTTGGAAAACTAAGTTGGTTCCCTTTAACTTTTACTTTCATTTTTAGTTTTCAACTTTTAGAATTTTGTGAAAATATTTAAAATTCTGAAAACTTCAAATTTAGTTTTCAGTTTTATTTTACTTTTAGTATTTCCTTCATAAAATCTTGAAAAACTAAAAACGGAAACCCAAAGAATAATAGTTAATGAGTGAAATTACTTGGGGGTATTATTGAAAAAAATAAATAATAATGTATTGAAGTATGAAGTTGTCTAAAAATGAACAAATATTTTAAAATATAAAGTTATTTAAAATTGGACATATATTCTAAAAGGATGGAGTAACATCTTAGTCATTAAACATGAATTATAAAATCCATTCCTTAATCATGTGCTCTGTTGGAAAGCCCAAAGAGCAATTAATTTGGATGTGAAACCGGAAAGAGATTAACCATTTGTTAGTTAGACATATAGGCATATTGCAATTTCCACTTATTTACTTTAATAACTCTTGATGAATAGATCAAGTAATGGGTATAAAATTCAACTATATTTACTAATGTGGTATTATAATATGATCAAACGTCTATAATTTTATTACATTATCAATATATTTGATAGGCATTTTAACTACTTCTAGGAGTCACCTAATGCTTCTCTCATGAGTCTAATTGGATTTGGGAATTTAAATCTCTGTGACAGGACTTTTATGATGGACATGGGTATTGTTTATTGCAAATTTTAATTTTTTACGTTGATACAAATAATTGATTATTTCCTTTGAATAGAATGTCAAATTTATTTAAACCAAGCGTTGTTGATAAACTT